>BCKM01000025.1:172422-265254 GCA_039545415.1 Udeniomyces megalosporus | reverse complement strand
GCTTGAGCGAAGGGTACGGCCTGACAAGGATGAACGAAGCAGCGCAAGGCAAGTCAGCATGATGTGCTGAAGGCGGCGAGTAGGCGAAGTGAATGCGTGAAGAGGAACGCGCGAAGAGGTCTAGCAGATCAGACCTACAGCACTGACATAGGACGAGCGAGACGAGGGAGGTAAGCATCGTCCTGGTCGGAGAAAAGCGAGACGAGACGAGACGAGACGAGACGCGAACGATGGTTGAGCGATCTCACGTGGCAGGTGACTGGCTGGATATGCTGAAGTCTCGACGGACATGTATTGATCTGTATGATGGTGTTAGGATTGACAGATCAGAGGTCGGTCAGCGCCTGGCAGCGTTGAGCARGTCTCGATGGTTGAGGATGATCACACGACGCGACGTACCTCAAGTCGACGACGCAGCGACGAGGATGGTTGCCGGTCTGTGTCTCGAGKTAGTGTTGAGTGAGGCGTTCGATGACATGGGAGTGAGCTAGTGAGAAGAGAGGCCAAGAGAAAGGGAGCAAGGGCAGGTCAGCATGATGAGCTCGAATTTGGTACAAGGAAGCTCGATGTCAAGCGCGCCCGGACGTGGTGAGGCTACGCTGGTCTAGCTGTAGGTCAAACAGTGGTGTCGGGGATGGAGGGAAGAGACAAGGATTGTCAAGGGGGGTAGAAAAAAAAGAGTAGGGGGAGGGAAGGCAGGTTGACGAGGTCAGCTCATGGCAGCGAGACCGAATTCGGATGAAGATGGATGGGCATCACTCACTCTGGGGACGTGGCGCACCTGGGCTACATGTTGAGGAGGAGGGGGTCGTAGTGGATGATGGATAGTGAGGCAGACGTGGGCAGGAAAAACAAAGACGGGAGGAAGGCAGAGAGGGGAGGGGGGAAAAGGCGAAAAAAAAGGGCAGAACGAAAAAGCGTCAGCGAGATGATTGAGGAGTGGATGCCGTTTGATTTTGCGTTCAGTCTGCATGCAGGCCATGCATAGCAGGATGATAGTGGATGGGCTTACATATGGAAGATAGATGAAGGGAAGAAGGAGAAAGGAGGAGGAGAAGACGAACAAGGGGGGAAAAAGTCGGGATGGTGGTCGAGAGGAAGAGGGCGCGCGAGGCGAAACGTACTTCTGCTGAGGGGCCGATTCCTTAGATGTCGACTCAAGGCGACGTGGCCCTATTTCTTGACCCTCATTGATAGTCTCTAGCTCAACGGGATCAGAAATATCGGGCCAAAGAATGAATGGCTATGTGCTTGTACGGCGTCAAAACTCTTTCGTTTCGTTATCCTGTGGGCGAGAAGTAGTGGGTTTTGTGAGAGAATCGGTTTAACAAGCTGATCTTCCATGACCCTCTGGATTGATACCGACTCTGTTGATGGGATCAGAGCCTTCCGTGCTTTAGTTTCAGTTCAGTGTCATACATCCTGCATCAAGAGGCATATAGCGTGGGTAAATCGGGCGGCAGATGAAGCGGTTGGGAACGAGGGATGGCGCGCGCCGCGTCATCGGGCTGCCATCCTTCGGGTCTCTCCACCCCTTCACGACTCTTGCCCTCTGCTTACATTTGCTCAGCATCAGGGCTCTTGATACCACCAGACCAGTTCTGTAGCTGTTGTTGAATTGAACATTATGAGCCGATCGAGAGGAGGTAATAAAATAAACTTGAGATCGATATTCAATAATAGAGCAACATATCCGAGCAGGACAGACCGAGAAGAAACGATAAGTGACAGATCGAGAGGTTCGTGAGAGAACAAAAGGTAGATGAAGATGCGAACGCGCGTGCTAGAGAACCAATAGGATGAAAGTGTCGTAAAAGATAAGATGTATAAATCAAGGCGAACAGCGCGATGTCCTCTGTTGTCACCAGTCGACTCCTGCCAGTGCCCTACCCTGATTAGTAAGTTCCAGATCCTTCATCGTTCGCTTCTCCCAGCTAAATTCGAGAGATGAAACAGGGAACAATCGTGTCAGCAACCTGTGGATTCGGTCGTCCAGCCAGGCAGAAGAAAACTCACCCATCGCTACCACCAACAGCGAAACGTCCCGCCCCAGAAACATGACTCTCGCGGCCGTCCTCGCTCGCGAACGAATTCCGCCCAGCCAACGAGATTGAACGTCGGGGTATCAGAGGCTTCTTCGTCGTTATCGATGGCTGCTGTCCGAGCGAGAGCTTCGACATCGAGGTCAACGGTACGCCGTGCTCAGATTGAGCGTCGTGGACTGAGCTGCCGCCGATACGGGCGACGTCGGACGAAGGTTCGCGCTTCGTCGATATGGAGTGACTTGAAGGTGATGTAAGGCGCGAGTCGCGTTGGGAGGGATTGGATTGTAGGGGTATTGAGCTGGACGTCAGGGCTTGGGTGGACGGGTAGCCTACGTCGATTTTGGAAGTGGATAGAGAGGGAGAGTGGGGGGCAGAGATAGGAGCCGAGCCGTAGTCCTTGCTGAGCTGGTCGACGACCTGGAATTGTGAAGAGGTTCAGGCGACGGAACGGCAATCAGGGTCAGCTAGGGTCAAACGATGAGTGCGACGGACGAATGGCCGAAACGGCCGACGCACCTCTCGAGCAAAGTCTTCCGCTCCTCGGCCTCGAATGAGCATCGTCTGCGCACTCGAGAACAACGAAAGAGGTGTAAAAGTGAAGGGTGCGGGAGGTTTGGTGAGGGTCATGTCGATATCGTTCTTCGACTTCTCGAGTGAACCGGGTTGATCAGGAGGCACCGAGAGCGAGGGAAGGAGAGCGGTGAGGACGATAACCTGGGCTGGATCAGATGAGTTGTCATCCGAGGAGGGTACGCTGAGAATTTCGGGGCTGAGACGCGCGATCTGGCTGATGTTGGGCCAAGGGGACGACATGGCTTGACCGAGGGCTTCGATGGCGATGCTGAGAGCGATCTGGAAGTCCAGTAGTGGGGACGCGTCTTCCTCGTCATCATAAACGTCGTCGTCGTAATCGTCATCAGACCATGCCTTGCTGCGCTGACTTTGGCGGGAAGCCGAGCGTTGGTGGTGGGCGCGAGGTTGGGCGGGCTTGGCGATCTCCTCGTCGACTCTCTCCAGCACCTGAGCCATCGTCAGACCGGCGACCGATCGAAGCCAATTCCTGGTCTCAGGGATAAGCGGAGCGATGAGCTGAAACAATGAGGAATCACGTGTCAGCATATGCTCAAATCAACACACAAGCACCACAAGGCCAAGATGACTGACGTCTGGCAATCTGTATGCAGGGATCTGATAATTCAACGAAGCCAAAGAGTTAGACTGTGTCAACAGCGATAACATCGCCGACGTGACATAAGACGAACCTGATGCCTTGCGAATCCATAAGTCAGAACGTCGATACCTTTGGTCGATGTGTCCTCACTGGGAGTGACGCCAAATAGTCCCACATATGCCCCACACGACTGGACGACAGGTCGGGTACCTCGTTTGGAGAAAGTCTTGCAGCTCAGGAGGAATTCGTCCATGTCCGGCTTCGTGACACTAGAGTATATGACAGAGATACGGATGGATGAGATCAGTTGATCGGCCTGCCAAGCAAGACACTGCACGGCTCGAGAAAGAAAAAACTTGGGACCTACCCGACCCGATCAGCGAAGACGTGAGCAAAGTGCTTGGTTTCGGCTAGTCGATAACCGTGAAGGAGGTATTGGTCGAGTTGACGTTGGTCTGTGAGCTCCCGAACGACGACGAGCATGACACCCTCCTGATTTGACGAGGGCTCGGCTTGTTCTGCAGGATTGGGCGACTCGACGTCTCCCTCCGGCTCCCTTTTCTTGACCGGCTCGGGTTTGGACAGCGTTCCCGTGAGGAGAACACGATCGAACATGACACCAAACTCCTCGAGAGGCACTTGAATCTCAGTCGACAGCTCGTACGAAGCCTCGACGAACCGTTGACGGAAAAGACGAAGCTCTGCAGTCTTCTGAGCATGAGCTCGCGCTGCGGCAGCTCGACTTCCGTTCCGACCGTACTATGAGCGAGCAGGATCAGGTTGGCATAGTTTGCGATGAACACGGGCAAGTGCATAAAAGAAAGAATGCTTACCACGCCGCGAGGCTCGACTGGAGGAGGTGCAGTCTGCTTGCCGGCTCGACGAGCAGCGATCGACTGCGCTACCAACGGAAGGAAGGACGTGATGATGTGCCAGTTGAAGGAGAGCTTGAATAACCACTGGAAGGTCGGCCTCTTGGGGTCGAGCTCATTGACGATATCCTACGAGACGCAGGACAGTGGGCGAGGTCAGCGGCGGTTGTGAGTGTATTTGAAAAGGACACAACTTGCCTTGAGGTAGGCCTCTGTCTCGATGAGCCTCATGGGCAGAGTTCCATCAATTTTGACGAGCACTCGGCCAAACTTATCGAACGCGGCCGAGGCAACGACGATCTGTCTGGCTTCTCGGACTGTCTGTCGTCGACGCAACAGATCCGAGACGGCGATAAAGATCGAGAGGGAGATGATGACGAGGCACATGACCGAGATGGCTACGAGAAAGAGAGGCCATCAGTCTCGGTTGATCCGAGTTGGTGTCGTGAGCAATCTGCTTACCAATAGTGAGGCGAGTACTCTGCGACTCTCCGCCGACGACATCAAGGATGGTGGCGTTCTGTCTGAACGACCAGGTAGTGCCAGCCAGACCGATGTAGTGCATACCACAAACTCTGGAGGAGGTTAACAATGGGATGACGGATGGCAACGTCAGGGTCGATACGAGGACAGAATGAGACGGAACGATGGAGCTCGGAGGGTTGAACGCACGCAGTGGCAAGGATGCAAGCGCAGCCAGCTCTTTTGACAAAGTTGTCTTGCCCTAGGAAACGGATGGAGGCAAAGAAAGTGGGATGAGACCAAGGGGAGGATCGGGGACGAGAGCGCCCTGAAAACCGGCGGACTGACAGATTGCTCTGTACTTGAAAAAGAGGAGAAGGGCGACGGTGGAAGCGACGCAGGCCTCAAGGATGGCGAGGACGATAGTATACGCAGAGTAGTGAACTTGGAACGTAGGCAGTTGGAAGGCGGCAGAGTACTGAGGATACGTCGACGAGAGTGGATTAGAGTTTAGTCGGAACGATGCAGAGAGGACACCGGAACGGAAACAGTCCACGATGTCGAATCTACTCACGTGCATCAACGAGATGGTCCCACCAACGACAACACCAGTCATGCAGACTCGCCAGACGACAAGCTCGCTCTGAGACCCGAGAAAGACAAATGCGAGCGAGCAGCAGAAGAGCGGGACGAAGAGCGAGAGGACAGTGAATCCAGGCGTGAAGCGAATGTACCACTGGTAGTCGTCCGACGGCTGAAGCCTGATACCCAGCATAGAAACCTGACATTGATGCAACAGGACGAAGAAGAACGAAGCGAAGGGGGAGCGTCTTAGCTCGAGCCCAAGGCGAGGTGAACGCGAAGGCTGGAAGGGGCGAGAGCGTACAAAGTGCATCGACCAGATTCCTACGACAGAGAACGTCATGGCAGCGAGGACAAGCCAGGAGAAGTTCTTGAGACCCTTGACTGAAGTCCTCCTGCCAAGCAGCATGAGGGTAGC
This sequence comes from Udeniomyces megalosporus, assembly GCA_039545415.1. Classification (NCBI taxonomy): domain Eukaryota; kingdom Fungi; phylum Basidiomycota; class Tremellomycetes; order Cystofilobasidiales; family Mrakiaceae; genus Udeniomyces; species Udeniomyces megalosporus. Next base: position 259,704 of record BCKM01000025.1, on the reverse strand, counting down.
ATACGAGCCGAGGATCGAAACGAGGATCGAGGCCACGATGACGCCTGGATTAGCGGTCCAAGGGATTCGATGGGACTTGAAGTAGTTGGCGAGAGCCTGCTCCTCCGCTGAAGGGATAAAGTGAGGGGTTGTAGGGGATGATGAGGATGGTGAGAATGAGGAGAGGGTCGTAGAAGGATGGAGAGAGGATGGTTGGTCTAGAACGAACCTGGGGGACTCGACATGGGTCAGGCTGGGATCGGAGGGTTTGTGGGTGGGGTTTTGAGGCAAGCGGATAGGTAATGAAGCAACGGATGGGAGGGAGGGGTACAAGAGGGACGGACGGGCAGGTGAGGCAGGCAGGGAGGGAGGGGAGTCGTGAGTCTTGGAGGAGGAGAGGGTTGGGTCTCTCTGGTTCGGGCCAAGAGAGAGGGCCTCTCTGGAGGTTTGAGACTTCCGGATCCCTTCGCAGTCTCTGGCTCAAATCGTATTATCCTGTTATCCCGCCGCTCGAGTACTCGTGCCTGACGACTCCTCATCCTCATCAAGTCCAAGCCATTCACATCCTCATCAATCCTCCATATACACCAAACACCTAGTCATCGATATCGCAAATAAACTCATTCTCCTCCATCTCGAACCCATTCCACCGTTCAACGTTCCAATCCTCCGTCTATCTCGGATTCCATTCGCGTAAGGAGTGGACGTGGAAGTTGCGCGACCAAGGTTGGTTCTGCAACGATTTGGATGCGTTACGACAACCTCGCTCTCTCTGCGCTCCCTCTCGACTCTACACGATTCCTGCCTATTCCTGCTTAGACCATCGTCCTCGATGCTTTGAGTCCAGTGCCAAACATGGGACCCTGGCCAAATAAGGGGCTCGCCCGAATCCATCTTCCTGACCCTCAGGCTCTCACGTCTCCCGAGTGAGGCTGGTCTCGGTCTCGTCTCGGCACCCAAACATTGACCGACAATCAACCCACATTGAGGATCAGAACGAACAAAGCTATCTCCATCCCTGCCACGATGCCTCCAAAGAGAAGGACGACTCCACCAGCTGTCTGGAAAGGACCCCCAAACTCCCGCTCGATTTCCTGCACTTTGGCATCGGATTTGATGTCTTTGGCGCCGGTTTGGTCTGTAGATTGAGATTCGATGGGTTTGGTTCGCTGTGGTTTTGCAGGATCGGTATCAGCCACGAGAGAGGGGCAAACGTCTTGCGAGACAGTCTGCGGATTGTCGACATTGGCAGGCGAAGGGCTCGGTGGGCTGAGATGTTGGGAGCGGCTGAAGGATCGTGATGCTGGAGATACGACCGAAGGTGCAGTGTCGGTAGGAAGAGGCGCGTCAACAGCAGGAGCGGGAGAAGCAAGGCCGTCATAACGATTGGTATAGACGTCAGAGAAGGAGCGGTCGCTGCCCATCTCGCGGTAGAACGATACGATGATCAAGAGGATCGATGTGACGGCGAAGAGGATGCCTATGGAGAAAAAGCGGTAATCAAACACCTTGAGGATGACTGCAGCCTGACCAAGCGTGAGGAGAGCGGTCTGGAGAAAGATCTGAGCAAGTGGAGCGATGGTTTGAGATGGAGACATGTGTAGCTTACTCGCTGATAGGCTCCTTCAAATGTCCGCTGCCTGGCCCTCTGGTCAGGAGAAAGCAGGATTTGAAGATAGAAAATGTGAGCCTAAGTGAGACGTTGGGACAGAGTTGACTGATGAGGTAAACGAACGAGCTCGATCTTTTCTGGCTCATCGAGTGGGATGAAACTGTCACGACGGTGCCCTCTGTAGGTCAAGGGACGTGAAGGCTGGTGATGAGGCATAAGAAGGAACCCGGGGTGGTTGTTTGCAGACTCGACTGAGGACAAGCTTCGGTTGGGGGTCCGACCATCGTCTCAGCCTAACCATCTTCGATCGACGACTGATACGCTTACTTGTCTCTCTACTTCATTCAGCGCTGACCACAATGACACCACATCATCAGTCGTTCCAGACTTGAGTCGTCGTCGCTCGGTCCCCATGAGCATTGACCTCCTGACTGTGTTGAACCTCTTGCTGTGGCCTCGCCCTTGAAGGCACGGGTCCTGTTCCTCATCCCAAGTTCAGAATACTATCAGCTTCAAACTCTCTAGCTCTCAACCACCACGTCCTCACAGCCCGACGTCGCCCTCGTTCTGCTTCTCGTCTTGCTTCATCGCCCATCATGCTTTTCTTTGGCCTCGTCTGGTCTTTACTCGCCACATCCATCTACTCTTCGGCCTCACCATTCCTTCAGCCAGTCCAGAAGTCAGATCCCTCGGCACTTCACCTTTCATCCCTCACTCCAAGGCAGCAAAATGGGGGCTCTTACCCAAGCTTCCCAGACAACATCACATCGTGTACCGTTTGTCAGCCGCGGTACGACAGCTTGTCTGCTTGCATCGATGCTGCTCCTGCCTTTGAAGATTTCAAGACGGTCAGTTCGCTCATTCACTCGAAGTATCTACCAACGGAGATGGCACTGATGTCCAGTCATTCCGATCCCGCACCAAGGTCCTCCTCAACCCCGCTGGCTTCGTGGATCTTGTGGTAAGCACGAGCGCTGTCGCTATGAGCAAATATCACCCGAGGGAGTCGTAGCTGATCGATCATTATCGTGCATCTAGAAATGCGCATGCACCGAAACGTTCTCCTCAGCCTTCACCCAATGCCTCGATTGCTTCGAGAAAACCGACCAATCCTACTTCCTCGGTACTCAATCTAACGTCACAGGCGCTGGATCGTTCTCGACCGAGCTTCGTCAAGTGTGCGGACTTTCTTCGGCCATCCTGGGAGGAGTAGCGACCTCTAACGGAGAGTGAGTCGGAAGTCTACCACTCTCAGGAAGCCCACTCCCCGCACTGACATCGTCCACCTCCCTGCTCTTATCTCAGAGCCTTCTCCACCACCACCACCGGGATATCCACGGCGACCGCAACCAGCACCTCGGCCGGATTTGGACTCGACACACGGGACAGTCTCACTTTGGCAATCTGGGCTCTTGTCGGTCTTTCCATTTGGTTTTAAGGGTCGGGCTGTACCTGATCGAGTATGATCTACAAATTATATAATGATCCTGTCCTTCGAAGCAGCCTGGAGAAGCACAGCGAAAGAAAGGAAGAAAGAAAGGAGATGTTGAGAGACGATGCTCTCGTCCGGAACCTCCTTTCCCCTCGACGCTCACCCCCACGAGCCAATCACATCCAGATCCCTTACAAGACAGACTTTGCACAATGAGCTCTCGGACAAATTCCAATACAAACGTCTATGGTTCTATCCCTACCCTTCGGAAACCAGAGGTTGGTCGTTGCTACCTCTATGATCCTGCTCGTCCTCTGCACGTCGCTTACCTTGGACTGTTTCAATTGCCATCCAGCTTCGTGAGCTCGCAGCAGACATCGGCATTGATCCAGCCCACTATAAGCTCAGGGCGGATCTCGTCCAAATCATTCAAGAACAGCTTGAGGAGAAGCAAAAGGTACGTTGTCGCGTGCGAGTCGCGTCCTTCCTCTACCGACCAACAGTCGTTTCCAAGTAGATCAGCGTAGCCAACACATCAGCACCTATTCCATCGTGAATCCTCAGAGCTATGCCCTGGGTAATCTCTGCTCTACGTCAACGAGGACTCCGCTTACTCCCAGAACTCGTACTCGCTCAACTCCGCGATCTCTCCCTGTGATCTTAGCTTCTCAAGGACGATCCTCGATTCTCAGAGCTCTATGCTCGTCTCGACCGGACTCGCCTACGAAAATCTGGACCACCCGCGTAAGTTATCTCGCTGCGGCTGCATGTCTCTTACTCTAGATTACTGACTGGGTTATGACGCGTCATTGATCGCCGGTCTTTCTATCCAGGCCTCGTACCCCCAAAGCTCGTCGAACTAACGACGGAGGAGCCACATCCGAAGACGAAGACGAGGGATCCTCTGGGGGTGTCCTTTCTTCTCCCCCATTCGCCCATATCGCCGATCAATCCGCCTCGTCAGTCGCGTCCGCCATGAACAACGTCATTCCTAAGGGACGAGAGATCGCTCGTTCTCCCATCAAGACTGCGCAGGATGCCCTTCCCCACTTGAGCGCGATTCCTAACTCGGTCCGGAAGATCGCACGAAGCGTTTTCGGGAACGGACTTGCTTCTTCGCCCTCAAAAGGTCAAGATCAGGCCGACGACGAAGAGCACGAGTCCCACCCCGAGAGCTCTGAGGAGAAGGAAATCATCGTACAGAACGACTCCCCAGCCAGGTCGACCCGGTCTCGAGTTCGAGAGCTGAGCCTTGTACCTCGCGTGTCTAGTCCTCTCTCGGAAGCCAGGAGTGTCGTCGTCGCCAAGGCTGGAGAAGCCAGAGATGCTGTCGCTGCCAAGGCCGGAGAGGTCAGAGGTGCTGTGGTCCATCGCGCTGAGGATGCCGAAAGACAAGTCGAGCAGGGAGCCGGAGACGCCCTTCAGCTGGCCAAAGACGTATGGAACGAGCATGTATGGACGCCTGCTGGCCGAGTTCGTCCTCATCATTTCGCTTATGGAACAAGGCAGCCGTAAGCTGACATCTGAACTATTCCTCCGCCGCATCGCGTCGTTCAGGTTCTCTCCTCGCCGACATCGCAGACGGTACTTCTGATCGCTCTCGAGGCGCTCGTCCTCGCGTCGTCCACTCTGGTTTGGAAGGACACCAACTTTGTCTTCCCTTCTCATTCTTCCCACTCCTCGCACCCTCCAACCGGACATCCCGTCTCTGGAGAATACGAGATCGTCTACGCCGACAAGCCCTGGGCCGCATTATCCATCCCGCAACCCGACTGGAAGGCCAGTTTCCAGGGTTGGGACGCGACCGATCGTCTCTACCTGCCCGCCGGTCTCTGGTACGCCATTCTTCTTCGTTTGGCAACGACGTGAATACGGTGGATTGTCTCTGACCTAACCCTTGGCCATGTTGGTATCAGGGCATGTGCAACCATCCTGTTCCCTGCCCTCCTCTCGCTTCTCATCTCGACACCTCCAACAACACCTGCTCAATCTTCATCTCAAGCCATATCGAAACCGCAAGCATCAGCTAAATCGATCGCCGACTCGCAGGCCCTCGTATTCAACATCATCAGGTCCGCCGTTTGGGCTACCACTCTCGCACTCGGACAAGGCGGAAATCTCTATAACGCCGATGGAGACAGTTTCCTCATCCGCAACCTTCGCAAGACTGGTCTCGACCGGATCGGGTTCGTCCTGAGTGTCACCAGCAGCGCTCTAGGCTTCGCTCATATGCTCATGCAAGCCAGGTAAATCTCGATACCTCGCCGCCCTGCTTCGTCCTTTGCTCTCTTTCCGTTTTGTACCATCTTGGTTTCGCTCTCCGTTCCGTTCCCATTGCTACCAAAGTACCTCATCTGTCTATGATCGCAGGTTCGCCTTGTCATTTTCTTTGCTAGCTCGTTCTTTAAACTTAATCGATGACGAGCATTCATCAGTTGAGGGGGCGTCCGACTATTCGTGAAGAGATCTCTACATTCGCTGAGACCGTGGGAACGTTGAAATGAAAAGGAATTGGATGCGTGGGGTGGGGTGGTGAAACAGAGCGTGGAACGTGCGAAGGGAAACGATGAGAAATATTTGAACCGAAAAAGGGAAGAGAAAAGCTGAGCAAGAAGACGGGGAAGAGAAGAAGTGCGGTGCGAAAGATCCTGGTCCACAAGACGAGAGGATACAGGCAGATGTGTAAGGAAACGGCGTGATGTGAGTAGTAAGAAATATCGAACAGTGACTAGTTGGTGGCGTTCTTGACAGCCTGGTACACGAAGATTCACGTAAAAAGCCGCCAACGGGATCAGTCGCTGCATCAATCGAATCGGAACGATCCGGTACACTCACCTCCTTTGTCCATTTGGCCGTCTTTCTCGTCTCGGTGCTCATGCCCTTTCCTCGACCGGCCTTGAGCACGTTGGTGACCCACTCCCTTAGCAGGTACTCCTTGATTTGTCCATTCGAGAACGTCTCAGCCAAGTCTCCCAACAGTCCGAGTCCGCCTCGCATGACGGCCTCTGATCGGTCTTCATCCTCGGTGGCGAGTTGCAGGAAGTTGAGCATAGCCGGAACGTGAGGAAGGAGGACGCCTGTCGACAACAAGAAGGGTTAAAGACAATGGTCAGCTTACTTCGGGACTGGTCGTCCGAATGATAACACGTACTCTGCTCGTTGGTCCTGAAGGCCGAGACGACTCCAACGTAGGCCTCAACGATGCCTTCCCGAAGGAGGGTAACATACTCGACGAGCTCAAACGAGGTCTGCACAAAACGAAGATGAGCGATAACCAGTCAGCAATCATGGTGCATAGGTAGTGATGACGGGGGACGGGATACGAACAGGGTCAGGTCGCATCTGTCCAGCCTGCTCCAGGACAGCCATGGTGGTCTCGAGATAAGGCCGGAAAGCGGGACCGATAGCCAAAGCAATGTCACCGAAGCATGAAAGAATGGGGGGCTTGACGCTTCGGTGGAGCAACTCGGACTGAAGGTTCTTGATGAGAGCATTCATGAACTGGTCGCAGTACTGGACCGACGCTTCACCCAAAGCTCGGCAGATGTCACCGATCAAGCCAACAGCAATCGAGCAGAGCTGGTACTCCTCCTGTGCCTCGAGCGCGGCAGCAAGGTATGGCATGAAAGCACCGATGTAAGGGTGGAAGTCTTGCTCGAGGGCTGAATCGAGAGCAAAACAATGATCCGATCAACATCACGTCCAACGTGCAAACGCCAGAGCGCGCTTAGACTAACCAGAAGTTATAGAGCCGATAGCCAGCAAAGCGTCCTCGAAAACTGTCGCCTGCTTTCCAGCGGTGTCGCAGAGGGAGAGAAGCACGGTCATAATTCGATCGGACAGAGGTCGGATCTGCTTTCCGAGCTTCCGAACGACGGCCTAGAGATCGATGGGGTATCAAAGGTTGTCAGTCGAGTCAGCTCGGCGTCAAAGAATTAAAAATGAACAACGATAAAAAGCAAGTATAGAAGCAGAAAGGTGTCGGAGCGATAGTAAACCCCTGTCCCTTCTGGTTTCTCCACGAGAGAGAAGCGGAAGTAGGGTTGAAAGTCGCTTCCTCGCCTAGCCTTGACGAAGCTCGCGTTTGCAAGGAGTCAAAGCAAGACGAGGCTGGATTGCTATTCCCCACGAAATTCGAGTCGATACCAGGTTCTCTTCCACTGAGATCCTTGAGGATCGGAAGAGGACCGGTCGATCGTAGGGGTTGAATGAAGGGTACGAGCAGAACTGAGCGGCGATGTAGACTTACAGTGATGACGCTGCACAGGTTGCCCTGAAGCTCGTTCCAGTTGTTACGGTCATCAGATCCAACGAGCTGGTTCTAGATTTGGGTGGTCCAGAGGGCGAGCCTTCAGTCAGCCCATCGTTGGAACAGCGATAGTCGGACTGAGGCCAGATGATGACGAACCTGAACAGTCATAAGCTGCTCCATTCTCGACAGGCATTCGAGCGTAACTTGGGAAACGACGGGAAGAGTGTCGGCCGCACTCTGAGTGACGAAGGTACCGACAGCCTCGTAGGCAGAGGTTCGGGCGTTGGACTCGTTGGCATGGCTGTAATTCGGAGTAAGGAAGTAAAGGTGAGCAAGATGCAACAGGCGATGATACTTGATGAGGACGTCGAGGAGTCGCTACTTACGCATACTTCTCGGTAACTCGCATGAGAGCAGAGACGATGTGCTCGTAGAAGGGAGATAGAGGAGTGGTTGGGGGGAGAGGGTCCTCGTCCATGCTGGCGACGCCGAGCTGTTCAGCCAGGTTCATCAAACTCCAGCAGCAGTTACCAACAATCCTGGTCGAGTCCTCGAGACCGTAGACGAGGGCAGTGATGAGAGGTGCGAGATGAACGTCTGGCTTGATGGTCTCGATAAGGATGTCGGAGATACGACCCAGGGTCCAAGCGGCAGTGTCCTTGACGTGGACGTTGGGGTCCTGCATCATCTCGATGAGGGTAGGAAGAGCCTGAGCGACCAAACCGGCGAGAACCTTGGGGTCCGGTCCATCAAGAATCGATCCGAATGCCATGACAGCCGCCTCTCGCTTGTGCCAACCTTCTGGCCCTTGGTCCTTGATATTGCTCTCAACGAAGGGAATGACGCCTTGGACGATGTCGTCGCCGACAGTCTGAGCGAGGAGGGAGAGACAGGTTCCAGCAGCCATCGAGACGTTCCATTCGTCCTCATCAGCGTCTTCCTCCTGGCGAGTGAGAAGGCCGAGGAGAACGGGCAGAATCTGGGGAAGGGCAATCTTGGCGAAGTTCTTTGACTCTCGCAAGGGCAGCTCGTTGAACTCAGCAGCCTGGGAGCGTCGACGTTGAGGGGTTGGTGAGTATGAGGATCGACGTTTACGGATCGCTACGAAGTAGGTTGCTCACCTCGGCTGCATCAATCGCCAGCTCAATCTCCTCGTCGCACACAGTCGACCAGAACTCAACGGCCTGGAGAGCAACTCGCTCTTCGGGGTTGTTCATGCCGAGGATAGTAAGCTGGCAGATAGAATTCGACGAGCGAAGGTCAGCAGATTCGATCGGAGCTCGAGGCAGAGACAAAGATGATCGTCTGCTTACGCCGAACAAGGCCTGCTCCATGTAGAAATCCATCTTGTCGTAGTAGAGTTGCATGATCCTCACGAGACACTCGAACGCTCCAACAACGACGGGAGTAGAACTGTTTTGGGTTGCTTCACAGACGACCTGCATGATGTAGTTTCGCTCGCCCTAATGACCACCAGACCAGGGTGAGGACGTGAGCGATCGTAGTCAGACGTGATATCCAAGGTTAGACGGGTGAAGCTGAGCGTACCTCTCTTTCGAAGTTATCACGGACGAACTCAAGCGAGTTGTACAGGGCATTGATGGCAGCCTGCTGGACCTCGGGGCTGGGCTCCTCCTTTCGAGCTCCCTGAACAACGGTGGTGAGGATCTCATTCGATTGCGAGGCGAGAATCTCGGGTTTCTAGATTGATCCAGCAGAACAAGGGTCGGACGGGTCAGTAGAATGACCGAGATCCCATGCATCGAGCTCGATCTTCGACTCACGACGGCCTCGCAGATGTAACCGAGGGCTTGAAGGGTGTTTATTCTGAGACCGGCGTTGGTGGCGTCTCCGACGAACTGGAGAAGGATCTTGATGAGGTCCTGCCACTCGCCCGCGCTCAGCTCGACGATGGCAATGGCAGAAACGACCTGAGCAGCGACAGAACCCGCTCGAACGATGGGAGAACCAAGGGTCCGAAGCGTTTGCTCCTTGACAAAGTTCTTGATGTTTGGGTCGAGGGACAGCCAACGGTGGGAGTACTGCGATTGTCGAGTGGCATCCTAGTGAAGGAAAGGTGGATCGGTGAAGAGGTTGAATCGGACAAGCGAGGGATTAGAGTCTGGGAGATGGGTAGACCGTCTTTGTAGCTCAACGAGTCCCGCCTGTCTCGCCAGGAGCAAATACCTCTACGAAGAGGTAGGATGGCAGTCAGAGGTCGATATAAAACTTACTCTAGCACTCAGCGAGTTCTTGAGAGCGAGACCGGCAGCGTTTCTGACCGAGAGATCAGCTTGCTCACTGGCGAGCTGTTCACATAGCGTATGGACGTAGCCAGCCTATGGGAGCAGCGACACGACAACGAGTACGGAGTCAGTCAGATGGTCAGGCCAGCTCTTTGTTTGGACGAAATAACAGCGAGATGGCGTGAAGAGAAACGTACAAAGTTGTCGTTGGCGAACTTTTCGAGCTGCTCTGTAGCGTGTTCTCGAGTAGCGGCGTCTGTGTTTGGCGATGGATTCGAACGGTTGACAAGATTTGGAGGGAGTCAGGTCAAGAAGGAATGGGTGAGGGAGATGAGGGGCGAGAGAGTCAAGGAGAAGGAGCTCGGAGCTAGGAGGGGAAGGGAGGAGGGAAAGAAATCAAGATGCTTACCAGGAGAGAGAGAGTTGGCCAAGAGACCGGAGGCGTCCATGATTGAAGAGAGGATAGCTTAGTGGTTACAAAGGGAAAGCAAGCGCTGATTGGGAGAAGGGACCACGAGGGGAATCCTGGATACGAAGAGGACGGGGAGGGGGAGGGGGGGGAGGTTGTCTGTTGAGTGTCGTCGTCGAAAGCAATCGTCGCGAGGGAACCGAAACGCTCAAGACACAAACACCTTGATCCAACTTTTCCAATATGTCAGACAGAGTCAGTCATCACCCATCCTGAACCCAGTCGCTTGTCCCGCGTGCTTAACGATTCCATCCTGAACCGATAGGGAAGAGGCCAATCAAATCGGGGCAGAGGCGCTTCATCTCGAGGTCGTGGTGGCCCTGCCGGTCACAACGCAGACAGGGATGCCAAACCAAAGCGAGAGCAGATTCTCGATCTGTCCAAATACGTTGACAAGAAGATTCGTGTAAAGTTCACTGGAGGACGAGAACGTGAGCACCCTCGAGCCATCCTGAGTCATCGACTCAACCTCACCATCCCTTCCTCTCCTCACGTCCCATCGATCCCTGCCTCTTCTCAAGTCATCGGAACCCTCAAAGGCTACGATCAGCTCTTGAACCTTGTTCTCGATGAGGTTGAGGAAGAGGTCCTTCGTGAGTCATCCAGCCCACTCGACCTCCTTTCCATTCTGCCACTCACCCTGAACCCATCCCATCCATCTTCTCTCCATCAGTCCCTACAAAGCACACTCGTCAACTCGGTCTTGCCGTTCTCCGTGGTCCGACAATCGTCTTGCTCAGTCCACTCGACGGGCTGGAAGGTGCGTCGATGATCTCCGCCTGTACTGTTCTGATCGCTGCATGCTCACGAGCTCGCTGCTTTACCACTCTCCTCGACCCGGCTCGCCTCCATCCCATCAGAGATCGAAAACCCTTTCTTGGCACCAGAGTCATGATTTGATGCTACAGCCTATCCGACCCCTCCACTTTTCGCCCTCTTGCATTCGACCTCGGACTGACCTCACTGCCGCTTCAACTTCGCGGTTGTCTTCTCAACCCTTTGGTTGGTGCTTGTCGAACCATACGGCGATGTAGACCCGGATTCACTGACGCGAAGCTGTTCTAGGCTCTGCCATATCTGCATACCATCTCATTTCTCACCCTGGCTGGCGCATCTGTGTCGCACGCAGTCTTGTGCGACATCTCCTGCATCCCCATCCGGGTCACTTTCGTCTGGATCGAACCGTCTGATGTGAATCTATAGTGTCTGTGAACGTGCCTATTGCTGATCCAAATAGCAACCATACTTGATCCACCATCTCGACAATCAAAGTCCTGCACAACACAGTCACGCTTTTACGTCTTTACCTCTCGAGCAGATCAATCACCAGAACTAACAATCTGCTTGCAGACGTAGACGATCGAACTCTAAGCGATAAGAACCTCCCTCTGGAAGATGGATTCGTCACTCAACATCCAGTCGATCGACGAAGCGTCATGAGATAGGGATGCAAGGGATGAGGATCGAGACGATGCAAGACAGAGATCGAGAAACAGAAGAGATGGAAATGGTATGTGGAGTGAAAAGATTCGTGGAAACAAGCAGCAGACCCCAGGAAAAAAAATGCAGACAGCCGTAAAAGACAAGACTAGACCCAGCTCCGAAACGCTCCGTCCACCTCCGATTCCTTCCTCTTATGCTCCTATCAGACTCTTCCTTCCGTATAGTCTAATCGTCGAATCGAGGAGATGTTCGTTGCGCATCGCTCGGGATGTCTCGAGCTCGTTGTCGTCTCTCTGGAAGCGGTCGACCGAATGCGTCGAGCTCTTGAGGTGGTGCTTGGGTAGGTAGGACGGCGGGCGAATGGATAGCAGGGATTGGGTTGGGGATGCTGGACGCACTGATGGGGGAAGGTGAACGAGCGATCTGAGCAGCTAAGAGAGCTGCGCTGGCGAGGTTCGCACCAGAGAGCTCGTTTCCTGCTCGACAAACCAAGCAGAAACATCAACACCCAGCCTTGTACTTTTGATCGGCAACAGAGGTGATGTTCACCTTCAGCGAACGGGAAGCAGCGAAGACACACTCGGCGTCGCCTCCAATTGGTGAATCCTGCAAGGCACAAAGGGAAGCATGATCAGGCCGATCCATCGACGGGCGGAGGACAACTCGCTTACCACACTGTCCACACTGTACGAACATCAGGAACAATCGTGAGCGGCCCATGCTGTGACTTGGATCGTTCACACAAACTTACAGCCCAGTCGCCCGGCTGAATGGTCATCGGACCAGAGTTGCCCGTGTTGAGGATCTGGTAGAGGACGCATCGAGATGCATCAGCAGCCAAGTGGAAGTGTACTCCAACCTCATGATCGACAGACTGGACTGACCGGTGCCATTGGCACCTCGGCTCCCGGGTTCATCTGACTCTCACCAATCTCGGTCGCGCCCACAGGCTGATGGCTGAAGCTCCTCGGTCTCTCCCGTTGTTCTTCTTGCTTCAGACTGGGCTTAGATGGGGGCAAAGATCTACGCTGGGAGGCAGAGTAGCCGAAAGGGGGTGGGGGAGAGGTGACTGGCTGAACGTTGGAATGAGTCGAGATAGGCATCTGCTGGTGTCCATTGAGGTGTCCAGGCGGGAAAGGTAGAGATGAGAGCTGGGAGAGCGAGCGGGAAGATTGATGTCGAGGTGCAATGTGAGAGGGAGACTTGTGAGGGGATGCATTCAGAGGGATGGACGGTTGAGCAGAGAAGTAAGATCGAGGCTCTGCAGGCGTAGCGTGGAGTTGAGAGACCATGAGTTGAGAGAACTCTGAGGTTGGCACATTGGAAGTCTGACTTGACTCAGGGTTGGACGTTGGTTTGGGTAGGTTGCAGCTGAAGGGGATGAGCGACGTGATTCATTAGTCCCGGTCTAAAATATCTGCATCCTGGCTGAAACTCACGAGATACACTTGTTGTTCTTGGCGAAGTTATGGAAGGCTGTAGAGGAGTCAGGAATTTGGTCGAGAAAGAAGAAGATCGAGAGACGAAAGGGACACACAGCATGTCTCCGACGCACACTGCATTAAGGCGAAACACAATCCACCGTCAGCCTAAAGAACGATACACGGAGTCGCGTTCGGTGACTTACAATCCAATCGCCTAATCTGAAGGAGACCTGGCTCCCTTTCTCTCGATCGTCAGAGTCGTCGACTCTTCCGACGGTGGAAGAGCCCCAACCATGAGGTTGATGATCAAACGCACCATGGTCAAAGCTAAGGCCCAGACCCTTCCATTGTCCATCGTCGGCAAGGGGGAATGAAGCATCGTTGGCGAAAGGTACGTGCGAGCTGAGGGAGTAGGTTTTTTGGTGAGGGGAGGACGAGAGTGAGGTCTGGATCGATGACGACGGAGAGGACGAGGCGATGCTAGTTTGAGTCAGAGGAGGAGTTCGGAATGGGTACTGAGGCATTCGCTTGGCAGGAGGTGCCTGGAGTGATGTTGGGACAGAAAGACCAGAGGAAGGTGACGTGTAAGCATGTGATAGAAGCCGGACGCGACCGCGTCAAACGTTGAAGTGACTGACCGGATCTTTCGCGATTTCGATTGGCTGACGAGGTGAGGAACCAGCCGAGATGGACCAGTTGCGTTCAATCTTACGGATGATCTGTTGGGGTGTTCGTAGTCAAGTGAAGCAGGGTGGAGAATTTCGGCGGCAACGGTGGAGCTTAGTGAGGTTAGGTCCGAACGGATGCGATGGGATTTTTGTCTGGTTTAACCCTGGATTGATTGACTAGGATTGGATGGTGATGGGATGAGTTGAGTACGAGAAAGAGGAGATGGGGACTGACCTCATCGATGGCTGAAGTATCTACAGCTTTGTCGTTGGGTTGGGAGCGGTTCGTGGGGAAGGCGAGCTGATTTGAGCTGGCTGAGGCGGAGGGTTTCGGGCTGGATGTAGGTGTGTTGGGCATGGAATGGAATGGCAGGGGAGAGAGATGGTGATGGTTCGAGTTGGGGTGAAGATGAATGTGAAGATGATGGACGGGAGAGAGTTTGGAAGAATGGGAATTGGGTTTTCGGAAGGCAGAAAGAACCGAAGGAAGGGAAGGGAGGGAAGATCCTGGCTCCGGAAATCAATTCCTGAATGGACCCCTCCCATCCGTCCTAGCGTTCATGGAATCATGCGAGACGACACAATCATACCGATTCAACCAGCAAAGCAAACGAGGTACATGGCGATGTAGAAAAAAAAAAGAAAAAGAAAAAAACGTAAACCGTCTCCTGGCTCATCCTAGCCCATCTTTTGCCGCTTCGCTTTCGGTCCTCCCTTGACAGGAATAGTCCCTCCGAGCGATCTCACCATCTCCTCTGCCGTCTTCCTTTTGACCTTCTCTTCCTCGAGCATTCTCTTCATGTCCGTCAGAACTTGGTCCATCATCATCTTCTCCATCTTCCATCTCTCCATCTCCGTCGTCGATCGCACCTTGAGTTCGTCAATCGTTTCCGCCGCTTTGATGAGTGTAGCGTACTTTGATTTCGACGCTGATGCGACCGAGGGATCTAGTCGAGCCGCGAGCCGAGCGATGCCTTCGTTGAGATTCTCTCGACGGCGTCGTTCGATCTCCTTCTGCAAAGTTGGCAGAAGCGGTTCACAAGAGAGAGAGAGAGAGAGGTGGGTTCCGTTGAGTTGGAGGACAGACAAGGCCGGGACGAGTATGATAGGGTCGGGAGGTGTATCGAATCGAAGTAGATGGCGAAAAGAGGTACGAGTCGAGAAGGAATAAGGGAGCAGGAGCTGAGCCGTCAGTCGACATTACGTTGATATGCAGGAAAAACGAAAAAGAAGAAACACTCACGTGGGCTTCTCTTCTCTTTCCCTTAGTCACATCATCCAGCCCGCCACCCATGCCATCGCCGGCGCCCTCGAGGACCTCCGCAGCGCCCATTGCTACGCCGCTCGCAATGAGCTCATCCATCGCTCGTCGTTCCTCTGTGCCCGGCGAATGGTAGGACGAGAACGGATCTCGGTCCTGATCCTGTTGATGATCCTGTCTGCTGCGAAAGATCAAGCCAGCGTCAGTAGGTCGGTCAGCTCAGACTAGAAGCTGTTACATGAATCGGAACAGACTCGTGCGTCAAGGCTTGCTGAAGCTCCTCCATCGTGGGAGTACCCATATGAGAAAGAGAGCCACTCAGAGAGCTCTGATCAAAACATGAAACCGATCAGCTTCCCTGCGTTGAGCTGGAATCGAGCCTGACTCAAAGGTAGGGGAGACGCAAGTGCTCACGAGTCCGCTACTGAGCGGCAGCGCATCCCAAAAGGCTTGTATACTCTCCTGTGCAATCTCCTCTGGCCTATATCTTGAGCTCTCTGCAGAGACGCCTCCCGCTTCTGGTTGCTGTTGCTGTTGCTGCTGTTGTTGCTGTTGAGCCGCATGGTAAGCCATGACGACGGCGACAGACTCTTCTATTCCAGCGGCATACTCTTGAGGAAGATAAGAGGTCTGAGGTTCGAGGTGGTCGGATGATGTAAGAGGAGGATTGGCGGTCGAGTCCTCTGCAACATGTTCGGTTGAGAGGCCCTCAGGATCTGGCTGGGGCTCTTGCTGCTGCTGGAGCTGTTCGAGGGAGGATTCGACGATGGGTTCCGGCTCAGACTGTCCCAAATCGGTACATTTCGCCTGCTCGTCAGGACCAGGTGGTGGTGGTGGTGGTGGTGGTGGTACTGGTGGTGAAAGAGGATGTGCCGGCGAGGTGAGCGCTGAGCTTGGAGATTGAGCGGGACCTTTGTGAGGAAGGGAAGTTTGCTGGGACTCGTCGTGAGGATGCTGAGCGGGCTGGGTGGGAGATAGTAGTGGTTTTGGGTTCATGGCAACAAAGAAACGACGGGCGGAGGGAGTTGAGAGGACCAGGTTGGGATTAGAAGTTTGGGTGAGCTATGCAGCACGTGCCTCCTTGCTTCATTTTCCGAGACTCAATCTCGTCTATCCTCACTCAACCTCACTCCCTGGAGCACACGTTTCATGGTCCCCCTCAGATACTTTTTTTGAGTGCAAAAAATAATCGTCAAACATATCACAGATGATCTCCTCTACGCCGCCCAAATGCGTACCCTCATCTACTACGATCCTTGGCCACCTCCATTCATCCCGCTGCTGGAATAGCCGATTCCCAAGCCAAGTGCGTTCCCTGCGGTGCGTCCACCGGCTGCAGATGAAGGCCGGGTGCTAGATGTCGTTGAGCTATTGGCCGCACCGCTATTCATGAGTGGATTCGAGACCGGTCCTTCGCTTTGTCTCGGCAGAGGACTCGACGGAGATGAGAACGAGTTGAAGAAATCAGATACCGATCCGCTAGGGAAGAAAAAAGACAGGCGACAGACAGCATGTCAGCACATCGCCTCAATCATCGAAAGAGTATCGTGTAAAAAAAGCAAGCCGCTCACCCAAAGTTTTGAGAAACTTTTGCCTTTCCGTTCTGGCTTCCGTCTTCCCTGTCCTCGTCGCTGCTGCCCTCATCGCCGTCGCCCTCCCTTCTGTCTCCACCATCTCCACCCTTTGAGCTGGACGCCATTCGACTCTGCCTCCTCGCATGATGCCTCCTGCTCGCGACGCTGTTGGAAAAGAGCGGAAGGAGATACCTCTCGTCCAAGGCCGTGAACCATTGTCCATCCCTGAACACCATACCCTCTCTGGCTGAAGGATCCGGCGAAGCTGCACCGGAGGTAGAGCGACGAGGAAGGGCAGATCTGGCGAGGGTCGAAGAGCCTTGACGCGATGAGGACGAGGTGGGAAGGTCGAGTGAGTGGGCCGAGGGTAAGAGCTCGCCGTCGTCTGAATGCTCATCTTCCTCTTCTGAGCTTGAGGTAGTCGAGAAACCTCGAACAAGAGCTGCATTCGCCAGCCTGGGTGGATCCAACCGGTCCCCTATCGAAGTGCGGTATGGGTCCCTCGGACCTGGCAATTGAGTCGCCGATCCCGTCGGACTAGTCGCGTAGACACCTTCCTCCATGTCCTGGTAGCCGTCGCCCATACCACTCCCAAGGAAGCCTCGACCCTTCCTACCACCATAGCCCCCAAGGGCTCTGCCGTTCTGACCAGCGTACCTTCTCGAACCCGGCCCGTTCTGCATCGCCATCCCTCCTGGCAGGGTGGTCCAGTGGGTTCCTGAGTCTTCATCATCTGAGCTGTCTTCATCATCTTCGACTCCTGTTCGGATGCCGAGAATCTCCAACATTCGAGCCGTGGTTCCACCGAAGACAATTACAGTCAGGACGACGACAACGAGGACTGTCGTCCTGAGTGCGTCAGCGTTCTCCCCCTTGATACCGACCGCGAGGGCGACTCCGACCTAACGATAGTGTGAAGCCATCAGAGTTGTGTCCCTCAATCTAGACACAGGACAAGGTTCAGAACTCACCGCTCCTCGAAGACCGGACCAAAAGAGCATCATCTGATAGCTGTATGGGATCTCATCATTGGTTTGACCTGATACCCGAGACGAGAGGTGATGAGTCTCGTTGTCAGATAAAGGTGAGACTCCTGGAGAGAAAGGCACACTCACCTCGTGCGTGGAAGATCCAATTGATGATCTCGCTCAACGGGAATACGGCAGCATATCGAGCAGCCATGACGGACACCTGATAAAGGTCGAGTCGGTTCAAGGACTTGATCGGAATGTGAGAGGATTTAGACGGAAGACTCACGGCTGTGACGAGGATGAAGAGCGGTTTGAATACCTGGACCTCCTGAGCGAAGAGGTTCAGACCCAGATAGATGAAGATGAAGTTTTCCGAGAGTTGGGCCAAGATAGCAAACATATATTTTGTCGTTCGCTGCGTCCTTTTCGACATGGAGTGATAGGCATAGTGCTTGAGGGTGATCCCACAGAAGAGAAGCGATACAATGCCTGAGATTCGAAGGAGGGGATCAGGATCAACTCAAGACCTGAGAGGAAAGGGAGACAGGAGACTTACCACTCATGTGCATTCCGGTACTCATGAAGTAGCTCGTGAATGCGAGGAGGGTGATGATGCAGCTCTCGATGCCAGGATAGAGGTGGAGTTGGGAGTGCTTGAGCATGAGGGAGGACGCGAGGCCGAAGAAAACACCAAGAGCCATGGAGATGGAAAATTGGAGAAGGAAGATGGCGACACCGTGGAAGAGGGAGGTAGCAAAGATATCCTCTCCATGAAATTGAGAGAGCGTCCTGAGAGGCAGACGAGAACCGAAAGACGAGGTCAGCCTGTACCGAGACTGATCCGGATGGGGCGAGAGATGACAAGACGCACTCGTAGAGAACGATCGAGACGGCGTCGTTGAGCAAGCTTTCACCAAAGATGATGGAGTAGAGCTTGGGGTCGACCTTGTAGGTATTGAAGATACTAAGGATTGTCACCGGATCGGTGGCCGAGAGGGTGCTCCCAAAGATGAGGCACTCGAGGAGGGTAAATTTGAGACCTTCGAGGCCAGTGAACGACCAGAGATAGACGAGTACTCTGAGTCGAGGGAAGAAGAAGTATCAGAGAGGTACGAGGAGCAATAGCCAATCCGCAGCGGACGAGGCGTGGGGGAAAGACGGACCCAAGGCCGATAGCGGAGATGAAGGTGCCGACGAAGGCAAAGGTAAGGATGACGGCAAAGTTCCTGAAGAAATTCTCCTGAGAGAGTCAAGGGTCAAGATGAGAAGAGGAAGCTAAAAGGGGGCAAGGCAACGGCGACATGAGGTCGACGAACCTGTTTGAGCTCGTAACCAGAATTGAGGATGATGGGCGGGAGGAGGAGGTTGAAGAAGAGGGTGTGCTTGAATGTCTGAAGAGGTTGGGGTCGGACTGATGAGTGAACAAGATTCGAGACTAGTACGGAGGGAAGAGTTGGGGACGAACGAGCATCTCTCGGATGAGGTGCCCGGGCGAGAGTCTGAGGATGAGTCCGACGACCATGCCTGTGATTGATTGATTGGATGAGCTGTGTTGGGGTAGTGAGGATGATGGATAGATCGGGGACTGACCGGCAAAGATAGAGACGACTGTCTCGTGAATGGCCCTAATCTTGCGGACCTGAAGGTAATACGAGGTCCAGAGAGCGCCGATGAGGAGCATGCATAGGATACAGAGAGCCCAGGACGAGTATGACTCTTCCTCCTCTGGGGTAGGGATATCGATCTGAGAGCTCGACATGGCTCAGGGGTGTGAGTGATATCGATGATCGACGTGAATCTCCCTACGACCGCCCTCCCTGCCGTTCAACGGTTTCCCTCCTCACGTTACTCCGTCGATTCGACCCAACTCTCGTTCCCTTGGACCAACGCCCTACCCTTCATTCCACCCCCTGACGTTCCAATCAACACCGACCACAATGCTCTCACGTACCAAACTCACCAACTCACTCTCCCCCATCCCAAGAGCCTTCATCCACACCTACACCTATACCTACACCAACAACACCACACCACCCACCATCCTCTTCAACCCTCGACTCCCCTCGAGCCGTACATTCTCCTCATCCAGTTCTCACACCGCCCAAATCACCCACCCTCCATCATCCGAATCCAGTCATGACAACAGCCGAATCAACCTCAAATCCCACAATCCTCTCAAGTTTCCCAACTCTGTCCTTGACAGACCTCAGCCTTACTCTCCCCTCGCAATCGATCCCATGCAGCAAGTTGGAAACCTCTATTCTCATGCAGGCATACGTGTTGGTGTTCCTCAGCGATTCAGATCGACCCCCTATCCTGGTTTTCCTCTCGTCCCTTTCCCATGCTCGTCTGCGCTTTCGCCCACCCATCTGACCTCACCTCTCCTTCATGCTCCTTCCACCATTGACAGATGCCAGCATTAGATTATCAGAGCTACCTCATCAACTCAATTCAGAGACTGCAAGAAAGTTCGTTTCAGAATTCCAGTCTCTGTCGTCGTCTACCCTTTCTCATCCTTCTCCCCTCGTTACTCAGACATCGCTGAGCTCAAGGGCCACACCGTCCTCATGACCGCCATCAAAACTGCATCCTCTCTCAACCAGGAGACTGAGCCCGTCTCGCCCCATGCCCGTCTTCGAGCACTCGACAAGGAGGTCGACTTCTACGCGAGGGAAGGTCTCGGCTACACCTCCACCGTCAATGGCCAAGCTGGCACTCCTCGTGTCTTTACGCGAAATCGAAGCCTCGTTGGTCAGAGAAAGAAGCTGTTCAGTCTCGCGTGCGACGCTCTCAACAACTCGTTCTTCCTCTCCTCGCTCGTAAGTCGATTTGCCCTTCGCCTTGAGCCTAGTGTCTTGCATAGCAGTACATCAAGCTCTCCCTACTCACCCTGCTCCATTCATCTCTGCGGATCTCTTTGTATTTAGCGCGCCCAAAATGATCCAGCCAACTACCCAGCCAAAGTCGAAGAGCACGTTGTCGCCTCGTTCGGATCAAATTCCGGCCTCGAGCAGACGCTCGTCGGGATGGCCGAGGGAATGAGCGGCTCTGGATACCTCTGGATCGTCCAGGAGGTCGACCCAGCTGAATCCATCTCAGAATCCGCTTCTTCGAGCGACAACCTCGCCGTCCTGGCCACCTACGGGAGCGGCACCCTTCTCGTCCAAGGAGGAGAGCTCGTCCACGACAACTCTCGGGGATTCCTCAGCGGCTTGACCGAAGAGGGGCTCGTTCACCTGGAGAGTAGACCGTACTGGATGACCAACACTCAAACCGAAACCGATGCCGCCTCGAATGGTTCATCGCCATCAAAGGACGCCAATCAACCTTCCCTCCCCTTCCCCAGGCTCGACACTGACGCCTCACCCTCTCCCTCTCGAAGCGCATCGAACTCAGTCGAGGACGACGGACGAATCACCCGGTCATACAAGCGACTCTTGCCGCTAGCATGCCTCAGTCTGCACGAGCACGCTTACATGGTCGATCACGGAGTTTGGGGAAAGCCCGAGTACGTGCGTGGGTGGATGAACAACCTGGACTGGGATTTGGTGGCCAAGAGGATGGCCAGGGATTCGGCCGGGTCGGATGGTGGACGGGGAGCACACAGATTCTAGCGATCAGATGAGAATAGAAACTATATCTGGCGGAGTAATATCGAGAGAAACGTAAGAGGGCCCGAGACTGTGAAGCCGGGTTGGTGGGAATTAGTGTTTTCGGCAGCAAGTGCGACCGGCCTGACGACGAACGGGAGTGAGACAGGAAAATATGAAAATCATCGGACCGAAGTTGTGAGACGAGTGGGAGATGGGTCGTCCCTCCTGAGCGAGTGCTGAGCCTTTCGTCAGTGGAATCAACCGGTCATCATCCAGTCAAGACACCCTCTCCACTCCCATGCTCCTCAAGCTCACCAACCTCGCCGTCTACTGGTCCCTCGTCGTCTTTCACCTTTACAACACTGTCAGCGAAATCATCCAACCATTCTTTCCTCCCATCCATTCTGAGTCTCACAGTTCGCTGTTCCTCCATCGTTCCTCACTCTTCTCAGTTTTGGTATGAGCCAGAGTACCCCCCAAAGGAAACCTACCTGACCCCCGGTAGCTATGCCTTTTGGACGTGGTTAGTCATGCCATCAAGCCCTTCCATCGTCCGCAGCTGTTACCAAAGCTTTCCCTCTCATTCCTCCACCCTCGACATCTTCTAGGCCCCTCATTCACTTTCTGCTCGTCGGATATACTATCGTCCAGTGGCTTCCACCAGCCAAGGATCTCATCGTCGATGGCATTGGATATTCGTTTGCTCGCGTCGGTCTCGCATCCGCGGTTCGTCTAGCTCCTTGGCTTGGACTCGCAGCAGCTTCTACGCTCATGTTACTTATTTTCTTCCTCTTCTCCTGGCATATCATCTACAACATCGACCGGAATCCATCAAAGGCATATCTTTACTTGACCATACGGGGCTGGGACGTCCTCGCCTTCCTCTGCTCTCTTGTGCTTTGCGCAACAGTCTCAAAAATATTCTCCATCGTCCGATCCCGTCCAAGACCTTCTAATCCGAGCCCAACTATCAGCCAAGATTTAGCCGGAGAAGCTCTTATTCATCTGCCATTTTCCCTATATGTGAGTGCGCGCCACTCACTCGCAGCTCGATCCGATGACGTGCTGACAACGTTCCGTGCCTTTCATCTCCTCGGAATCGCTCAAAACTCTCGCGAAGCATGCTTGGACCCTAGTTCTTATAATCTTGTCCACATTCCAAGCCTTCGGCAAGGATGTTCACAAGGAACACGCTAGCACCTTCACATTTTTCTTTGTGTTCCTGGCTCTGTGAGGCTTTTCATTTGTCTTGATCCAAGAATCCAGCCACTGATCGTAACATCCCACATCACACAGCTCATTCTTTGTAGGTTTTCTGTCTGTTTGGTCCATCGATCTCGCTCTCGACCTCGCTTTGACAGTGTGTTGTTCGAATCCAGGTCGTGACGTCTTGGGGATACGCCTTTGCTTCCACAGCAGGTGACTTGGCTGGAACAGTAGTCATGGTCAGAGCTCACTTGAAATCGTTCACATGCGATTATGAGGTGTACTGATGCCTGATTTATCTCAGACATACGTGCTGTTCGCAATATTTGAACATCAGCAGCTGCCAGCCATTAAGTGGATGGCGCTTTCGATGGCAGTAAGTTCGAATGACATGATGTCTCGTCCTCGTTCACACCAGCTGATATCGAGTTTGGTAGATTCTTTCTTCGTTGGCGTTCCTGTTCACCTTACGGAAAACGGTCCGTTCAGGCTCGAATCCGGCACTATCCTCGGGAGAGCTATGCTAATCCCATGCCACTGATTCCTTGCAGTACCTACATCTTCACGAACGTCACCAAGCCGAAAAGAGTGCTCGCCAGACCGCGACGGAAGCGAGAGAAGAGGAAGAGCGTGCACCGTTGATTGCTACCTGAAAAGGAGACATGTACCGGGACTTGTTGTATTGATGGTTCTTTTATGCCTGAATGACATCACATCATTGTGCCCACCAATACTATCTCAAGTTGATGCGATTCTGGCAAGATTGATCGGGAATATGGTCTCGCGTCCATTGTCCAGATGTTAGAGCTAGACGTCCTCGCCCGCGTAGCCCTGAACCTCCACCAACCCCTGGGCCAAGCGAGTCGCCTCCCTAACATGTCGTCCCATCCTTCAAGCTCATCAGCCTCTGCTCAAGCATCATCCTTCCGTCGCTTGCTCTGGCAAGGATCCATACCCATACAAGTCAAGATCTTTCCAGGAGACATGCCTGCGGGAGGTCCAGGAGCCCCCGTCGAGTCCTTCTACGTACGCATCTCGTCCTTTCCCACCTTCTCCCTGCATGGAACATGCTCCCTCTATTCAACCATGTACCACGTGGCACCAGGATGCTGCCGGGATCCATCCGATATGAGCTGATAAACAACGTGGATTTGGCTGACATCCATCGCCCTTGCGCTTCGAACCATCTGTGTCATCAGATCCAAGCCCTTCGGCAGTCATATCTTCCTCTCCTACTGTCAGAAATCAGAGAAAACTTTGTCGAACTCGTGCTTGAAGAACATGCTCTGGCGAGTACGAGGGAACAGGACTGGTGGTTCGAAGACGAAGGAGGAGGAGGCGTCATGAAATGGTTCGTGTCCTCTTGGAATCTGACTCACGATCGCCATCAGAAGAGGTCCAGCATCTCGAGTGGATACAAATTCCAACTTGGACAGACAGACTGACATCGCGATGGCAGGCACTGGCCAATAGGCCTTCTCTACGATCATTCCCTCATCAACAACC
This sequence comes from Udeniomyces megalosporus, assembly GCA_039545415.1. Taxonomy (NCBI): domain Eukaryota; kingdom Fungi; phylum Basidiomycota; class Tremellomycetes; order Cystofilobasidiales; family Mrakiaceae; genus Udeniomyces; species Udeniomyces megalosporus. The sequence goes on along the minus strand of BCKM01000025.1, from coordinate 236,068 downwards.
CTGCTACCTCGCTCGCATCGTTCCCCTCCGATATACCGTATGTCTTGACACATCGTCTCAGCTGGGCGGAGTCCATGTACTGACAGGTTTGTGCCTTCTAACATGCTTTACCAGTCCGCCACTGTCTCTCATCCTTCATCTCTCCGCTCCTCCCGCCGACAAGCTACTGCTTTCAAATTCGGTCGAAGCCTGCAAGACAGCGTTCATGGGAGCAGTTAAAGAGGCGGACTTCGTCAGGTGGGGCAACGTCAAGAGAGTCACTGGGCTCAGAAGAGGAGAACAGGATGCTCTTTGGGATGGGATTCGACAGAGTGAGTTTCCTTGCACGCTGCTAACTTGCTTCAGCCTAACAAATGAACTATGTGATAGGCTATCCTGAGTGTCAGATGCTGATGCAAACCAATGTGTTCTGCTCTGTACCGGCAGACGACTTTGAGTTGCATTCTCGGATAGCAGCTCGCCTATTTCCTCTGCCGTTGCCCTCGTCGAGCTTTGACGGTCCGACGACGCCCTCTCTGCAACCTCCCTCTCCCAACCCATCTCAGCACCCACCTTCACGTCCTGGTTCGACGGAGCCTGGTGGTCAGAGTTCGATCGGAAGTGGGAGTAGCAAGCCAGATAGCAGTTGGGCGGTGCGCAGCGTGCCAACAAAGGTTTATTTGCCTGAAGGAGCCATGGTCGTGCAGGAGATCGTCGGACCATTCTCCAGCTGTGAGTTGACACTCCTTCGTGGCGAGTCATGTATGACGAGAGATCGGTCCTTCAAGAGATACCTCGGATCACCTTCGACGGCGTGGCTGACGTGCATCTCGCTGATATGTTTTTTTTTGTTTTGTCTTCTTTTTTCTTCTCTCCGTCATCTCAGCTGGACCTCAGCAACCAACGACGCTGATATCGTTCCTCCAACTTCATCTGCCTCTTCTCTTTCCACTCACCCCACCAGAAAGGCCGACTGAGCGGAACGATTGGCCGTATTCGCTCGCGTTCCCGATCGTGCAGGGGGTGGTGCCGCCTGCAGAGAGCGAGATGGCGTGGCTGGGATCGTGCTTTGTTGGTGGGGATGGGTGGATGAATGTGTGTGTGGCGCTGTCATGAGGAAGGTGGATGAGTCAGAGTAGAAGTTGTACCATGATGCTTGGTGCCGGATCGGGTCGAGGGAAGGCAGAAGTGGATGATTTTGATTTGATTCCTCGTGATAATTGGTGTGATCATTGTACTCGTGAAGAGAGAGAAGCCAGGGCTCGACAGACAAGATATGATTTGGGTGCCTATCCGGAGGGGAGAGAGGAAGGGCGAGACCGAATTGAGACAGTGACGTGAGGCCGTGTTTTGTGCCTTTGCCTGAGTTTTGGCCAGACTTGTCTTTCGTCCTCCCTCCCAACCTTGACCCACTCAATCCGATTCATCTCGCTCTCCCCACCCTCCTCTCCCCTTCTTCTCCCCTTCCCATTCTCACTCGGTTCTGGAACCATTGAGCGATCAGGCATCCTCACCAAACAAATCCATCCCAAATACCTCGATTCCCTTTCACCATGACTCGATACCCCTCCGTCCTCTTTGCTCTCGCTACCTTGGCCGCTACTACCGTCTCCGGGCACATGCAGCTTTCCAAGCCTTACCCGTACAACTCTCCGCTCGTGCGTTCCTCCTCTTCCCATCAAGCCTGCTTTGCTTGGATTGTGCCTGACGCGAAGAAATCATCTTCCCTCCCTCTCCTCTCCCCGTTTTCCTTCCTTGCCCTTTTTCCTGACTCAATAGAACCCAAACACCCCAGAAAGCCAGAAGGACTACTCCATGACTTCTCCTCTCATCAGTGACGGTATTTACCCATGCAAGGGCTTCATCGGCACTGCCGACCAAGGACCCAGGCCGAACTGGAAGGCTGGTGACACTGTCGACGTGACTGTTGCTGGGTACGCACTCCACCTCTTTGCTCTGCTATCAGTCCTGATGTTCGGCCAAATTGCTGACTTCCCCATTGCTCTATCACAGCTCGGCCGTCCACGGAGGAGGATGTCAGTCCAGTTCTCAATCAATCGTTTCGTCATTCCCTGCGCGTCCAAAGTACCGTGCCTGATTGATTTTTGTTTTCCCTTTTGCTCTCGTTCTTCTCAACCCCCTTGCGCCCATCAGCTTGCCAGTTCTCGCTCTCGTACGATAACGGAGAGAACTTCCATACCATCAGCAGCATCATCGGTGGCTGCATGACCGACACTAAGAGTTTCTCCGTCAAGATCCCCGACGAGGCCCCTGGTGGCGACAACATCATCTTTGCTTGGTCCTGGTTCAACAAGCTTGGCAACCGAGAGATGTACATGAACTGCCTCGTGAGTCCATCGTCGTGATCCAGCTTCAAGACAGAGGGACTTGACGTGTTGATCGTTGTTCTATTTGACAGGCTGCCGACATCGAGTCTTCATCAACCACCCCCCTCTCTTCTCCCACCATCTTCGTCGCCAACGCCAACGTCAACCAGTGCTCCACCGTCGAAGGAGTCCCGGTCGTCTTCCCCTCTCCAGGTTCTGTGGTCTCTTACGGAGGAGAGTATGCCGGCAAATCGATCGGCAACGGGCTTGAGAGCGGTGCTGGTGCCGTCGGTACCAACTGTTTCGCCCCTGGTAGCGTCGGCGCTGGTTCTGGGTCTTCCTCTGGTGGAAGCGCCTCAAGTGCCGTCGCCTCGAGTGCTACCACCCCTGCCGCGAGCTCCACAGCTCTAGTCCCCAGCTCAAAGGTAGCATCGTCTGCTGCGGCTTCCCCAACAACCAACGTCGCCTCTGTTCGGCCGTCCTCATCCAAAGCGGCTTCTTCCTTCCAGGCTCCTGCTCCTTCCTCCATCCTGGCGTCATCATCTAAAGCAGCATCCGCCAGCGCGTCCTCGGTTGCCCAGCCATCTGTCTCGGCTGTCAACGTTGCCGTCTCCCCAGCTTCTTCCTCCAAAGCCGCTTCTTCCTCCAGAGCTGCTTCCTCATCCAAAGCCGCCTCTTCATCCAAGCCAGTTTCATCCTTCCTCGCCTCAGCCTCCTCGGCTGCTTCCTCTAAGGCGGCGTCATCGAAGCTAGCTTCTTCCTCCAATGCTGCCGCTCCCTCTCCCTCGGTCAAGGCTTCCGGCTTCTCATCAGTTGTCGTCGCCATGCCTTCCTCTGCATCTCCCACTGCCGTGCTCGTCACCTCAACTATCGCTCTCAATCACGCCGTCCAGACTGGTGGCTCATCCTCTGTTCCTCAAGCTTCGGCCACCTCTGCCGCTCCGGCCTCGAACACCAAGGCCGCGGGACAGTCTTGCTCGGGCGACTCTTGGACCTGTGATGGCCAGGTCTTGAACCGTTAGTACTCAGTCGTGTTCCCCTTCGCTACCCGTGTCGAGTATTTGAGCTGACGAATCATCCCTCCGCAGGATGCTCCTACGGTTCTTGGGTCACCATCGCCGACTGTGCTGCCCAAACTGGCGTCGTTTGCTCGTTCGTTCACCTTCACTCGATTCTCACCACTTGCTGTATCGGACTGGTCTTGAGCTCACGTTTCCTTGTCCTACTCCGTTACGCAAACAGCTCCGGTGCTCCTATCGGCTGCGTTTGGCCCTGGCAGGCTTCCGCCGCCGACAAGCGTGACGTCTCGCCCGCTCGACACGCTGCCAGGGGTCATGGATCTCACGGTGGTGCGAGGAAGAGACTTATCCCCAACCGAGCCAACGCTGGCGTTGCTTGGTAATCTCTTGGGTCGCTACGAAACAACCTCCCCCCCCCCCCCCCATATCGCTGCTGTGCGGCCTCACACTCATCCTCCTGCCCCGCATTGGGCTCTTCCTCTTTTCTCTCCATCTGGTGGTTTCAAGCTAGTCTTGTCTCCTGCTGTTCTCTCTCATCTTCTTCATTTCGCCTTCACGTGCCATCACCCCTTTTGCGGTTTCTACTCTCTGGACGAGAGCTTCCGCTATCTCCTACTCGCCTCTGTAGATATCCTCGTATCCTAGTACGGAACGCTTCATGACGATCCTTCACGATTAATCTGTTTCGAGATCCTTTTACGACTGGCTCAGCTTTACATCTGACATCCTGTGATGACTGGAAAGAAAAGCAAACCCCCTAATGGAAGCATCGCGAGCCGACTTGTCATCACGGTAGCAGCACAACTGAGCAAAGATCGAAGAGAAAGGCTAGATGTGTGGACCGCGTTAGTCAATCCCTCCTTTCCTCCGTCCGACGCAGGTCTTGATCTCAATCTTTCGGTCTCTTTGCAGACGCGGGACTGAATCCCTCCACGATACCCAACTCCTGAGACTGTCTGCTAATCACCCGTCCTCTGCATTCTCGCCATAGGTCTGTGACTCCACTCTCCCCCACTCGAGAGGGTTCCGGTAGACACGTCGTTTGATTGAGAATCATCCTCTTCGTCCACATCATCGCCTGTACGTTTACGTCTGGCGTTGGTATTGGACGTTGGCTGAGCAGTCGAGGCAGCGAGCTGAGCCCGGTAGATGGGTTCAAATTCCTGGGGACAAGAGAAAGACAGACGGACAAGCCTCGTCAGGAGCCGTATTCGGATCGGAAAGAGGAATGAGTCTGGTCAAGAACCTTGAGTTGATACATGAATCCCTAGATGAACGTATCGCGATTCACCGCGTCAGCACCATCAGCTACTCAGGGGAGGAACCCTGTGAGGTACCGATCCGACTGACCTGATTCGGACTGATACAATATCGCCTGCTCTGGACAAACTTCAACGAGTCTTCAAAATTCCACTGCTGAGTCTGCATTACGTATCCTACAACGACCGATGGCCCGAGTGAGATACCTCCGTTACAGTGGACAAAGACGGTACCGCCTTGGGAGCGGGCAGAATTGATGAAGGCGAACGTTCTGTGACACAAGGGACGATTCGTGATCGGTCAGTCTGGCTTGAGCGCCTCGGGGTACAAGGGTTGCATGGGCTGACTGTGGCATGATCTTGATTAGATTTTGATCCTGGTGCGGCAAGCAAAGCGGATGTCAGCGGGGACAGCCAATTCGATGGGTCAGATGATGGAACGGTTACCTCGTGATCGGATATATCCATTGTAAGGTACTCGAACTCGGCCGGAAATCTGGGTTTGACGAGGAACGCTTCTCGAGCATCTCTGATGCACACGCTGCGTGATCCGGTGGTCAAGGCGGTCGGTCATGTCGATGAGGTGTCAGCCGAACCAAGCTCGATTTTCCATTGGTGATTGGACTCGAGATGGCTGATTACGACGTACATGTGAGTGATTCCAAGAGCCTTCATGTTGTCGAGCTCCTTTGAGGTTTGATACGGCCCGAGATAGAGGTTGGGCAGGATCAGCTGGGGCCTTCTACGCATCTCATAGCTTGGGGGTGATAATGAGTGGAATCGAGATGGAGACGATGGTGGAGGACAAGATGAGCTAACTCGGTCGAGATGACAAAGTCAAGTGAAGAAAATGGTGCTGACTTCCAAGGCTCTAGTGGTTGGCCGACGGGGGCGTCACTCATTGGAGGATAGTGGGTGTAAACGGTATCTCCATCTGGGATGAGCCTTGGCTGGTAGCTGGCCTGTGCTGGGCTGGGAACGGTATCGATGTCCATGAGTTGATGAGGGGCAAGTTGGGTTCAGCTTGGGCAAGTCGGAGAGAAGCGAAACTGATATCGAACATACCTCTCACCATCTCCTCACATGACGTCCTCGCCAGACGACTCCTCCCTCGTCATCCGTCCCCGTGCGGACCCTCTAGGACCCTCGACGCCTCATGGGCCCGTCGTCCTTCCGTACTTTGGAGAATCTAACCCTGAGCTGCTAGATCGCGTCCGAACAAGTCGTTCGTCCTCTCCCGACGCGTCTTTGGCTTCCATCCAGAGCTGATTCAACGTGTCTTCATACTCCACCCTCGATAAGGTCTCATCCCTATCGAGTTTCCAGCCCCAACCCAGTGCGAGTCGAGCTCGTCACAGAACCACCAGAAACGGACGACTCGTTCAAGTTCTTCCCTCCTCCTTCAACGTTCCCTTTCGCCCCTCGCCGACTCACCAACGGCTTCCATCCCTGCTCCATCATCCAAGCGGCCACGACACAATTCCTGCCTGACTTCTGGCCGTTCCTCCGCCCTCTCGACCCCTTCCCTACTCGGCTCGACGGGGAATCGATTCTCGTCTTCCTCCCATACGCTCGGCGCGTCCTCCTCTTCTTCAGCTCGTGCTGAGTCGCCCATTTCCGAAAACACTCCACTATTCAAGCGACCCAAAAGGACAGCCACCCATCCGATCGCCACCCGGTCCACTCCTTCCCTCTTCGACGCGTCGAATCCTACAACCAAGAATCCGCTGCGCCATTCCCGTTCTGTCGACACCCCGAACATCACGACATCTTCATCTGCTTCCTGGGGGCTCGAGCGGACACTCTCCGAGGTCCAAGCTAGGATAGATGCCAAGCGTAGCAAGGGGGTCAGACGTTCAGGGAGCATCGGACCGGGCTTAAAGGGTACGGGTAGAGAGAGCGATTCTTCTACAGAAGCAGCTGGGTTCTTGGAAGAGGAGAGAAGTGAACGAAGCGCGAACGCTCTGGGACCAAGAAGGTCGCTACGGTGTGATTCGTTGGCAGCAGAACATCCGACCGCTGGGCCCGGGTCGGTCCGCCAGGAATGCACCCCCAAGCTTTCCAACTCTGCTGCTTCTCGTCCAAAGGCAATTTCTACAACACCCTCCGTCTCTCCTCCCGCCAACTTGAGTTATCGCTCCAATCGAGCGGATCACGTACTCCCCGCCTCTCCTCGAAAACCACCACCAAGCATCACGCCCCATCTTCCTCCGCCCCCACTCTTTCCTCCGACGCATCTCAACCAACCGCTGACTAAATTCAACAAGAGCCCGACGGCTCGACTCACCTCTTCAACCCGTGTACCATCCCCTCTAAAGCAATCTACCAGTTCAACGGTTCCTCTCGGCAAGACTACCTCTTTACCTTCATGCAACTCACGCCTCTTTCATAAACCATCGCATCTTTCTCAATCAGCATCGACGTCCAACGCCTCCGATTCCATCCCCATGCATCATTCATACCTCAAACCATCATCCAAATGTCAGCCCATATCGCCTGGACGGGTCGATCGCAAGCCACACAATCCTCCATACAAGCGACCAGGTCCAGCTCGACCGCAGTCAGTCGGCCCTCCTGCTCGGTCCTCCCATCAGGCTGCTTCCCTCCGACAACCTCCAGTGCCACGACCGGTCCAGCGGGAGCGGGACGCCGCACCATCGAGCGATGGCCCTCTGCCTGATTCGGACAACAGCTTCGATAGCTTTGACGGCATGTTGAGCGCTCTGGCGCAAAGCGGGGAATTGGACCACCTCCCCTAGAGGACCGACGAGGATTGGGAGGACCGGTGGGATTCTTTTATGTCATGTCCATCCATACCTGTCAAGTCGGTTATCGCCGATTAAGATTCAAATCGTCATGCATTTTGTATCTCAATAAAAGAGATCACAGAACATGAATAAAACTTCTGAACTCGTCTAATCCTCCTCCATCTCGATCTCGCCCTCCAACTCATCATCCTCGAACTCCTCCTCTGGCTCCGATCCATCATCGCTGTCGTCCTCCTCCGGTCCTCTCTCCTCCCGAGCAGCCTTCTCGACCTCTCGCCTCTTGGCGTCCCTGACCTTCTTCTGCAGCTTCCAGTAGACGCCCAACGGGGTCGTCTCCCAGCTGATGCCCTCCATGAAGCCTTCGAGGCCTTGTCGGTCGTTGGGAGCGAACTCAACGCTCTTTCTCTTGTCGCTGATCATCTTTGCGGTCGCCTCGATCTTCTCGATGAGGACCTTGAAAAGACCACCGACTTTGAGGCCACCACCACCAGCACTCTTTCCCTTTTTGACGAACCGCTTGAGGACCGTCGTGACTGGGATGGCCAGCTCGGGGAAGGCGACGCTTGTGCTCATGAGAGCCTGACTCTCGAGCAGGAGGAAGCTGATCTCCTCGGCCAATCCATCCTGGTAGGCGCGCGTTCTCGGGTAGGCTGTCGGCGCTCGGATGACGTACTCGAAGTCGAGAGGGGCGAGAGTCGATGGCTTTGGCTTCTGGGTGAACTCGGCTGACGACAGTGGCTCGAGGAGGGAAGGGGTGAGAGGGATGTAGGTCTCGGTGTGAGTGGAGAGTCGGAGAAGGGATCGAAGCACATGGAATCGAAGAGGGAAGTATCGAGAGGTAGGGATGAGGCTATGGACATGATGAGAGGGTAGCTCGATTAGCGATGAAGTCATGATCTCAAAGGTGATATACAAGTTCCACTGACCGAATGACACCAAGAGTAACTTGGACAAGAGGGTAGATCAAGGGCTGGAGTTCACTCTCGACACCACCTCTCGAGAGCCTCGTCTCTCGGCTGCAAGCTGTCGAAAGGACCAGGGACCAGAAGTCGATGCAGTGAACGAACTGCCAGTTGTAGACTGTCTTGTAGGAGTCCTGAAAGATTGAAGAAAGATAGTGCCAGAAGATTAGCTTTGGACCTGGTCGACTGATGCAGGAAAAGGAAGGACACTGGAGCAAACCTTTGTCTTGACTCGCATCGAGTTTCGAAGGTGAACGGCGAGTTGTCGGATGTAACCAAAGGCGTGCTGGTAAGCGGCGGCGTGGTCGTGGACGTAGATTTCCGAAGCGGAGTTCTTCATGATGTTGATCGAGGGAAGGGTGTGGATCGAGGTTTGCTTGCACGATCGCAAGAGGGAGAGGTAGATGCCCTGTAAGGAGAGAAAGATGAGCAGAGCATTTGGTCAGTCTCAGCAAGGGGACAGTGAGATAATCGCGAGCATGAGCGTACCTTGAGAACCATGTCCTTGACAGACTCGTCGGCAGCAGCGATGATCTTTCTCAGATTGAGGAAGCAGGCAATTCGGACGCCATCCGAGCCCGAACTCCACAAGTCGAGAAGCATCTGTAGGGCAAATGACAAAGTCAGCATGCACTGAGAAATCCACATTGCTATCTAGACCAGAGGTTCAAGACGTGAGACCGAACTCACCTTGAGGTAACCTCGAACGGTCTTCCTGGCGCCAAGGATCCAAGGGATCATCTTTCCGCTCTCGACGAGAACAGTCCTGATGAGGTTTCCACCTTCGCTCTCGTCTGGCAGCTGTCCAATGAGGTGCATAAGGTTGGCCATGTAGCTGAGGACCATTTTCATGAGCGCCGGGGGAGCACTCTTGGTCATCTTGTATCGACCAGTGGTGGGGGAGACTCGGAAGGGGATGTGGTGGGCAAGGACAAGAGGAGTAAACTTGAGGGTAGTGAGGAGGAGCTTGTTGAAGACTTGAGGCGACTCGATGGTGTAGGCGAACGATTGCTGGGAAGAAGGATCGGAAGAATCGGAGTTGGAGTGGGCGGCAGCTCGGAAAGCGAGGAGAAGTCTACGAAGCGATCGCAGAGAGCGTGTCTGGTTGGAAAAGGTCAAGTAAGCGAGTGCCAAACGACTCCTGTATCGTCAGGAACGAAAAGTGATGGACTGACCTCAAGCATGCCCTTCTGCCATCCCTTGAGCATTTCCATGGTGACAACCTCCATCTCGCCGTCCTTCGGTGCAGACTTCTTCTTGCCCTTCTGCCCGCTGAGAGCCTCCTCTTCGGCCATGTCCTCGTCATCGGTATCGGCTCCCTCAAACTCCTCGTACTCGTCCTCTCCAAGCTCGACTTCCTCCTCGACCTTCTTTCCCTTGCCCTTGGCGTCCTTCTTGGTCTTTGCCTCCTCTTTCTCCCTCTTGAGCTGCTTTTTTGATTTTGGTTTGACCTCTGCTTCTTCCTCGTCGGACTGTCCGAACTCGAGGAGCTCCTTGTCGTTCTCCTGAAGGTATTTGTAGAACTCAGGGTCGGTCTCGGCCAGTTTGGAGAGGGCATGCTTGTGATCTTCCTCGGCTTCGTCCAGATCGTCCAGCGAGGCAAAGTCGTCGTCGGTGTCGGCCAGAGAAACGTTGTCGTCCTCATCGTCGTCACCATCTTGAGGACCGGAAGGGGTCTCGTCCTGTAATGGGGTGGACCCGGAGTGAGCTGTCATTCTTGTTCAGACGCGAAGTAGCAGACCTTACCTCAAGATCTTCACCCTCCAAGAAGTCGGCTCCCATCAGATCATCAACCGTTGAAGGCCCACTGAAACGGTCAGGTTCGTTGCAGAGAGGAGAGCGTCAGCGCGAGTCTGGCAGGCAGTCAACTGTGGGTGAGAGGTCAAGACTGCAAGGACTGACCCTTTCTTGCCCTTCGAGCTCTTTGTGGTGGCAGGTTCATCTTGTTCATCTTCCTGCTCATCATCCGAGTCGACGTCCTTGATCTTGGCGTCCTTCGGAGCTGGGTGCCTGGCAGCCTTGCGCTTCTCTCTGCCGTCGACGAGCTTTCGCGTCTTTTGATGGGCACGACGAGAATCGATGACAGACTTGAGCTTTCCCGTTCCGGCGAACTGATGAGAAAAGAGAATGGGTTGCAAAGGCGGCAGAAGGACGGTCAGGACAAGTGAGAGAGGGATTGATCCAAATTTCGAGAATGGTTCTGGTCGACCTTTTTGAACGATTTCTGTGTGGGTCGAGCGGATTGGAAGGGGTGATGAGCGTTAGTAGCTGTTAGAACATAAAATGATGTAAGAGCTGCCAATCGACTGTGTCGTACCTTTGCCATGATGAGGGCGGGGAGACGAGTCGGTGGAGGTTTGGCAGGAGGAGATTTGAGTCAAACGGGCGTCGCTCCCATCCGATCGAGCATACACCTTGCCCCGTTCGCTCGTACCCACTCCTACCCGCTCCCACGCTTGCACAGCTCACATACACCCCTCATCAACAAGCCCACTCCCCACATGAGCCCTCAGCTGGCTCCCTATCCACAGCTCACCTTTGACGCAGGTCGTCAGTCAATGTCCCTCCAACCTTCATCCGTAGTCACTTCAACCACTCACCTCTCCCACTCTTCTCATTCCTTCTCTCATCTCGACAACCCACAGAGGGCAAGCACTTCAGGAACATTACCACTGGTCGATTCTCCAACTTCATCGGAGGCCATTACTCGAGCAACAACCTCACCTCCTGCCTATTCACTACAAAGACCGACGCTTCGTCTGCCATCCATCTCGAGGTCTGGTCCCCAAAGGCGGGCGAGAAGCCAACGTTTGAAGAAGCAAAGCGGGCAAAGTACAAGCCAGCAAGGAAGGGGGATACCTTTGGTCCGAGTTGTGGGTTCTCATCCCTCTCGATCGGCATTGATGCATCCTGACTGGTTACCCTCGAGACCAATCCTTGACATCTGACTGGCTTCGACGTATCTCCAGGGACGAACCATTGGTTCAAGATTCGCATCAACGTCCCTCGAGAGTGGTCAAAATATGACCGTGTACAGTGTGAGGATGATACTCCATCTCGTCCTTGGCATCTTCCGATCTCTCACCAACTACCCTCCCGTCTCATGTCTAGTCGAGTTCGATCCAGGGTGTGAGGGATTGATCTACACTCCAGAGGGAGTTCCTGTCCATGGTCAGTACTTCATTCTCGTCAGATCGCCTCTTCACTCGCTGCTTACCTCGGCGGCATCTCGGGCCGGACACCAGCGATCGTCGGAGGATTTGACAACGTGAGCCTTCACCATCACCCACTGATCCGTTGTTAATCTATTGCCGTGTACTGAATGGATGTGGACTTCTTCCTCATCGTTCGTGTAGCTCAGGAGAGTTGAGCATGTCCTCAGTGACCAAGCGCGCAGATCGCCTTACCACATCTACATTGAGATCTCCTGCAACGGAATGTTCGGTGTTCCTCAAGGTGGAAACGAGATTGAACCTCCCAACGTATGTCCTGTACTGATGAACCTGTCTCGTATTCTGTCGATCCGCTGAGCGAACCCACGCATCTTGGTATCTTTAGCCCAACCGGTACTTCACCCTTGCTTCTGCCGACCTCGTCGTACCCAACCTCAAAGCTTGGTCCCTCATGCACTCGTTCAACCTTCTTGCTCAAATCGCCAACTACGACTCCTCACCTATCGCAGAGCGATCTATGCACGCCGCCAATGCCATCATGTCAACTTTCCGAATCAACGACAGCGAAAAAACCATCGAGCAGTGTCTCCTGATCTGTGAGGACGTATTTGGAAAAGGATGGGAGAACAAAGAGGCGAAAGTCTGGAAAGAGGGTGTGCCAGATAAGGAGAGTGTCCTCTGGGGACTCGGGCATTGCCGTGAGCACTTGAACGCTTCACCTTCCCTTGTCGTTCATGACTGACATGCTTCGGCTGGCTCAGACATCGACTCAGCCTGGCTCTGGCCCTTCAGTGTTACAAAGCAGAAAGTTGCGAGGTCTTGGTCGACCCAGGCAAGTGCCGACGTTTACACGTTTTACCGAGAGTCGTCGTGTTGACCCACGCCAGTCTGACTCACAGGTTGACCTCATGGAACGCTACCCCGAGCATCGGTTCTCTGCCACATCCGCTGCCCAGTACGACTGGTTGGAGCAGCTCTACCCTCCTCTCTTTGACAAGGTCAAGTCGAAGATAGAGACCGGCCAATTTGGCGTCATCGGCGCTACTTGGGGTCCGTATCCTTTGGCTAAATCATAGTGCTCGTCACGACTTCTTCTGTTGCTGAACATAAGCTTCGTCACTCAGTCGAGATGGACACCAACCTCCCCTCTGGCGAGAGTCTTTGCCGTCAGTTTATTCATGCTCAACGCTTCTTCAAGACGCGATTTGGAAAGCGATGCATCACTCTCGTTCTTCCCGACACTTTCGGATACAGTGCACAGTTGCCTCAGATTGGTAAGCTTATTTCTTCCCACAGTTCAGGTTGACAACTGCCACTCAGACCGTTGACATTACATTACAGCTCGATCGGGGGGCACCAACGCCTTCTTCACCCAGAAACTGTCGTGGAACAACATCAACAACTTTCCTCATTCGACATTTAACTGGACCGGACTCGATGGGTCTCAGATCCGTGAGTTTAATGATCTTACAATCGGGGAGTCGATTTGCTGCTCGTATCCCTAGAGTGACCGACGTGCCTCTGTCACGCTTCACAGTTACACATATGACGCCTGTCGATACGTACAACGCTCAAGCCAACTACGACGAGATCATGAAGGGCGCGACAAGGAACAAGAATCTGGAAGTCACTCAGGATGCTCTGTATCTCTTCGGAAATGGAGACGGTGGAGGTGGCCCCGTTCCTCCCATGCTCGAGGTACGTCTGTTCGATCAAATTCGGGATGCGCGCTTCACCAAGCTAACAAGTGTCTTATGCTGTCTCGTGTTGCTCAGAAAGTAAGCAGTCCGATTACCTCACGGTCTATAGCTAACAAAGTATTGCTCACTCGCGCTTTCATTTGTATGCACCTCCCTCTCTTAGCTTAGACGGCTTCGATCCTTGGTCAGTATCAATCGGACTTGGGGAACAATGGGAGTTTCGATGCTAATCATGATCGTCACGTATCCGATTAGGCCAACCACAACCGAGAGGTCCCGGCAGTCAAGATGGGCTCCCACATGGAAGCCTTTTTTGAAACCCTTCGAGAGAAGACGGATAACGGCAAGAAGCTCCCCATCTGGAGAGGCGAACGTGAGCACCCGGCCTCTAATCCAAATGTCTAACGATCGTTGTGCTGAGCGACGAAGCATTTTAGTCTACTTCGAGCTTCACCGGGGAACCTACACGTTAGTTCAAGTCCTCTCGTGTTCAACCTAAGCCGAAACATAGCTTGGACTTACTTCTCGGAACAAATCATCAGCTCGCACGCTGCTACCAAGAAAGGTAACCGCAAGCTCGAAATCTTCCTTCGAGAGGTCGAGTACGTTGCCACGCTCGCCTCTACGACAGGGAACGATCTCAAGTACGTTTACCCCAAGAAAGAGCTCGACACCTCGTGGGAGAAGCTTTTGCTCTGCCAGGTACGTAGTCTACATCTTAGCTCATCCTTAGTCGGATGGAGCTGACGAGACGCGTCCGCGCGTTGCTCCTAGTTTCACGATCTCTTGCCTGGTTCTGCCATTAGACTCGCATATGACGAGGCCGATGCTTGGTACGCCGAGACCAAGGCTTCGTGTACACACCTGTTCGAGGAAGCCCTTTCCGTCCTGTTCCCTGGATCGACCGCAATCGACCCTTCGATGCCCCCCACCTTTGCTGCCCAAGGTGGCAAGCTCATCGGTGTCAACACATCTAGAGCTGGATGCCGGGAGGTCGTCAAAGTTCAGCTTGACAAAGCTGGTGTCCTCAAAGAGTTCGCGGGTCAGGTTGCGGTCAGCGGAAAGGAGGGTTACTTGCTCGTCGATGCTCGAGGACCAGGAGTGGCAGACGTCAGAGGGATCTTTGCCGAGACCAAGGGCGTATCTGGTGAGTCTTCGCGATTCGTACTAGCCAAGTGCTCGCACTGCAAGAAAGTTGACCTACAACCCATCAATGCAATAGCCCAGCAACTCGGTAAGGACGAATACAAGCTTACAAGCTCTTCAATCGAGTTCACCATCAAGAACGGACGTATTTCGAGCATCATCGATCTCGATTTGAAACGAGAGCTCATCGCCGAAGGGAAGACGGGCGGTTTCGTCATCTTCGAGGTGAGCAGCTTTCCTTCTCTCATTCATCTGCCGTTTAGTCGCTCGACCGTGACCCAAAGTTGCACTCTCGTACTCTACTTCTCGCCTTCAGGATATGCCGAACTACTGGTACAGTTTCTTTTTCGTCTTGTAGGATAAAGGCTTGTATCACTGACTCCTTGATTTCTCTTCTTAGGGATGCTTGGGGTATGATCTACCTCGTGTCTAGTCTGAAAGAATCCAGTCGTGTTAACTTACAAACTGGTTTTGCTGAATCATCTCATCTCCAGATACTGAGGTGTTCTCCCTCGAAACGCCAACCCATCTCAGCTTCTCCTCTGTTCGGGTCGCCGAGACAGGTCCTCTTCGAGCTACTCTAGCTGTGAAGGTACAAGTTGGCCAGTCCACGATCGATTGCAACGTACGTACCGGTCAACTGATCCTCTTGCTGCACCGCCGTCACAACTTCAAGCTGAGTTTGTAATGATTGTCTTATCGTGGAACCAGATTTCTCTCGACGCCGTTGGAGCCTCCATTAAACGGGACGCCAAAAGCATGATCCGATTTGAAACTCGGGTGTCAGTCCAATTCTTGACATCGCTGCTCGCGATCAAACGTCTTGTAATCTCATCGTCCAATCTTATCTTGGCTTTCCACTCTGACTTCCCAACAGCGACTGGCGAGAACGACACGTAAGTCCGGACATCATCTCTCTGCGCTGCCTCACCGATGCTGATCATGGGCAACCAACTCCTTCTCGATACAGAGATTCCTCAAGTTCGAGCTTCCCGTGACGATTCACGACGTCAACGCGACATACGAGACTCAATTCGGTTTCGTCCAGAGGCCTACTCATCGAAACACGTGAGTGAAAAGGCGTAAGCCCTGCTTCGAACCTTTGACTGAATGACATTCACCCTCTTTCAGCTCTTGGGATGCTGCCAAGTTCGAAGTCTGTGCTCATAGGTTCATGGACCTGTCCGAGTTTGGCTATGGTGTCGCCGTTTTGAACGACTGCAAGTACGGTCACGCTGTCGAGGGAGACGTTATGAGGTACATTTAGCTGGATCTTAGTTGTCTTTTCTTCCATCTCGCTGACAAACTGTGTGAATTCACCTCTCACGCAGACTGAGCTTGCTTCGATCGCCGACTGCTCCGGATGCCGACCAGTAAGTATCGCCGTCCTTGCTTGTAGCTCATCATCTGTACTGAATCTTGGCCCAATGCTTGTAGAGACCAAGGCAAGAACGAGTTTTCCTTCGCCATCTACCCTCACACGGGCACTTTTGCCGAGAGCGACGTCCCTCACGTTGCGGCTGCCTTCAACGCGCCGATTCATCGTGAGTTTTACTGATCAGTCTCACCAGTCATGAGCTTTGTTACTAATCCATGCTATACAAAGTCCGATACGTCCCGCACTCGCCTGCCAACACGCGGCTCCTGGCGACAGCCAACGTCAACTCTGCCGTTACGGTCGAGCACGCGCCCAACGTCATGGCCGAGACGATCAAGAGAGGCGAGGACGATGACTTCTCGAGCGCGAGCTCGGACTCACACCGGCATGTGATCATCCGATTGTACGAGGCCTACGGAGGTCATGCCAATGCGACCATCCGAATGTGAGCCGAGTCCGATCGGGCCCTTGAACAGTTCATCCTCTTCCAGTGCTGACACACGTCTTGGCATTGTCCAGTTGTGGCCTGCACGTCGCGTCCGTCGAGGAGACCAACATCCTCGAAGACTCCGAGGGATTGTTCCTTGCTCTGGAGCGCGCTCCTTCACTCACTGATGATGGAGATGACTACCTGGTCAACGTGAAATTCCGAGGTACGAACAGGCCTCCGCTTTCTCAAGTCAGAGCTTGTATACTGACGCGAACGCTTGCATCTACTAGGCTTCGAGGTCAAGACGCTCAAGCTCAAGCTTGGCGCTGGCAAAGGCAAGGCAGTTGGGACCGGGGACGAGTGGGTCAGAATAGACAGAAAGTGAAAGGCGAAGGTGGGATGGGGTGACGATGAGGGTTCAGTCTGTGGAATGGAGGGAGTGGGAAGGGCTTCTGGTTTTCTCCGTTGTATGCTATATATCCGTTGTATCTCAGTATACGGGAGAGTAGAAGTAACTCATGAGCCATAGTCGAGAGGTCAGTGTGGTCCGACCGACTGGAACGGGAGTCAGTGAGGTAAGACCATCACGATGTCCAAGCGATGCAGTACAAGATGAGCATCATGGTTCATCACCTCAGGCTATCCGACTCGAAGTGGTGGCATCCTTGAGCACAACCTCCTCATCCACTCTGGGGACAACTTCAAGACCTGATTCGGAGTCCGATTCGATGGGCTTTCTCTTCTTGGCTCTCTTGACGGGCCAGGGCCAGTATCCTGGTACAACCCAGTTGACGATTTCCCGAAGAAGACTTGGTTGACGTAGCGCTTTCTCCTGCAGAAGGGAGGAGGGAAAAGATGGTGTCAATTCAAGTCTCTTTGCTCTGAAAGATCGTTCCCAGTAGCGATCCCCACATCAGATTATGATGGCTGCTGTCAACTCACCGATATCCACCATCCTATCGTCAGGCCTGCCGTCAAGATGCCGGTGATGAAGCTGAGCTGGATCAGAGGACCCTTCCAGGCTGGATCGGGGTTGACGTAACCGGGTGGTGGCTGAAAAGCAAAGGGATCCCTAAAGGAAAAGAGTCTGAACGAGCTTGCGAATGATCGGAACCTAGATTTGGATGGAGGCGGACGGGGTGGGGGTGAACGAGCGCCAGATTGAGAAGTGAGGGAGGGCTCGATGGGTTCGGTGGGTGGTGGTGACGACGCTGGTTCGGCGAGCTTGAAGCCTGGGGGAGGACTCGAATAGTGTCTGGTTGGGGAGAAGGACAAGAGACGGGAGGAGGAAGGTTGGGACTGGAGGACGGCCAGAGAAGCTGGTGTTGGATCGGAAAGGACGTTGTCAGAGTGAGGGTCTCGGTGGCTCGGGTGATTGAACTGGACTAACGAGAACGAAGGAGGGTGATGAGCTGTTTTGGGGTTCTGATGGACATGTTGGATGGAGAGCTGTTTGAAAGGTGGTTGAGAGAATCGAGTGACGTTTTCGGCGTTTCCCCTTTCGACTCTTTCTTCCTTTTATCCTCATAAGTCGTCAGTCAGAACCTGACCAAGTGGTATTCATCACATGTTGCCCATGTCCGTCAGGACATTCATGAGCCAATTACTACCAATCCTCACTCCCAAACGATTCAAGTCATCCCACGGCCTCGTTCATCGATAATGAACGACTCAGAACAACACCACCAAGGTGAATGCGTTTAAGTTGGAATATAGGTGACATGATATCGAGGCAAACCAGTAGACAAGAAAAGGGAATGGGAGAGGTGTTGAACGCTTCCAAGTCCTGAGTGGGTTCAGACTTGTTCCAGAGCACTCCTTTTGTTAACAAGGTAATGGTGGAGCCGAATGCTCGAGATCATGAGCGGAGGAACCTCGAGAGGAACCTCTACACTGTCATCTCCTTGCTCCGCTGAGTTGTCATCCTTTGGTTAAGAATATGGAAGGTTCGAAGGAACCACAACCATCCGCACAAATCTGGGACCACATCTGTTCCGGGCGACTCAACGCCTGGGGCGAGTCTGGAGCGAAAGTAGAGCTTTCTCCTCCCTAGGACTCGTAGAACCAACGGCGACCGACGTAGAAAGACATCAGTACCAAGTCTGGTGATTCGTAAATTTCGATGGTGTCCATCTAATTTCGTTGAGGCGAGAAGAAGAAAAACTTATGGATATTGACAGTTTGATCGGAGCCGCTGCTATGGACGCTCAGACCAGGGTGAGGTCTTATGGACAGCTATGAGAGCTGAGGTATGCTCATGAGATGGTTTTTTTGAGGGCATATTTGTTGAGAGCAGCTGTTCGTAACCGCTTGGGGCCGGATGGACATTTGTTTGGTTGTGTTGAGCCATCGACCACTCACCTACAATCAACCCTCTTCATGTCAGGCAGATCATTACCAGAGCTCAAGAGGGCTAAGGAGAAGCTCGAAGCTGATATCCTGGCTCGCCAAGCGATTGACGACAAGAAAAAGGCAGAGAGGGACAAGAAACGCATCAAGGGTGGAAACGTTCTCGTCCCTGCCAGTCCTCCAAAGGATAAGAGTAAGTCCGACAGTTCTCATCAATCCATCTACCCAAATCCAAGTCTCAGACCAGATCCTCCACACAGAGGCACCAGGCGGAACAATCTGCTCACGCGCACCAGACGCGACTGCTAATTACTACCCGGCTTGCTTTCCTTTCCTGCTTTAGACCCCAGAGCACAGTGGAACAGAGATGATCCCACCAGACCTTTGTCGACCGAATTTTCTCTTAACCCCAGGCTGGGTCGATTCGATCGTGAGTAGCCTTCGTCGGTGGTGTAATCAGGAGCGCGTGTGGAAGCTAGCTCAACATGTCATTCTCATTCACCCTGTCCAGCTCCCAAGAAGCCTTCACCACCCCCTACGTTCTATCAACCACCAGCTCCTCGACCATCTTCCTTCATTGCCTCCATCTCAGCGGCCTCATCGTCCGCTTCTGCTTCTGCAGTTCCCACCATCGAACGTACTTCGTCCTTATCCGCAGCCCCAGTCATTCCTCCTTCCCGTAAGGGCAAGGAAAGAGCTAGGGAAGATGATAACGAGGACCTATCAAACGGTCAAAGGAATAGTACGCGGAGAGGAGAGAGGAGCGAAGATCTTACCGTCATTGAGACCTTGGAGATGGGTCCGGCAGAATTTGGGAACGGACCAGGAGGTGACGGCAAGTGGGAGAGCATTGAGCCCAACTCTGGGCTAAGACTTTCGTTCGTGTCTCTCATTGTCCAACTGTGATGCTCATGCCGAAGCTGAACGCTCCTTGACCCTTCGATGGCCCGATAGGAAACGTACTCTCTCGCACGACCTCCTCCAATCTCACCTCGCCGACCGCTTCCACGTCCCTCCCTCTGTCCTCTACTCCATCATTCGACTATCTCGTGATGGTACGTTCTACAATATCCCTCTACAAGGCGATTGGATCACTATCGCTGTCGTTGCCGAACAAAACGGGCCCATCCGAACAACGAAAGGAGGGCCTGCAATGGGCAACGAGGCGTCCGACGATGAGGATGGACCCTCGGCTGATGGGAAACCATCGAACAACAAAAAAGTCGCCAGCAAAAAACGTGGAGGTCCTCGAAAGTTCATCTCATTCAAGCTCGTCTCGCTCCCGAGTCGATCCTCTGGTAAATCCGCTTCGTCGGGAGACGCCACTCTCACGATGCTTCTTTTCGAGGCCGATAGCTGCACAAAAGGGGCGGGTGGTCGAAAGATCTACAAAGGTGGCAGTGGAGGAGCGTATGAGAAGTTTTGGAACATTCGGATCGGGACAGTCATTGCCGTCCTCAATCCCAAGGTGCTGAGACCTCTCAAGGTGGGTTGTCCTGGCTCTCTTCTCTCCTGGTGAGACGACAGCACTGAACATTCTCGACCACTTCATGGATTGATCAAATAGAATGCGCAAGCTCCACATCCACTCAGCAATGCTCTCGCCATCAACCCTGAATCTGTCGAATCGATCACACAGATCGGCCATTCCCAAGATCTGGGAACATGTATCGCCAACAAGCTAGATGGAAACCGATGTACCAACTGGGTTGACAAGTACGTTCCAACTTGGTGTGCTTTCGACCCGTCCAGTGGCTGATGAAGGTCCTGTCATCCGCCGCAGACGATCCTCAGAGTTCTGCGAATTCCATATCCATAGCGCTGTCAAGAAACAGAGAGCTTCTCGATCTGAGTTCGGCAGCAGGTAAGGAATCACTCTAGATGCTTGCAAGATGCGACAATCTCGATGCTGATAACCCCTTCACTCCGTGTCATCATGTGTTTAACTTTCGACTCAATCAGCACCTCGAGCATGAACCTCGGCGTCCGTACCAAAGGCATCCAATCGAACCCGTACACTCGGAAGTCGACCACTTCGTCCTACGATCCCGTCACCAAAACGGGACTTCTACCTCGAGACACCATCGGTACGCTGCCTGGATCCACTCTTCGCGGGAGATCTCAATCTTCGTCCACCTCCTTCAATCCATCGAATGCTACGTACGTTTTCCAAGGCCAAACCGTCCGTCCTCACATTCAATCGAGTGCTGGAAAGTTTGGCTTTGGGGACGAGCATGTTAGCGAGAAGATGGGTCGAGGCAAAGCTGAGATTCGAAAGAGGAAACGTGAGATGGAGGAGAGCGAAGAATTCCTGTTCAAGAACTTGAAAGGGGGAGGGCCAGGACCGGGAGACGGTACTGAGGGTGGAAAGAACTTGGAGGCTGCGAGGAAGGCTTTGGAAAAGAAGCGAAAGGCGGCGAGCAAAACAGCTCGCAATGTAGAAGGGGATGCGTCGGAAGAGGAAGCGGAGCAGAAGGTAGTGAGAAAGAAGAGCGCGTTTTCGGCAGAAGCCATCCGACGGATAGGATTTAATCCCTGTCTTAAAGACGGTAGAGTGGAGGAATCCGAAGAGACCAAGAAGGAACGGGTCCGTCATCAGCTATTTCCCTCTCTCTCTTGTCCTCTATCTGTGAGAGCATTGCTGACCTTTCCTCGACCCATCATCTATCTTATCTGATCCGCCCCTCCAGCAAGCAGCTATTGCTCTCATTGCATCCGATCTCGCCGCGATCCCAACTCTGCTTGGTCCAGTTCCGGGACCCAAGCACCGTTCATCTGTCCTCGTCCCATCCAATATCACCTCACAGTTGTCTGGGCCGAACCGTATGGCATCGAACCAAGTATCATCGCTACCGGGAGGAAAAGCGACCCAGCCTGATGACAGTGACTCGGACTTGGAGATCGAAGGTGCACCATCCACGAAGCCATCGGGCAAGCGAACGGTTGTCCTCAATCGATTCGGCAGCAGAGGTGCCAGGTCAAAAAGTATCGGAACGGTCAGTGGAGGAGAAGACCAGCTTTCGGACATCAGTACTGGGCGCTGCATGGAGAGCGAGGACGAAGAGAATATAGGGGTGGGTCGTCATGGGTCATCGCGTGTCCTAGTCAGTCGTAGAGTGCACGATGACGAAGATGAAGAGAATTGAGGCGATCAACTATCTTATGGTGCTCGGTCTGAGGGCTTCAGAACTAGAATGACCAAGCTTGGATAGAGCACATACTGATACAACGATCATCGGGCTGTCTATAGCGAGACCGAGGTGAAGGAGAAGAAGAGACGAAGGGTGGAGGTAGGCGAACATGCGGTGTGGTACAGTAGGAGATGAGAATGCTGCTGTGGCAGGACCCGAGTGAAAAAATAAAAACAAAAAATGGAGGAACAAACGACGATGAAGGAAAGGAAAAACGAGACGCAGCTTGTGGCGCGATGAAACAGATGCAAGCAAAGTAGACATGGGAGAAGTATAGATGGGTGGAAGCTGGAGAATGTGAGCCCGATGGACAAGGGGATGAACGACGATCAATTCGTGGATGAAGTAAATCGATAAATAGTGGAAAGCAGGTTCTCTATCCTATAAGGTTTGCATATCAGGGCCGTCATGCCCGCCTCTAGCGCCTCGCTGATCTGTGCCTCTTGAGCATTACCAGTCAGACCGATGATCTGCAAGAGCGCGTAGAAACGAAACCTTCAGTAAAGGGACCGCTTCGAGCCACGCGAAGAAGAGGTACGAACAACGGTAGGCGGAGGCGGAATAACGCCTTGAGCTTCAAGCTCTCGAATCTTTCGAGTGGCAGTCAGTCCATCCATTACTGGCATCGAGATGTCTAGGAGGACGGCGTCGAACATCGGTCCATCAGAGCGCCGGATCGCATCGAGGCCTTCTTGTCCGTCGTTCGCGACTGTGGGGTGTGGGGGTTAAGGTAGATAGATAGAAACAGACAGATACTTTATCAGTACAAAGTTTTCCGTAACGAAGAAGCCGGTGTCGAATCGTACCTTCGCAAGTCAGGCTTGCTTTTTTGCTGAGGGGATCAACGAACGAAGGTTTGTCAGTGAGTCGACTTGCGATCTGATCGCACAGAATGAGACGATCCCTTACAGTTGACGAGTCAGGACACGCTGGTTGACTTGATTGTCCTCTACGATCAGGATGTGAAGTGGACGAGTAGGTTTCTGGAACGTTTGGGTATGAGCTCCGTAGGTCGGGACTATCTGCTGTCCTGCGGCCTCCGAAGGGGTCTTGACCTGGTGATGTCAAGGTGGACAAGAAGTCGCATGTTAGGATCAAGGATGTCAGTTCATCTCTCTCTTTCCGTCTCCGACTCACCTCGACGTAGAAGCGGAAAGTGCTCCCCTGATTTGGGGCACTCGAGACTTCGATTGCGCCACGCATGAGGCCCGTTATCATCCTGCAAACGTATAGACCAAGGCCTGATCCTCCGAATACTGTGCGCAGGAGAAGGCTGGTCGTAAGCTTGGTTCTTCACAGCCGAAGGGCAGCTTGAAGCGTCTCGGCTCACCAGTGTGTGTCACTTGACTTGCTTGGGAGAACCGTTTGAAGACTGCCATGAGGGATCAATCAGTTTAGCTCAACCAGCAGGAAGATGGATCAGAGGGCGAGACTAACGTTTCGAGAGTTGTTCGCTCGGAAGACCGGGTCCACTAGAACAAGGATGGGCGCGAAGACATATAGAGTGAGGGCTTGTTTTTGAGTTTGGGCAGAGTTGAAAAAGAAAGGGCACGTACGAGTCTTTGACTGCGCAGAAGACGTAGTAAGGATGCTCGCCGACAAGCGTTTTCGGGCTCAGATCGAGAGGGCCTCTGAGCAGCACAATCCGTCAGTGTTCTGTTCGATCTTCATTGAAAAGAGAAGTGTCACTTACGGCACACAAGAGCCATCTTCTGGCTTGGAGCGTCGAACATCAAGCGTGATGACGATTTTGCGGACTGGGGCGTTTGCAGTGAAGCGGATAGCCTTGGGTTCGACAGGTAAGAGGAGGTCGTTAGAGCTCTCTATGAAGCGAAGGAAGTGGACAGTGAGCGGAGAGTACAAACGTTGGCGAGGACGTTGATGATGACTTGATTCAGTCGCACTGGATCAGTGTAGAAGATCCGAAGGCCCAGGTCGGACAGTGCCCGAAGTTGTTCGCCAATCTCGAGCTCGAGTGAGATTGATTTCATGCGGCACTCGTTCTGGAACGTCGATACCAGACGTTCGCATTCGGATCGGATATCTGTAGGCACAGATGCGATCTCGAGGGTCTGAAGTTGCATCTTGCCAAGGGAAAGGACGTCGTTTGCTATACGTTCTTGCGCCTGTCGCATGAAAGGACAAGGTCAATCTCGGAAATCGTTATGCAAGACCCGCTTCGTAGAGCTTCAACACTACTGACCTGACCCATCTCGTAGATCGAGTCCAAGCTTGAAAGATCCTCCTCGATCAAGTTGATAAGTTCGGCATTCGGCGAGAAGGGTTGGTTGTTGTCCATCGCATTGACGAGCTCATCTCGTAGGACTGAAGGAGGCTTAGGGTCAGCTAAATCTGATGAAGTGCAGATGGAATCTACTATGCACTCACAGGCAAGATTTCCCTTACACAATCCCGAGATTTGAAGGATCGCCGAGGTCGGGTTCCTCAACTCGTGACTGATGGTAGTAAAGGGAGATTGTAGAAGGAACGCGAAAAGAAAGGTTGAGTATGTCTGAAGGTCTGGACTGCGTCATCAGATGATTGTATCTGATTCACCTGATGACGCTGACGAGGAATTCTTGATGCCTGCGCTGCTCTTGTGCGATCCGAGACTTCTCCTCAGAAGCCTCAGCACGGTCTGTTGGAACGCAAACTCATTAGCTCTTCTCTCCCTTGACATGGCAGATACTGGCAGACTCACGTCTCTGATGGGCTTCTTCGCGTTCAGCATGGAGGCGGCGCTCATCCTCAAGCCTCTTGCGATCGCTGATGTCGGTAAGGGAGATGAGAACACCTGTGGTGGCGGATTGCTCTCGACTGAGCAGTACTGCTGAGGCCACAGACCACCTGTCGTTCGCCCACTTGAATTCTAGCGAGGCACCGGTGTCAAAGAGGCTACTAAATGCCGCTGTGGCCGCTTCTCTGTGGTCCTCGTGGATGGACTCGATCCAATCATCGACAGGCCGATCACGAGGATGGCCGCTCTGCGCATACCAAGAGTCATTCACAAATATAACATTGCCTCTGCGAGATTGTACCTTACGCGTCAGCAAAAAAAAAGAAATGACCAAACTCTGTCAAGTCCATACTAGATGGATGAACTTACTCGTGATCCATTCGGCAGATGCCAACGGGAAGGGCTTCGGCTGCACAGAAGAAGAAAGGATTGTATGAGGATGCGGTCACAAGATATACGCTAAACAGAAGGATGCTTACTGAGGAATCGACTGCAAGATCAAAAGACAGGAATCGTCAATATATGCTCGCATGGGTCCCGATAGGACAGAAAGGTTCTCACTTTGCTCTCAGCTGCTCGGTGAATTTACCCTCGAGCTCGATCCGTTTCTTGCCAAGAATCTGTAAGTAGCAGTGATGAGCAAATAGTACCGATTCCCGAGGGCGAGCCGAGTCTGGACGCGAGCTGATCAAACGAACCATTTGCAGGTGAGATCGGGCGATCAGCTCCTTGGTGCTGAAGGGCTTGGCGAGATAGTCTGCGGCAAGTACGATAGGGAACGCCAGAGTGGATGTCAGTACTGGCGTGGATAGAGTAAGGGTCAAACGATCAGAAGAACCTTCGGCTCCGGCAAGCAGTCCATTGACTATGTAGATTGAGGGCAGAATAACATTAGCTTATCCGTAATCATACGCGAGACATCGCAATTCACGCTCACCTCTCTCCTCATCTCCACTCTGTGCCGTCAGCAAGATGAGTGGAATCAAGGCCGTTGCTTCGTGGACTCGAAGCGCCGACAAGAGTTCGTAGCCGTTCATCCCTGGCATTGTGACATCCGAGATGATCTTTAAAAGCCGAGGGTAGCCATCAGTGTTACTGGGAGAAAGCCCCGGATGCGTGAAGACAACTCACCAGATCTGGCACGATGTCCCTGGCCTTTTGGAGGGCTTCGTTTCCATCGCAGGCTTCGATGATTCGACAGTAAGGCGAAAGGATCGACCGGATGTACGATCGCATGTCGGTAGAGTCGTCAACTGTAGGGCAGTTTGATCAGAACTCAACGAAGTTACAGAAAATGGAGGAGCCATACGTACCGATGAGTATCTGGTCATCTTTCTCCCACAACAGAGAATTGATATCTGTGCGTAGTCCGAATGAAAAGGAAGACAAAAGTGTCAATACGAAGGGTACTGTATCGAAAGGCGACCGCGAACGTACCGATACGTTGACTTGACTGCTCGGAGTTCGAGTTGCCCGATTCCGAAGCGGAGGCCTTAGACGATCCACCTTCTTTCCTCCATCGGTCAGCTTCGTCCACGATGCCTTTGGCATAGCCGCTACCGCCGACAGAAGTATCCGGAGTATCATCGGTCTGGGTAGGATGAGAAACGATGAACAAGTCAGAAACAGAGGGCCGATGAGTTCATTGGGCCTACGGGGAACTTGCCTGGGCAGGAGGCAAGTGGTCCTTTCCATAGGGGAAAGAGATCGTGAAGGTTGAACCAGAGGTTCCGTCCGCGGACTCGGCCGCTGTCTTTGAATCGAGAGAGAGAGTTGCTCCGTGAAGATGCACGAGTTCGGATGTCAAAGAAAGACCAATGCCTATGTATTCGATAGGGTATCAGTGACTGATCATAACGAACGAGTAGGCCGTTGACGTGGAACGTACCAGTTCCTTCGATCGAACGAGCCGAGGATGAGACTCGATGGAACCGCTCGAACACGAGAGTTAGTTCAGATTCTAGAATAAATACAAATTGTCCTTAGTCAGGGTCTGTACAAGTTCTACGAGAGGCGAAGGGGTAAGACCAACGAGGGATTCCGACTCCCGAATCAGACACAGCCACCTGCACGCAGTCTTCATGGTATATGACAGAGACTGCGATGTGTCCTTCAAGGGTGTATCTGTGGGAATGAAAGACGTGAGCCACGATAGCTACGTGACTCAAAAGCGATGGCGAGGAAGCTTACTTGAACGAGTTACCAATAATATTGAAAATGATCTTCTCGTACAGATCCCTGTCAACGTAGACGCTCTTGTGGCCTGCGGACGGTTCACACCGAACCTCATATTTGAGATGCTGCCAAGGGACATATCAGCCTCGCTGTATCCAGAAAGATGTACAGATCTGTGATGCCGAAGACGTGTACGGCTTACCTTTTCGATTGCGCTTCGGAAAAGTGACGCCAAGTCGATAGTGAGGAGACTCAGATCGACCGGTCGGAAGCGACCTCGAAGACGCCCAGCCTCGATTCTGGGATAGGGGTAGATTGTGAGTCAGCGAGTTGGCGAGGGGTGCAAAGGACGCAGCAGAACGGTAGTAAAGCACCTCGAGAAGTCCATCAGACTATCGATCAGTCGAGCCAACCGAGCGGTGTTTCGGAGAGCGAGGGTGAGCTGCTTCTTCCGGCTAAGACCAAGTCGAACAAGCAGACTGGTCAGTCGACTAACTACCAGTGCGCGTCTTCGATGCTGGATACGAGCTTACCTAATGTTGGTCTCGTGCTCGAGTAGGTCATGCAGAGGACCTCCGATGCTGAGTGAGCGAGGAGAGGTGAGCACTTGATCAAACGTAGAGCGTGTTAGAAAGACATACAGTGTGAGGGGTGTTTTGAGCTCGTGAGAGATAGATGTGAAGAACGTTGTCTTGGCTCTGTCCATCGCCTCCAGCGCAGTAATTCGTTGAGTCTCTGCTTCGAAAGAAGCGATGCTCTTGAGATGGCCTATTAGGAAACCAGGTTTTACAGTCAGAAGCCAGATGATATGTCAAGGCCGGAGCGTGGCCACATATGCAACCACACACCTGTCAGATTTGTTCTTGAGTAGTTGAATCGGCAAAAGAAGGATCAGCATATGCATCGATTAGAAGCGACGGGGTTGCACATACTTGACTGTTTGAAACCGCGGAACAAGACCCGAGTCAGCAATAGTACGCAAAGAAAGAGAGTAGCAATCGGCGAAGAAGACACTTACGATCGTTTAGGAACGCTGCATAGTCAGCATCGTAAGGACGTCGAGTGTTGCTGAAAAAGAGATCGACGTCAGCATGCTTCGGCCATGTCCCGCTACCGAATATGACACCCTTACAGTCCAACGACGAGGAAAACGAGTCGACCGTTTGTGAAGTTTTCCGACACGGGGATGCATACTGCTTGTTGAGGAGGTTCGCCCCAACTTCGATGCTCCAAGGCATTGACGAGACTTGGATCAAGGGATTCGATGTGAACCGACCGTTGCGTCCTGAAAGTAAGAAGAACCAGATAAATGAACACGATATCAAGTTTGTCGGTTGAGCGCGTTCAAGCTTACATGAACGCTTCTCTGAATGGCCAAGGAGAACCCAGCACTCCAGCAGCATCAGGTTTGAGAGGTGGATGCTTCTGGTCAAAGGACCGATGATTCAAGTTGACGGCTTGTGGAGCTGAGCTGTGCCCCGCTGGTACACCAATCGTTCCAGCTGATGAGATCCATCACGAGAGCGAGCGAATCAGCAGTGTCAAAGGATCCGATACGTATTGGAGCACACACCTAGCTGCAGGTAGATGGATGCAGAGCTGGCTTGATCGGAGATGTCGATGTCCCTGGCTTGGTACAGATAGGCGAATGAGAAGTCTTTTGAATTGCTATCGAGCGCCCGGAGGATGCCCTGTGCGGATCAAAGACGACAGGTGGCCATTCATTAGATCTGTATTATGCGTCTGGGTTGCAGAAAGAAGCAACTCACCTCTGAGTAATCCTTAATCGTTCGTGTCGATGCTAAGGGGGCAGGATTTTGGGTCAATCTCGATGCGACATGAGAATTTCCCGAGGACAGCGCGGAGAAGAGGGCTAGCGAATTCTTACTGATTCGATTTGAAAGATCGCGTAGGCACGTAAGCCATCGTTGCTTGAGGACGTTCTTGGTTGTCTCGAACGAATTGATCATCAAGCCACCATACTCGCCGTCTTCTGTCGACAACGGAGCCCACCTGGATCAGGCAAAAGCAGAAACGACGAATTCAGTGTCGTGCAGCAAAAACCGATAGAGGCTTGTGACTAACCTCCAGGTATGGTAAGTTTCTTGGTCGCCCAGAAACATGAGATCTGGGTGCACGCATTCACGATCAGCATTTGTGCCTGCGCCTGTGCACGGAACTTCGAGCGGCTTACCATCATCCTTCATCATCGACGCGCCTTGCTTGACCTCTTCTGCCATAGCTTGATACTCCTTCCATACCTGGAGGGAAGAGATTGTACAGCCATGAATCAGGTCCTGATTATAAAGTGCAAAATTAGAAAGAGAAGTAGCATACATCTCCCCACCCGATGGCAGCGCTTTGACCGAACTGTGCCGGGTGTTCTCCGATGAGGTCGATGGTCTTGGTGTAAGCATTGTTGTAGATCATCGTGTACTCTGGTCCCCACCCTGGAGTTTGATGAATGACGTTAGCTGCTGTTTGTAGTTCTCGAATGACAGGGGACGGAACCACAGCAAAATACTCACAGATGACCGCCTCATTTGGGGTTTTCATGAGAATTGAGACAGCCGTTTTGAGACTACCAGGCCATTTTTCCCTCTAAAAGAAAGAAAACGGTGAAGGAGGAGCGGCCATCCGAGCTAGTAAGCATCACGAGAAGCAGCACTCACGGTCGGACGACCATCAACTCACCGGGCCAAGAGGTGTAGCACTCCAATCAGTTGTCTTCAAAAGCTCCTCGCACGAAACCGGGGTCTCATCCTCGTCGTCCTGACTACGTCCGCTTTCGCTTCCCTCCATCATCTCGTCCATTTCCTGGACTGTATTATCCTGGAGGGAATTCCGGGCAGACATTATCGACCGGAAAGAATTGTCTTTACTGATGCCACTGATACCACTGCCGTTGGTCATCTTCGAGAAGGCACTACCATTGGTGCCTTTCGTGCGACCGCTCAAGGTGCTTCCAACGTTGCGTGATGAGGTTCGGTTGTTGTGTCCAGGATGAAGAACCACGTCGCCTTGAGTTGATCTCGAGGAGTGACTGCGGGCAGAAACATGCGAATCCTTGGAGCCCCTGGACGAGATAGAGGTCTTGTTGGCTGCAGCAAGGCTTGGAGGGGGTAGGTGAGGGAATCGTGGGGTCGTGGGTGTGTGTTTTTGGTCTTGGCTTGATCTGGGCACGAACTTTTTGGGAGGGGGGTGTAGCTGCAGGATGAGGAAGGATGGATGTCCAGAAGGGATGAGAAGGGCCTGAAAGACCCTCTTCTTCGCCATGGTGTTAGGGCTGAAGAGGGTGAGGGCGAAGAAGTCGTCGGCCTCGTCGTTAAAGGATATCACGCTGCCAGCTGAATGGGCGTCTCCATCCGACCCCAGAGCGTTATCGTCGGGACTCTGGAGGGGCATATCATCTGTCTCTCTACTGATGTCCTGCGAGGCTACAAGGAGTGCAATACCAGGTACGTGTGTTCAGTTTAGCTGTCGATCTCGGTCCGATCTTGGTATGTCCCAAGTACGACCAGGACAGCCTGAACAGACTGTCAAATGAGCTCACCAATCAGGGACTTGAGTGCGCTCTGCTCATCGTCATCCATGCACGACTCGAACGAGTCTCCGAGGCTTCGCTGGGAACTTGGATTTGACCATAGAGGCTTGAGGGACGGACTTGAGGAGGAGGATCTGAAGTTGAAACAGTGATTGATGAGAGAAGACTTGGAAGCAGACTGATAAGCGGTTGAGAACTGACAGTCGAGGCGATGGTAGCACGAATGCAGGATGAGGATGGAGGGTGCTGAGAGAGTTAAAAGGGAATGGATTAGAGCGCGTCATCGAACCTTGCTCGACGCGGTGGGAACTGACAGATATTCTGGATGGGGAGATTAAGGATGGCAGTTTGATCAGGACGCAGTATCGGAATGTAAGTGTGAAGTATGATGGATAATGTAGGATGAGATAGTAGGGGCCGACTGTAGAGCTGACGAACCTAGGAGGGGCAGTGTACCAATGATCTCTGTGAGGTCTTCTCCTTCGTCTTGACGACTCATCGTCGTGTGAAGAGGAGGCTCGAGGATGATCAGGGGTGATGACTTGGTGGAGGAAAGACCAAAGGACTTGAGATTGTCGACGAGGGTTTGGAAGGTGGGTCGAACGAAAGGTATTCCATATTCACCCGAGCCTGGCCGAAGTGCTCCTTCCCCTTGGACCTAGGATTCTCTCGATGACGTGGAGAAGATTCTCTTTCTCTTTGTGTTTCTCTCTTCTTCTCGCCTCTCTCACTCTTTCCTCTTTAACGGTTCTCAGATGCACTCAAATATTTGACCAGAGCCCGAATCTCATGGCTCCGTCCAGATCGTCGAGTAGAGACGGTTCTTGAGACCCGAACTCTGGGCCTGTCTGTCCAAGGGAAACAACATCAGTCCTC
This sequence comes from Udeniomyces megalosporus, assembly GCA_039545415.1. NCBI lineage: Eukaryota > Fungi > Basidiomycota > Tremellomycetes > Cystofilobasidiales > Mrakiaceae > Udeniomyces > Udeniomyces megalosporus. The sequence continues at coordinate 205,055 of BCKM01000025.1, read as the reverse complement.
GAGTCCCTCGTCCCTTCCTTTCCCCTACCCTCCCTCTCTCGAGCATCATCTAGCATGATCTGGTCCTTCTCGCTCCTCTCTTTAATCGCCGTAGCAGGCTATGGCGTGTCCGCACTCGACTGGAATTGGCAGCGTGGAGAGGGTGCACCGGCCTTCAGCACTCAGGGGGGAGACAAGATCAGAGGTGTGAACCTAGGAGGATGGGTGAGTGACACGATACCGGCAGACACTTGGAGAGATGGGCAAACAGGGAACAAATGGACCATCGGACGTCAGGATCGCGTTGATACGATGGAGAAGATAAGATAGGACAGAATAGGACAGGGCAGGACAGGACAGGACAGGAGCGAGCTTCTTCCATGCAACACAGGCTGATATCATCGTTTGTCTCTCCCAGCTCATCCTCGAAGCATGGATGACTCCTGATCTCTTTGGTGTGTCGCCTTTGGGGAACCAAAGCGTACCGGACGAGGTGAGTTGAGCTTGTCCAAACTGACGCGAAAGTCCGGTCGTTCACTGTCAGCGCTCTCACTTCAGTGGACGTACTGTTCGATTCTTGGCAAGACGGAATGCAAGAAGAGGCTTCAGTCGCACTGGTCGACATGTAAGTGAAACGTCCTACCGAGCTCGGACCTCGTATCCTCATATGCTGAACGTACGCTCTTTGGCCTCAGATATCATAGAAGAAGACTTCAAGCTGATCAGCAGCCTCAACCTCAACACTGTTCGAATCCCAATTGGCTACTGGGCCTTTGACGTCATCGATGAACCCTACGTTCAAGGTCAAATCGAATACCTCGGAAAAGCACTTGGTTGGGCCAAGACGTATAATCTCGACGTAATGGTAGACCTTCACGGTCTGCCTGGAAGCCAGGTTCGTTGGTCGTTGATTCTTACCGTCAGACGACAGCTCACGCTCCACCATGCTCGGTACCCGTTTCTTCACAGAATGGCCTGGACAACTCGGGCATCCTTGCCCAACCCGCTTGGGCGTCCAACGCCACCAACTTTGATCGGTCCATCGCAGCTTTGACAGCTCTGACCGAGGAAGTGACCAAGGAGCAGTATGGAGGAGTTGTCAAAGCCATCGAGGTCATCAACGAGCCGGTAAGCAGAGTTTCTCTTCTCCAGCGTTGTTCGACTCACCGCTGATCCCTCCATCACTCTGTTCGCCTACTAAGATGCTCGACTCGATGAAGGAAGGGGGCGCCACGTTCGAGGAGCTTGCTGCGTACTATGTTCGGGCCTACGACGCCATCCGCGAGAACGAATACATCATCTCTGGCGCCAAGGGCGTTCAAGTCGTCATCCATGATGCATTCCAACCTATCCTCAATGTACGGCACTCGCGATTGACCTTGGCAGGATGTATGAGATGCTCACTCCTGACTTCTTTCGACCTTTCTATAATCGTCCCTTCCAAATTGGGCTTCTTCCAAATTGCAGTGGGATTACTTTTTCAACGAACCATCGCTTGGTGGGAATTGGACTAGCTTTGGGCTCGACACTCACATCTACCAAGCCTTCGATGGCCAAGATTCGTGGGATCATGAAAAGCACCTCAGTAACATGTGCGGCAGGACTGCAGCGCTCGCAGAGGCTGCTACAAAGTGGACTATGATCGTCGGCGAATTCTCGCTTGGTAAGTCCTCCGATTGTCGCGAGGCCTAGCCAGTCTACCGATCGCTGACTCGGACCACTTTTAATCAACAGGCGTACAGACCTACTGTGAGCAACCGATCGTTAGTCGGACTTGATCTGAACATGGCTAACACCCTGTACTTCCTGTTTAGGTGTCGAGTACAAAGATTGCTTCGGATTCTCCATGAACGACGCCATTTCCAATGCCACCCTTTCCATGGACGACGTTCTCTTCTTCCGTCGATACTGGGAGACCCAGCAGTGTACGGATTGGCTCGCTTTCCTGTCAGCATGGTTAAGGTCTAATCTAGACGGATATCCTGTTCATCCATCACGCAGATATCTACGAACAGAGTGGAGGCTGGATATTCTGGAACTGGAAAACGCAAGCCGCCCCTCCCTGGTCCTATCTTCAGTCGCAACAAGAGAACTGGATTGACCTCGAATCCAAGCTGTGAGTGGTTAATTTGCCTTTGAATTTGCCTGAACGCCTTCTGATCTCGCGTGATTTTGCTTTACGTTTCATTTGCCCATTCGCGCTCTAGCTACAAATTTGATGTTTCTTCGTCCACCACTTGCCTCATCACGGAGAATGCTTCTGCCGTCGAAGCATCTGCATCGATCCAAACATCATACGTTTCGCCAACCGGCACTGGCCTATCCCCTTCAGCATCTCTCGACGGTGCAGGCATCGGCGAGAGCTCCAACGAGAGCAGTGCTAATCCCCGCCTGGCATTTGGGTCGTTGATTTCCATCGGGTTAGGTATCTCTGTTGGTGGTGCGATAGTCTGGGCGTAACCGCTCTCTTTACCTTTACCAGATCCTTGCCCTCGGGTCTCGTTTTCCTTCCTTCATCTCCATGCATATTGCCCAGCTTCATAGAAATCACTACACATTTCTCTCGCATAGACATACTCCATAGATTTTCACTTTCAACTCAGTTACTTTGCTGACCACGTCGCACTCGCTTTTCCGTCCCCTCAAAGCCAACTCTTCTGGCCGGGATGTAGCTTTCCCTTGGCCAAGCCTTCGATAGAACTAAACCCCGAACGATGTCGAGATCATAGATGTCGCCCTTGCCTTGAACGGTTCCTGAGTGCTGAAGTGCTGAAGTGGAGAAGGACGAGGTTCAAACTCTGAATGGATGACGTATCGCTTCTCCTCCCTCTTGTCAATCTCTCCACATCGATTCGGTCTCTGGTCCTACTTCGCCCCTCGTTCCTCTCGACGCAAAGCCCTCGACCTCGCGCTCTCTGTCTATATCTTCCCATCTCGTCTGCCAAGTGTTCCAAGACTCCCTTCCCATCTCCGGTATCCCTAGCCCCCCGCGTCTCCCTCCTGCACATATCTCTCTCGGACGTCTCCCTCGACGTTACGTCAGCCCCGTCTCTTTCTGCCCTCTCTCCTTGATTCCACACCCATCCTCTCGTTGATACACTCGCACCGATTCACCTTAGTCGATCTTGACACAACCACATCCAGACTCTGTCTGATCTAATTTGACAAATCCTCCCATCGTCTCCCCACGCATCCGCTCATCAGCCAACGCGTCATCCCATGCCTCGAACTTCAAAATCGGCTCCATCTGCCACATCGTCTCAATCTCAATCTCCTCCGCCCGATGGCTCCAACGCTGCCGCATCTTCCTCAACAGGCGCCTCCAACGATCCTCGAGCAAGAAGAAGAGAGCGAAATCGACTGGCCGCGTCTGCATTCCGAACCCGGAAGAAGGAAAAGCTCGGCGAATTGGAGAGTCGGCTCAGCGAGCTTGAGGAGGAAAACCGAGCTCTCGTAGAGGAAGTCGAGAGGCTGCGTGCTATGGTCCGAGAGTTGGGTGGAGGTACTGAGTGGGAAGGCGATACTCATGAAGCAGACCATCAAGGCGAACACGATCGGGACGTAGAGTTGGGTCACAGCAACAGTCGAGGAGTAAAGAGGGAGCTGGAGGAAGAGATAGACGAGATTGAGAAGCTGGAGCAGAGGCTGGATGATCGACAACAGCAAGCGAATGGTTACCAGGACGACAGATCGTTGTGAGTGATGCTTCTCGCTCGTCTCTCGCCGAATCGGGTCTGTCGCTGATGCTCAACCTTCTACCTTTAGCCGAGGAGCTGAAGGCTTCAATCATGATCAGGAGGGAAACTTGGATCCATCTCTTCGATCGGACGCTCCAGCACATCCGGTTGACGCTTTCCCCTTCCCAACTACCCACGCTGCTCCAACGTCGACCCATGCTTCGCCTGGTCGCGAATCTGCTCCAGCTTCTTCCTCTCTACCTTCTATTCCAGAGAGAACTCAGGAGACGACCGATCCCATTTCAGTACCTCCATCCAAGAAACAAAAGCGATCCTCCAACTCACCTCCAACGGGCGCAGCCGCCCCGTCATCGGCTCCTCTCTCGAACCCTCCTCCCCCGTCAGCGACAGTCAGACCATCAGTCACGACTCATTCTTCGTCTTCGTCTTCAGCATCGGGTACCACCTCTGCGACGGCGTCGAGCTCGATTAAGCCGCCTCCCAACGTTAGAAGGCCCACGGTGCCGATACATCTCAGACGGAACCCGGCGTCGTCATCTCTCTTGCGGACCTCGATCTTGCCTTCGAGCAACTCCAACTCGAACGCCTCGGAAACTAGTCTATCGCCTGACGTCCCTCTCACCGAGAATGACGAGAACACCCCTCTTCCATCTTCTGCCGGATTCACAGATGGAGGCAAGACGCCTGGAGGTACCCTGATTAACAACGTCTCGAGCTTTCCCTTTGTAAGTCTCATCATTTATGGCTGTCGCCGAACTACCGCCTAGTGACGAACGCTCACCTCGTGATACCCTCTTCGAACCACAGACATCATCTCCACGCCTCACCCTTCCACCTCTGCCCAACTTTACCCACCTCCTCTCATCTCAGTACAGCCACTCCTCTGTTCGCTCGCCTTCAATGGCCTCTTCTACTCATATTAACAACCCTTCGCTCGCCAACCACCTGCACGCGGCGCTCTCCCCGCTCTCCGCTCATTCGTCCTACCCACCACCTGCTACGAGTGCGGGGACGGGCTCTGGAACCTTTCCCATGTTCTCACCCTCGAGATACCCACCAATGTCACCGTTCCCTTTTCCTTTCCCTTCGGCGACTTTCTCGTCACATCACCATCACTCGGGATTCATGTTCAACTCTGCTGCTACGAGTGACGTCAGAGATACCCCGAGTCCCGCAGGGTTGAGCACGGGAGGCGGAGGTGGAGGTTTCAACTGGAGCACAGGAGCTGGGAACGGAACGATTGAGAGTCCTGGGGTCGGAAGGACCTGATAGCGATGAAGTTGGTGGGACTTGAGGGTGGCTTGTTTGTGAGATCTAGATGTGTTCATAATACTTCTGTATAGATAACATGAATTTGTATCTGCCAACGGATGAGAAGGATAAATGAGCTGGGTCGAGAAGGATGAGGAAGTGAGCTGAGGAAAAAGAGAACGACGAGCTGACGTCATCAGAGTAGCGAAACTGGTAGAGGAGAACGAGGAACAATTCAAGATCTCCATTGCTGTGCCCTCCGACCACTACCCTCCACGTCGCTCCTCTCCATCCTCATCCTCCGTCGACTATCCTATCATGTCGTCCACTCAAGTCTCAAGACCTAACCCAGCCTTCATCCGAACCATGTGAGCACTCACTCCGCGACATCCTCTCACACCACACCGATTCTCACCAACGTGTTTGTCCATCCCCCTCCACTTCTACCACAGCAACCTCCTCGTTTTCGTCCCCTTCGCACTCGCCCACTTCTACTTCGGGTGGCGTATATTCAACCGAACTGCTGGTCCCCACAAGGATGTTCCTTCGATCGCCGTCCATCCTTGGTCAGTTTGGTCATCTTCGTTCCCTGGCTTTACTTGTTTGCTCCATACATCTGACCATCAAGACTCGAATCCTCCTATCTCCTACTTCTAACCTTCATACAGGACTTGGGTTGGATGGGCTCTCATGGCGTGAGTGGACCTCGGCCCGAGCCCTTCCCCCTCTGTCAGACCAAGCTGACCATCCTGTCCATTCTGATCTAGCGTGCTGGTCATCTGTTTCCAGATCTTCCAATGGCTTGGCCAATCTTTCACCCCCGTCGTCAAACAGATCAACACGCAATACGCCGTCTCCTCTGTCCTTCAGATCGTCATGGTCCTCGTTTACACCAGGACCAACAACTACTTGGCCTCGTTCATCCTCGTTGGTCCATCTCATCCCTCTTTCTCACAACCTGAAGGCTTCATCTGACGCTCGTTACCTGGCTCGCTCCCCTAGTCCGTCCTTCTCTTCTTGAGCTTGGCCTCTACCTACATTCAGCTTCACTTCGGACCCAAGCCCTCCCTAACCAAGACCTGGTTCAAGTTTGTCTCGATTGACGCACTCTACTCGTTCTGGCTCGTGTGGAGTTTGTACATTGCCCACTACAGTAAGTCCTCTCTTCAGATCACGCGACCCGACTCGGAGGCTTATTTGGTTGATTTTCTCTCCCACCCAGTCGGATTCCAGGCTTTCAACTTCACTCTCGGCCATCTCACCAAGCGAACCTCGTGGACCACCTGCTTCTTCCTCCTCATCCTTGCTGCTACCTCCATCGGGTTCGCACTCAACACCAAGTCCCGGCCTGCCGGAGACGTCGTTGCCGTGTTCGCCGTCTGCTGGCTGGAGGCCGGTGTTTACTTTGCATCGCGAGACATCGACCGACGCATCATGTACACCTCTGGAGCTATGGCTGTGAGTCATCTCCTATTCCTATCTCGATCAAATCTAGGAACCATCTCGCTGATTTATTCGTCTGTGACTTTATTAAGTGTCTCTCGGGCGCGGCGCTAGTCTACGCCGCTTTCGCTACTTACCAAGCGTATGAGGCTCGAATATTCATTACCGAAGATGAGGATGAGGACACTGTCGATGAGCGACGAGCCCTTCTTGGTTAAGTATCGGCTGTATAGTCGATACTTTCCAAACCAAATTATTTTCTGGTGCTTCCTGTCCATTGTTCATGCTGTCTTTAACTTTCGTCTGTATACTCTTTGACTCTTGCCGAGTCGCGATTTGTCCTCGGTCCACACACTGCATACGCTACGTCGGCAGTTCTCTGCCATCTCCATTGCATGAGCTTCCTGTATCGATTGATGTCTTGACGCAACAGTTTTTTATCGGCCAGCTTGTGAGAGATATCATCGAATCAACCTCCATCTGCAAGTGATTGATCGTCGTCCACGTTCGAATGGCCCATCGACTTGCGACCAGAACTCTGCCGCTTTTTCTTCTTCCTTCTCTTCTCGGAACTGGTCGAGCGTTCCTCCTGTGGATCTCCTGCCATGGCCGCAGGAGAACCTTCTGCTAGGGAGAGATTGTCCTCGACGAGGGACTTGTTTTGTCCATCTCCCTCGATCCTCTCGACCTGCAGCATGCCGCCTCCCCAAACGATCCTGGCCTTGCTTCTACTCTGGTCCTGGAAATCCATCTCGCCCACCTCAACCCGCTCGAAGAAAAGCATGAACGCCTCCCCTCTTGCTGTCGCCCCATTCATGAGGCCCTCGACCCCATTCCGAAGAGGGAGCACGTCGTCGTCCGATATCCGCATCCAGCGAGAGGAGGCCGCCATGTTAGTTGGGAGAGGATTCGAGGAGGATGAGGACGACGAGTCGGCGGGGGGAGAGGGGCATCGACGGTAGACGATGTAGTGACCAGAGTGATGCGAACCAAGGTGAAAGATGGCTGAACCAAGTCGGTAAAGAAATCGAGAGCGCTTCCTCTCCGGCATGACGGTGGCATCCATTGGTCGACCGTCGATACGATCTGGCTTCCGTAACAGTGCTTCCATGGTACTACATCCTCCGCTACCATTACCCATTCCGGCTGAGGGTGAAGAGATGCCCTCGTCTGGTCTGAGCGACATTTGACCGTTCGTCTCCCATGGACCGAGGTCCAACCATTCAGGAAAGGAGACGTGACAAGGATTTTTTGATGATACCGAGGAGAAGAAGGAAGATCGCTGCAGATGAAGAGTTAGAACCGGAGGCGAGGCTGCAAACATATCCTGCCTTTATGGTATATGGACGGGAAGCAAGGGGAAAATATGATGCGTGAGACTCAGTTGATTGAATCTTCTCGTTGCATCAGACGAACCTCGTGCTGATCCCACCGTCGACAAGTTCCCATTGAGCGAGACCTTCTGGCGGATCTTCTTCCCAACGACCTTCATCGACCATCTTTTGGACGGCAAGCACCGTTGCCTTTTTTGATTCAAGCTCCCGTGCAGAGGAACGAAGTCGTTTCTTTTTTGACGCCGACATAGCTGACGGCGCGAATGAGGTAGTATTAGAGACCTCGAGGGTCGATTGTAGCCGAGAGAAATTTGAGCTCGAAGTCGAAGGCGTGCTGGAAATGGACGCTGCCGCTGAGTCAATGATGAGAGATCGCTGCAAGGTCCGAAGCGTTTGAAGCACACGACACTTGCGACATTGAGTATCGGAGAGGACTTCGAGCGAGGTGTAGGATTGAAGGAGGGAGCTCAGAGGAACGGTGGACTGCACGAAATTACCAACATGGGACGTACGGGAGTCAGCCTCTGTGGATCTTGAGCGGAAGGATCACGTGTAGAGCAAGAAGAAAGATGCGTACTCTACGAGGCACAGGGAGCTGAACGTTGTCGAATTGAGTCAGGATGATGCCTTCCGCATAGCCACACCTTTACAGAGAGACCGTGTGAGCAACCAACGTTCGAGGAGCTTGATTCAGGTAAGGGAACGAACTGACAGTTGACAGCTTCGCCTGTATGCCAACCTGCCATCGAAGGGGTTTACCATCCCTTTGGTCTCCTTTTTCACCACCTCTCTCTCCTGGTTTACACTTGCTGCCAGTACGCCGAGACCCTGCTTACCCCACCCAACGCCAACGCCCCCTGGACCCCTGAGTTCTTTCCTGACGATATCCCCCTCCTCTTCGACGGCAGCCACCATTAGCTGCCATAGCTCCTGAGCGTCTTGTTGTTCCCTCATTCCTCGCCTGAATATACCGCTTCGTTTCAGTGTCGGCGATTCGGTGAGAGCTTCGACGAGAGCTGTTGGTCGAAGTGGACGAGCAGACGACGATGGAAGGGGCGTGTTGAGGGTGACGAGGATAGGAAGAAGGGCATCAATGAGGGGAGTTGGAACATCAGTAGTGATAGCGTGGTCTTGGAGGGACTGTAGATGATCGACGAATGGGGGTAGCGAAGCAAGAGCCTGTATGACGAGGGATGGTAGACGAGCTTCAGCAGACTGCGCTTAGGGCGATGCAGAGCCTACGCGAGGGTGACCTACCTGGAGGACAGAATTCATATAGCAAAAGGTGCCAGACATGTTGACGATGCCAGGATAACTACCGGTCGAGTAGAGATCGTCAGGAACTGAGAGCGATGCTTTGGCTGCGAGGACAAGCAGAGTCTGGTCAGAGGTCCAACGTACATATGCACGGCAGATGATTTCAACGACACTGTACAGCTCCGATGGTCCACTCACGTGTGATACTGTTGACCTCTCCGCCACGTCTCCTACGCTTTCCTCCGCCCGACCCAGATTGAGTGAGGTGATCGAGTCCTCTTGCACCACCGCCCGAGCCACTCCACCAACCGAGGATACCCATTCTTCTAGCAAGTCTTCTGTAAAGAAAGATGAGTTCGATCGGAGGTCCAAGAAAGTGAAAGTACGAGAGGAGGAAGACGACAGAAAGAAATATGAGGATGGGCAAAGTGAGGTCCGGCAGTGGAGTCCCGGTGTGGGGCTGAAAGTCAGATAGGGGTGGCGGATTTCGATAGCGTGTAGGATTTCGAGTGAACTGAGGCCTGGGATGGTGGGCGGACATGCACTCGAGGCGAGAGAGTTGTCGTCAGAGTCTCTACCGGTCAGGGTCGCACGAGGCAAGAGCGTCCGGTTGATCCTTCTCTCGACGTGTTCTTCATTGCTGTATCTGACAAGAATTCTTCATACAATACGGCACATCGATCAACTACAACTATGTCTTGTCCAACGCATCACCCAATCTAATTCCCCTCTAAACCCCGACACCATCCAAGTCGTCTTTCACCCAACCTGGTCCGTTCTGCGTCTACGCATCCGACCTCTATGCTTCGACAACGAACCAGCTATCCTCGCCTTCCGACTTCCTCATCACCTCGCAATCCTTGGGATCGGAACCGTCTGCCGAGCATTGAGTCTCAAGGCAGGCAAAATCGGTCGGAACGTAGGTCAAGACCGAGTGATCTGTGGAGAACAGTGACCGGACAAGTATTGTCAGGGAAGGATTAGCGCGGAATCTGTGCAATTGAGCGAAAAACTTACGCCAGGTCGCCGTGTTGTAGGTGATGCCTTGCGAGGGCGAGGCTCGGAACGCTTTGGCGGTTGACATGTCTGGCTTATCGTCTGTAAGCAGGGCGTATCAGAACCAGCTCATTGAAAGCAAGGAGAATCGACAGCCATGTCTTGGACCTGCAAGACAGACAAACTAACCAGCACCAGTGCCCGCGACAATGACCAGCATGCCTTCTCCTCCAAGTTCGAGGTCACTTTTCCCCATAGGGATGAATGTTTGGGTCGTGTAAGGATGCCTTTCCCACATCCTTCCCTCCCACATCTTTCCTCTGGCAAAACCCTCGGCAGGCGTCGCTCGGTACACGCCGAGAGCTAGTACCTCTCCGGAACCGGGAGGGTAGCTCGAGACGGGTATCGTCAGACGCGGTTGTTTGACGGCAGTATTGTTGTTACTCATAAGGTCAGGATAGGGAAGAGATGTACCAGGGGGGTGAGACTGGACGAGTGTGCCATATGGTTTGAATGCGGCGATCGTTAAAGGCTCCACGACCAGTATGGGCACGGCGGGCGAGGAGGATGAGGTCGCTGGGAGGAACGCTTGACTGGGTTTGGCAGGATCCGATGAAGATGTGCTGGTCAAGGTAGAGGAATCGGATCGGATTCCGTAAATCCGCAATCGCTTGACGCCTCCATCTGTGAGTACAAGACAGGCCATTATCAGATCCCACAAGACGCTAACGACACTGGAACACATGCGGAAACATATATATATATATAAACGTACCAGGGAACATTGTCAGCCTGACATGGGTGAAGACTTTTCCTTCGGCCTCGGGCTCGACGCCAAAGTGGTATTCTGCGTGAGGCCCAACTTTGCTGCGAGCCAGCAGGACCGACCATCCTTCCTCAACCCCCTTCGGAGGAAGATCCTGTCGGTAAGATTTGAGGAGGAAGAATATGTCATCAGCTCGCCATAGGTATGAACGAGATAGCGCGGGGCTTACTAGAGTCGAATTGATGGCATGGACCTCGACGCCAGCGGGAAAATTGCCTTTGAAGTGTAAAGTGTCGATGGTAACTTGATGAATGGAACCGGGAGTGCCTCTACGATCGGACACATGGTCATGGTCAGCATCGAGCGTCTTTGAGCCATGATGAACAACTCGATCTCAAGTGTGAGCGACAGACAGTTTGATGATGGCAAAATCGTTGTGATTGGGAGATCGAGATCGCTTGGTTTCCCATCCGTCGCCTGGAAAGAAGGACGAGAGGTAACGAGGACCCATCAGATCGTGGTGAAATAAACCCCCGCGACGTAACGAAACTGACCCATGTCGTGCCTAGAAAAGAAAGTGACAAAGATCAATGAGCTAGGCTTCAGCCTGTCGACTTATGATGTAAGCTATCTCACCCTCTGCCAGGTAAAAGAAGGTTGGCTCCAACACCATAATGCTTGTCGCTCTCAAAGACGCAATGTCCTCCGTTGAACGAGTGAGCGAGATCGATCTCGCCATCCTTTCTGTCGCCGAATAGACCTCCTAGTACGCCCTTCGACTCTGTTCGGACGTCCCAAGGATGAGGTTTGGCGGTCGAGGGAAGCCAGATGGGTTCGACGACACCATACGCTCTGAAACGAGCGATGCCGCCGTCGGGGTACATGCGAAGACGAAGGTGAGTGAATGCGGTAGTGGAAGATTGAGTAGGAAGGAGGAACATGTGCCGAGAGGAAGGGGTCAATGGAGATACTGGGAGGAGCGAGATCCACTAGCGGCGGAGAAAGCAGGGTCGAAGGTGTGACGAAGGAGAGAGATCAACATCAAGCAGCGAGCGCAAGACTATAGAGGTGATTGCGTACACAGGATGAGTTGGTCGGATCAGACTGAGGAGAATAAATTCCCTCGACTGAGGCAGCTGGTCCATGATTGCCGGTGAACCATGCGGTGTCGATGTCGACTCCCTTGATGAACGCACTGGGGGGACCGAGTTTGATGATCACCCTGAAGACCAAGAGTGCGATGAAGGCATTTGTCAACGGAGTTCTCGCCAGCAGAGTTCTCGGTGACCAGGTGTAGAACCGAGCAAGGCGCAGTTCTGGAGGTCGGCCCGAAGCGTCGCAGCACGACGAAGGTAACAAGGCCAGCTCGGGCACTCACCAATCGTGCTCAGGGTTGTGACGTCTGGATTCCCATCCAGAGAACAGGGCACCTTGGGGACCGAACTGACCCTTGAGGGAGGGAGCGGGCTAGGAGTGGAAAGAGACGATGTCAGGACTTCTCCGCCGGGACACGTTTTTAGCCCGACGTACAGGAACGAGCAAGAGATCGGAAGCCCTGGAGATAGGATCAATCAGTACTGGTGCGACCGGTAAGGATAGTTGCTTCGAATGAAAGCTCACGGTGCAAAGAACTCGTCCGAGACGGAACAAATCCGTCCTCCGATAGCGACACTGGAGACCTCTGTGAAGATGGCGAGCTTGGACTCGAAGTCTTGGAGGGGGATTTGATGAGGTGCGAGGGACATGGAGAGATGGGCGATGAGAGAGCGGGTGCTTGGAGATGAGAGGGAGATGAGAGAGGGAAGGCGAGGAGATAGCGGGGGAAATGCAAATCGGCAGATACCGAAAGGAGACATCTAGTTTTTCTTTCTTTCAGGTGCTTTTCGTCGTCCGATTGACTTGCAGCAGGCGTCAGCAGGTAGCGCGCTTGGTCTAAGTGATCCATCGATAATGATAAGTCGAGACAGCGAAATAAGGGCGATATTACAACAATCAAGGTCGTACTCGGGAGATTGGGTGGATAGTTGAGCAGGCCGAAGGTCAGAACGGGTTAGGCGACCGACAGGGATAGAGGAGGGAGGGAGAGTTAACGGGGGAAAGAACAACTGGGTGGAAGAACTAATACGTGGAAGGGGGTTACGAGACAATTCCAAAAGAAAGGGGATTTGGGACTAGGGAACGTTGCCAGCTCACCGTTCCCCCTTCTCTCTTTCCGACCACTAGCCTCGCTCCCAGTAACCCCTTCCCCCCTTCCTCCCAACAACAACACCGCTCAGCGCACATCAGTCATGATGTCCGTCTCACGGAACTCCACAAAGCCCTCCAACAGGTCAAACAAAGTCTTCTCCACCATCTCTCTTCTCGTCTTTGCTCTCGTCGCCCTCGTTTGCTTCATGCCCAATGCCGTAAAGGCTGACCACGAAGAGTACGGAACAGTCATCGGTGAGTCCTCAATCGAATCATCTCCCTAGTCTGTACTCGCCCAAAGAGCTCTTGCCGCCACCAGATGAGCGATGCAATCGATCGCGAGTCAGGTCCTCTTTTTGAGATGGAATCTGCCAGACGCATCGCCACATCTCGCGTCGAATTGATCGGTCCAGATCTATATCCCTGTTCTATCGATACATCTTTCCAGTCAAACTGGTTGCTTTCATGACATCGTGCGACAGTCAACGACTCTTGTGCCTCGCTCTTTTCGCTGCGATGTCACTCGCGTTGGCTGTTCTCTCCTTGCAAGCAAGCACGTTGAGCCTTGACCGTCTCGATTTGATGACTAACTGGATCTCCATATACGAATTAAACAGGAATCGATTTGGGTACCACTTACTCGTGTGTCGGTGTTCAGCGAGCTGGACGAGTCGAGATTATCGGTGCGGCTCCCTTTCCTTCTCTTGCGGTTCAGCCGTTCGGGCCTCTCCTTATCATCTCTTCCGGCTCTTGGCTCATGCGCTCGATTCATCCCCCTTCGTTATTCACACCTCCACAGCCAACGACCAGGGTCACCGAATCACTCCTTCGTGTTAGTCCCTTGTCTCTCCCATCCATCTCGTGATTTGGCTGCTGACGTGTCATTTGTTCGGGGTTTCTCACTACGATAGGGGTCGCCTTCACTGACGACGAGCGACTTGTTGGAGATGCTGCCAAGAACCAGGCTCCTCAGAATGCCCGAAACGTACGGGTCACATTGTTCCAACAATATCGTGTCGCGATTGTGAACTGACACCCCCCACCCCCTCCCCCCCCCTTGGTCCTTTCTCTTTCCAGACCGTCTTCGATGCTAAGCGACTTGTCGGACGAAGGTTTGACGAGTCTGACGTTCAAAAGGATATCAAGCACTGGTGAGTCGTCCGAAGCGCGGGCTCGTGAGGCTCGGTCGGTCTAGCTCACAATCTAAACTCGATCTCGCAGGCCTTTCAAGATCACTTCCAAGGCGGGCAAGCCCCAAATCCAGGTTCAATCCAAGGGAGAGACCAAGAACTACGTGAGTGGTTCTCAACTTTGTCGATTTGTCAAATTCAGTCCGATTTACTCGTGCGGCCGGCTTGCGATTGCATCACGCTCAAACAGTCGCCTGAGGAGATCTCCGCCATGATCCTCACCAAGATGAAGGAGACCGCCGAGGCTTATCTTGGCAAGAAAGTCACCCACGCCGTTGTCACTGTTCCTGCCTGTGAGTTGCTCGATGTCATCTCGTCCGTTCCGATTCCTGCTGCCATGACTCACTCTCTACTCTCGTGCTGCTCTCAACTCCAGACTTCAATGACGCTCAGCGACAGGCCACCAAGGACGCCGGAACCATCGCCGGACTCACTGTCCTCCGAATCGTCAACGAGCCCACCGCTGCCGCCATCGCCTACGGACTTGACAAGAAGAAGTCATCCGAGTCCCAGATCATCGTCTACGACCTTGGAGGTGGAACTTTCGACGTCTCGCTCCTCTCCATCGACGACGGAGTCTTTGAGGTCCTTGCCACCGCCGGAGACACCCACCTTGGAGGTGAGGACTTCGACAACCGAGTCATCGACTACTTCGTCAAGGAATACAAGAAGAAGAACGGTGTCGACGTCACCTCCAACCTCCGAGCCATGGGCAAGCTGAAGCGAGAGGTCGAAAAGGCCAAGAGGACTCTTTCGAGCCAGATGTCGACGAAGGTCGAGATTGAGGCCTTCGAGGGAGGAAACGACTTTGCCGAGACCCTTACCCGAGCTAAGTTCGAGGAGCTCTGCATTGACCTCTTCAGGAAGACCATGAAGCCCGTCGAGCAGGTCCTCAAGGATGCTGGCGTCAAGAAGGAGGCTGTCGATGAGGTGAGTTTTCGATACGCATCAGTCTGTCGCGTTGAGCCGACCGGCTGATCAGTATTCCTATGCTATCCATCACTCTCAAACAGATCGTCCTCGTTGGTGGATCCACTCGAATTCCCAAGGTCCAGTCTCTCCTCCAGGAGTACTTTGGCGGCAAGGCCCCTTCTCAGGGTATCAACCCTGACGAGGCCGTCGCTTACGGAGCTGCTGTTCAAGCCGGAATCCTTTCTGGTGAGGCTGGAACCGAGGATGTCGTCCTCATCGACGTCTGCCCCTTGAGTGTCGGTATCGAGACCACTGGTGGTGTCATGACGTAAGTCGTTCATCGTCTTGTCGCAACCCCATCGTGTCTGAATCTTATCTGACTGCTTCTCTTTGTCCTTTACAGCAAGCTCATCTCTCGAAACACTGTTGTCCCCACCAAGAAGTCCCAAATCTTCTCCACCGCTGGTGAGTCCGAGCCGAAGTCGCTTCATCCTGTTGAGCCGATGTACTGAAGCACCTTTCTTCTGCTCCTGCTTCCAGCCGACAACCAGCCTACCGTCCTCATTCAGGTCTATGAGGGAGAGCGATCTCTTACCAAGGACAACAACCACCTCGGCAAGTTCGAGCTTACCTCAATCCCTCCTGCTCCTCGAGGAGTCCCCCAGATCGAGGTCACCTTTGAGATTGATGTACGTTCAGCAGTCTTTGCTCCCGATGATCTTATCGTGCACGAAGCTGACATCCGCCTCGTCTTTTACTCTGCTCAGGCCAACGGTATCATGAAGGTCTCGGCTCACGACAAGGGAACTGGCAAGGAGGAGTCCATCACCATCGTACGTTGAATTTCACAGCAGTCCTTTGCTTGCAGGTACTTTACTGACATGCTGCCGACCGTTCACCTACGTGTGTAGACCAACGACCGAGACCGTCTCTCCCAGGACGACATTGAGCGAATGGTTCGAGAGGCCGAGGAGTTCGCCGATGAGGACGCCGCCATCAAGAAGAAGATTGAGGCTCTCAACGCTCTCCAAAACTACGTCTGGTCGATGCAGTCTCAGCTCAAGGACAAGGAAGGACTCGGAGCCAAGGTTGACGAGTCGGACAAGAAGGCCATCCTCGCCGAGATCCAGGACAAGATCAGCTGGATCGAGGAGAACGCCTCATCCGCTACTGCCGAGGACTACGAGGAGCGACTCGCTGAGGTCCAGGCCGTCGTCAACCCCATCACCTCCAAGATCTACGGTGGATCGGATGATGAGCCTTTCTCTCACGACGAGCTCTAAATTTCTCTTCCTTTCATTCAACTCAACCTTTTCCTTCAAAAATCAAACCTTTGCCCTTCCCTCTCCCTTTTCCTTCTTTCTCTTCTAGCATTTTTTTTCTTTCTCTTTCATGCTCGAATCGACCTATTACGAGATGATTCGACATTAGATTCCCAGTGATCAACTTTTGTTGAGGAAATTGCTCGGCACACGCGATTGAGTATGTGGCCGAGAGATATCCTCAGCCGACACACTCACCTCATTCTTGTTCTTGTCAATAACTGTTGTCAGAGATGGTCCCCGTTCACCAGTCCGATACTTGAGTGATGTTGAGGACGAGTATATAGACCGATCAGGTACAGGTAGGACGTCAAGTGGGTCGATTAGATCAACGGCTAAGACGGGAAGAAAGGGACCTTGGGACAGAAGTTTAGTCCATCACTTTCCGATCCGTCGCTCGGTCGACGTAGGAATTCGGTGAAGGTCGTGGGTGCAAATCCCACAGGTCTCTGGGATCTCGAATCCCCTTTTGCTGTGTGAACAGTGGGAGAAAAGAAGAGGTGAAGCGTTTCGGACACTTCCTGGTGTCCAGTCGCCCTGGGTCAGAAATTCTCCCCTACACAGAGATAGCAGGTTCGACTCCCCTTCAGACTCACATTTTTTTTTCTTTCCTCACTTCATCGCTTCAGAATCTACTTGCTGCAGAGAGACAGATTCTAGCTCAAGAACTTTCCCGACCTAGGCGTTTGGGCCCGAAGAGCTCCTCCAAGCCACGGATCTTCTCGGTCGCTCTTCTTGCCCCTAACCTCGGTTGATCACACACAAACATGTGTGTAGGACAACAGAGAACAAGCATGCATCTCAAAGGAATCAACATCTCCTTCACATGATCTTCCATCGATCCAACATCAAGACGATTTCTCCTCTTTCCTCACCAGCTGCATCGTCTCCCTTGTCTGGGCGTGAAGTTTTTACGTGAGTCTCCAACCAAGGACGCCATCCTCCCAAGACTGATCCTACGACAAACATGGCCTCAGGGTCTGGATAAGACATCAGCGGTACGCGTAGTAGGACCGTTGTTTCACGTCCCCTCTCCTCGCCCGCCTCCAGCTTTCTCGTTCCTTCAGATCCCGTAGCAGGATCAGGATAGGCAAACGGATCGTCTTCTGTTTCATGTTTGTCATGTCGAAGATCTGGACTTGTGAGTGCTTGACATCGGAAACGGAGCAATCTGGTCGTCGCTGGTCTCGGATCGTAACGAGACGAAGAGGCAGTGGATTCGCAAATCGAGGCGATCCGAAGCAGGATATCTGGTTGGGCGAACGATACTCGAGATCTCCTTTGCGTGGAGAACTGATGCTGAGTTTGGATTGAGGAGGCTGGTTGGGTCTGTCTTGGAGAAGAGATGGGAAGGACAGACGCGTCGCGATGGAACTGAGAGACCTCGGCGTGAGCTGAGGAGATGAGGAGAGATGCAGCCATCGAGCGAGTCAGACTGAGGGAGTGGGCACCAAACGCCATGCTGTCAGGATAGATAAGGTACTCTACGGTGGAAACCCAAAGGAACGATTGAACGAACCTCCCTGTCCCTCCTTTCCTCTTACCACCAGGACTCTCGAGTCCAAACATTTTTCTTTGCCATACGTCTTTGTTCTCCTCCTCGGACAAGACCCCTCCAGATCTGATTCCCTTGAGTAGTGTCCTGGCTCCCTCGCCCATCGCGATGTTTGTCAATGGGCCGATGGGTCTCTGTAAAGCGTCATCGCCTTGTTTCGGACGCGACGATGAAGGGAGACGCGACGTCGAAGAAGGGAGGGCAAATGGCAAGTGGTCCATGACAGATGACATTGGTCTAGAAGGAGTGCTTCGAGGATGGATGAGCGATTTCGAGGACGAACTGGGTGCTTGATTCGGCAGATGCTCAAACCGAGGCGGAGGAGGAAGAGAACCGTGAGTCGGTGGTGAATCGGGTGGAACGTGGTGGGGTGGTGAGACTGAAGATTTCGGTTGATCTCTCGAAGATGTATATCTGGGTAGTTTGTTGCTGAGTGGCTGCGGTGTAGCTTGCGTTGTAGTGGACTTGGTCCTGGGGAGGGAGAAGATTGGAGGAGAGTTCATCGACCGCCACGAAGTCTGATCGTCTTCTCCAAGCTCGAGCCTTCTCTTCTTGTTGAGTGACTTGGAGGGCGTCTTATCTTGCAGTCTGATTCGAGAGCTGGCAGCCCCGGATGGCGTAGTGGTGACTGCTACAAATGTCGGGGCGGCTACGGGACGGAATGGTGTCTCGCGCTGCTTTCCCTTTGATCTTGGATCGGGTCGAGATGGAGTGACTGTGGGGAAGTTGGTGAAGGTAGGGATGGTCAACGGTCGAGTCTGTATCAGATGAGAAGCGAGATATCAGTCAGATCGGACCTGAGCGGGGCTGAGAGCCAGGGTCGGTAAACTTGGTGAAGAGGCTGAAGGATAGATGAGAAGAACCTTCGGTTGATCTCTCTTATCCTTTGGTGGAGCCATGATGTAAAGGTCCCTCAATCCGAAGCAGGGCTGGGTGATGGTTAACTTCGAGGGAGGTCCCAACCTCAGCTGCCTGCTTCCCTCTCACCGTATCACCAACCTTCATCCGGCTCGCACCTGTTCGATACCTTCTGTGGAGATTCATCGTCTCAGACAAGCCGCTCCAGATCTGTTCTTTTTCCACCAAGCATAGTCCCAAATCGCAACCGGGCCTACATCCATCACTCTCAACAACTTTCCTTCTGCCCCTCACTGCCGAAACAAACAGGATCGACTTTTCCATCCTTCATTCAAGGCGACAATGGATCTCGATGATGATGGCTGGGAAGGTGATTCCATCTTCAATCACTTTGACCGAAGTAGAGGCTCGAGTGATAGCGTTAGATGCAGGGATGGAGCCGATCGTCTCAACAGCTCCGCATCACACGACTGTTCTGGCTGACATGCAGTTAACTGCTTCTCTACCGTATGATATCGCCGCCTGTATGTATCACAGACATGCCCATCATCCGGTCAGAGCCCAATGCTTTAGGCCTTGACGAGGAAGATCAGAAGAAGTGAGGACGCGTACGTTCCTTGATTGTGTCATCTTAATTCTTACTCATAGGTGTCCTGTCCACTTCCTCAAGGTATCACTACAAAGCTTCAACGGCCAAAGATCCAACCGAAGCCGTCGTCACAGGGAATGCGGCTGGAACGGCACTCAACTACCAGGACATCGCCGAAGGCCAATCTTGGAGGAGCAAGCTTGAAGGCGATGAGTCTGATTGTGGGTTTGGCTCACTGCTTATGATTGCAGCCTGATCACTCACTCATACCACACAACATGCACGTCCGACGACAGATACCCGGCTTCGCCTGGAAGAGGACACCGACGCCGACGAGGTTCACATGCGAACCCGGTACCTCTTTGACGACTCTCAGGCCATGACTCCACTCTCACAAATGCAAGCCACGAAGAACCTCCTTACTGAAACACAGCGTATCGCCTATGTCGGTCTCTGCAAGCTCGCATGTCAGGAGATGACGGAGGCGCTGCGAAAGGTGGCGACTGCTGACGGCAAAGGTGGGACCAGAGCCAATGTCAAAGCGAGGCTGAATCGAGCGACAGGCCAGTCCAAGGGCAAGGATGATGAGGAGGAACAAAGCGTCGAGGCGTGCAAAGTCTGGGGTCTGAAGATTATGGCGAGGCTGTATCATCACATGGAATTGGCTCGCGAGGGTACGCATCTCTTACCATTGTCTATCAGCTCGCGAACATCAGCTCTGACCTGGTGAGATGTCGATCGATGCTTTCGAAAATATAGAGCAGCAGATGATAGAATCCCTCGCCGCCCATGGTGTCGACGCCATGGACCTCGTCCCCTCTCTCATGACTACCCACACGGTTCCTAATCCCGAATATGACCCACGTGAGGCCGAACGTCAGGCTCAAGAAAAAGAAGAACAGAAGTTAGCAGGTGGCGGAGGTCAGGAGGCAAGCGAGGAGGCGCCCCCGCCTCAATACTCGGAGAAAGACTCTGCAGCTCCGATCCGATCCGCCGAGCCGGAAGATGGAGATCTTGGCGTGGAACTGGAGAACGACTCTTCGCCTTTCGAAGCACCTCCGACACCAAAGGCGAGCAGCAGACGTCTCGCGCAGCCTCTCGAGGATGACGGAGGAGATATCGGCGGCTTAGGGGAGGACGAGGACCCCTTCGGAGACATCAGCAACCCTCCACAACGTCCCTCCCCTCGAACTCCTACCCTTGCTTCCAAGGCTGTTCTCCCATCTCCCTCAGCTAGCGATCTGTCGCTATCACCTTCGATTCTAGAACTTGCACCCCCATCATCACCAGACCCTTCCTCAGATCCTTCGGTTCCAGAGCCCACTGGTCCTATCGTTGGCACAACTACCGTTCTCGACGCACCTGTCCGTCCAGAGGACGAAGACGTCACTCCCGTCCTGCCTGGAGTATCGACGACGCTCACGCCCGCTGACGAGTCGATCACGCTTGATATCCGTTGGACCATCCTGTAAGCTCTCGTCTCTGGCAACGGGTCAGAACGATGATCTGCACCATGTTATATCGTCAACAACTAATCGCAACAGATGATCTTTTCTTTATCGTACTTAGTTGCGATCTCTTCCTCGCCCTCATTTCCGACTCGGTTTACGACGCTCGTTCTCGAGTTCTACTAGAGCGTGTAGCCTCCAAGCTCAATCTCGGTCTGCTCGATGTCGTTCGCTTTGAGAAGCGTATCACGGACAGTCTCGAAATCCAGGAGGGTGTTGAAAAGATGGAACAGTCAGAGGTGCTCGATGGTAGACAAAAGCTAGGCAAAAAGAAGAGGATGGTCGCGATCGGTCTCGCAACGCTTGGTTAGTGGACATGTTGTTCTGTCCTACGATTTCGTGTGTCTCGTTCTCATCACGTTTCAACCTCAGGTGGCGGTCTCGTCATCGGACTCTCCGCTGGATTGCTAGCACCCGTTATCGGTGCTGCTCTAGGTGGGGCTTTGACAACCGTTGGCATCACCGGTACGACTGCCTTTCTAGGTGGAGCAGGTGGAGCGGCCGTGATCACGACGGGAGGTGTTCTCACTGGATCCAAGATTGCCTCCAAGGGAATGGCGCGACGAACTCAGTATGTGAGGGTCTTCGAGTTGAGGTCGCTGCACAACCAAAAGAGGGTCAACTGCTTCATCACGATGCCTGGGTAAGCTTGCAGTCTCTTACCCTTCTCCTCAAGCTCCGTCACGCTGCTGATGAGAATCTGACTGGCGCTGCTCTTCCAGATTCATGGCAGGCAAAGACGATGACGTCCGGCTCCCCTTTTCTACCCTTGACCCAATGATCGGAGACGTCTACACCACCTTCTGGGAACCTGAGATGATGGAGGAGATGGGAAACGCCCTTCGAATCCTCACCAGCGAAGTATTGACGACCGTCGGACAAACGGTTCTTTCCGCAACGGTCTTGACGGCAGTCTTGAGCGCTCTACAATGGCCTTTGAGTAAGTCTGGTTTGTACACTAAAAAAAAAAGGAAGCACTGACTGGTCCTTTTCGGTCACAGTCTTGACGAAGCTCAGCTATCTGATCGACAAGTAAGTTGGCTGCGTGATCCTCTTACCGTGGCATCCTCCTCCACTGACAATTTGTGGTTCGGTACAATCCTTCCAGTCCCTGGTCGAACGCCCTCGACCGAGCCAAAGCCGCAGGTCTCGTTCTGGCTGACACCCTCATTCATCGACACGTCGGTGTCCGACCCGTCTCGCTTATCGGCTTTTCCCTCGGAGCTCGAGCCATCTTCTATGCTCTTGTTGAACTAGCGAGATGCAAGGCGTTTGGCGTCGTTCAGGACGTCTATCTCTTTGGTGGCACCATCACTGCCAACAAGAAGACTTGGCTGGAAGTTCGAAGCGTCGTCGCCGGTAGACTCGTCAATGGGTTCGCAAGGAACGATTGGGTCTTGGGCTATCTCTTCCGAGCAACGGCTGGTGGAAACACCGTCGCTGGCCTGAGACCGGTCGAGGGCATTCCAGGACTCGAGAACGTCGACGTGACGGACAAGATTGCTGGTCACCTTAGTTATCGACCTATGATGCCGTTGTTGCTTCACTCTGTCGGACTTCCCGTGTGTCTTAATCGTTTCCCTCGACTCCTTCCATTTCTATTAAGCTTACTCGAAATTCGATACACACAGGTCACTGCCGACTACTTCGATGAGCCCGAGGTGCGTTGCTATCCTTCATCCCCCGAGACACGTCTACATCATCTGAACATGTTCGTTACATCTTCTCCGTCTGACAGGAGCCCGAGTTCCTTGAGGATCGAATTGTTATGACCGAGGAGGAAGAGGCTGCCCTCAAAGCTGCCAAATCCAAACGCTGGTTCTCTCGCTCTTCATCCAAAAAACCCTCGCCAGCCACGTCCGCTCCCTCGTCCCGTAAAGTCAGCAGCTCTCAATCCCGTGAGGGCTCCTCGGGGGTTCCGGAGTACGACGATGACGACCTCCCTCCTCGAGAAGTTGCAGACCCCGCCGCCGTTTCCTCCCCCTCTAGCCCGTCCACTTCCACTCGCGGAAGCGAGGACCATCCGACTCCTTCCTCTGCGATGGAAACTAGCCCAGATTCTCCTTCCAATCCACCATCGATGCTCCCTCCAACTGCCGGCTTCGACTTTAGTGCCATCTCCGCTGCTCTAGGCAAAGATATCGATCTTCAATCGCGACCATCTTATCCGTCGAATTTCTCGTCCACCTCTTCGACTGATCCAAGAGGAAGCAAACCCCCACTTGAGAGATCTGAATCGACTCCGCCGACAACCGCCCCAAGTGCCTCGACTGGATCCTATAGTGGGATCGGGTTGGGAAGAAGCCCACTCGGAGGAGGAATGGCCCCAGGGGGAGTCAACTCAATGGAGGATCTCACTTCGACCTCAAGGTCTCTGTCTTTGGGAGAATCATCTTATCAGCCTTCGTCTTTGTCCTCCAACCCAGTCTCTCCCTCCGCCTACCCATCTTGGTCCAACCCGTATGCCTCTTCATCCTCGACATCGACATCTTCATTCTCTCCCACCACTTCCTCTACAGCAACCAACTCTTCCCTCAAAGACTCTTCAACTAACTTCACCTCGTTGTCATCGCCTTGGTCCACCACCACCACCACCAACAACCACAACGTTGCCTCATCGTTCTCTGCAAATCCAGCTACATCATCTCTCGCCCATGCCCATCGCCTGTCGTTCGCCGCTGCGGATCCCTTTTCGGATGAGTCGCCGTTCTCGACGAGACAACACCGAAGTACGAGTGCATTGTTTGACGCAGATGGGGATCTAGGATCTTTTGGTGGGGATGGTGACGATGACGATGACGATGATGGGGGTAGGAGAGGAGGGGGAGGAGGAGGAGGTGGTGGTGGTGGTGGTGCAGGATCGGTCATAAGCAACGGTTGGGATAAGCCACATCAGCCATATGGAAGCAGTAAGCTGGCAGCGAGTAGTCGAGCTAGCGTCCTCGAGAATCCTTGGGGATAAAGAAGGGAGGGAGGGGAGAGTGGAAGTTCCGGAGAAAAGAAGACCTTTTCTGCTTGGACTTGACATCGGTTTCACCTTTGCTACCTATCTTCCTCTCATCAACCTTTCCTTGTTTCTGCCTTTTCTTCTCCTTGTTTTTTTTTTTTTTTTTTTTTTTTTTTTTTTTTTTTTTCTCTGTCGCTTATCAGAGATTCGGATCACCAACTATTAGACTTTGAGTATAACGATACACCCCTGTAGTTTGATCTCGTCGTTTACATTCTATTCGGCTGGATGCAGAAGACAAAGAAAGAAGGAACAGTGATGTATCATCATAAGAACAAGAGCAAAAAGGAAAGAAAAGAAGCAGAAAAAAAGAGACCTCCCCCTCCCCCCCCCCTCCCCTCTGATTTTTTTTTTTTTCTTTCTTTCTTTTTCTTACCCTTCGTTCTTTCCTACTTGAGCTTCCCTCCTCATTGCACGCATACCATGTCTCTACACATTCTTATTCCACTCATGCCTGGCATTCATTGATTCACGTTATGCATGAGTTCCCTCTCCCGGACCCTTGGCGTTTCCTCCACGGGAGCGTTAAACAGGACGTGGGTATTGCATAGACGAGTGGGAGGGGGTAAAAAAAAAAAGGAGCATGGAAGGAAATATGACGATGTCGAGAAAGAGAAAAGGAGTTGAGAAAAGCAACCCAGAGGCGTAAGGATAGTTGAATGTTTGAGGGGGTTAAAGCGAGGCTCAAGAGAGGAGGAAAGGAGTGTGGTATGATCCAAAGACCAAAAAAAAAGGGAACAGGGAAAGAGAGGATTTGAATGTAGACAGGTAAAGAGGAGAGGGAAGAAAGGCAGAGGATGATGAGTGAGACGCAAAGGGGCAAGAAAGGGAACAGCGAGGAAGAAAATAGAAGAGAAAGAGGAAAAAAAAAAGACGATTGATGATGTCCGAATGAATCACGTAGAGGAAAATCATACGCTGGATGGATGGAAACAAAGCAGAGAAAGCGAAAAAGAAAGAAAAAAATCTTCCCGCCTGTGGATTGATTGGATAAGGGAATGTGAGGGATTTGACTGCCCGTATCTCTTGTTACCGTTCTATGTCTCCTCTTGAGGTTTAGCATTGCACGAATCGCTTGGTTCGCCATATGAACCCCTCCGACCCTTCGCCTTGATCCCAACTTTCTTTCAACCCAGGTCCGCCCCCTCCTAACCCACCCATCCTTTATAACAGAACGCATGCCTTCTTCCCACTCTTTTTCCTTCCGCCTCCACCGACCCCAAAGAATCCTTTACTCATGCTCTCCTTCAAAGCTCCTTGGAAAACCTCCTTCACTCCGACGCCCGTCTTGCTACTGCACTCGTAGTATTTCGCTCCAATCTCGCGTGCGACGGCTTCTCCTTCCATTCGACTGATGGGTGTGGTTCCTTGAGCGGCCATGAGGGAGAGCGTGAGGGGATCGGAACGAAGGTCGGTTTTGGAACCGACGAGAAGCGTTGGGGTTGATTCGAGGAAGTGGGAAACTTCAGGGTGCCACTGGGAAAAAGGGGGGGGGGGGGAGGTGATGTATCAGCATATTGTTGCGTCTCTCCCTTGTCGTTGAAAGCCTCTTCCGGATGTTCTCTCTTCTTTGTTTTCCATCCATCGAAAAACGAATCCCATTTCTTCCTCGCCTTCCCGACGAATCCGACCCGGAACCAACCGCTGGGAAGGAAGGGGGGGGGGGGGGGGGGAGGAGAAGGGCGTTCACTCACCTTGTCCTTTACATTCTCCAGACTTGGTCGGTGGTTAATGGCGAATACGATGAGTACGACATCGGTATCGTTGTAACTCAACGGTCTTAGGCGATCGAATTCTTCTTGACCAGCTGTATCCCAGAGGGCGAGCTCGACTAGTTTCGACTCGTACTGGACCTGAGTGACGAAATTCTCGAAGACTGTTGGCACGTAATTCTGTGTAGCGTAGGTGATTTCAGACCGAGGATGGTGAGGGGGGCGTTCAGCTTAGATGAATGTGTAGCTTTGGTGAAGAGGAATGACTCGGTCGTTCAGTCGAGAAGGTCGGGAAGATGAAAAGGAACGAACGACTGGGAAGCGATCATAGGCGTATCTGAAGAGTTGGAGGGATGAGATGAGAAACGAGTAGGGCAAAGAGGCTCGCTGACGAAGGCACGTTGACGGATACACGTTGGGAGGCAGCTAGGGATGTTTGGATGGGGTCTACTCACACTGTGAGGAGACAAGTCTTGCCACAACCACCATCACCGACGACGACGAGCTTCCGGTTGAGGTCTGGTCTCTTGCGAGGGTAGTTCGAGGATGATGGTACGTTGTGGGGAGATGAGGGTGAGGAGTAATCGTCGTAGGATGTGCGGTCGACTTGGGTTGGTTGGTCGCCGTTCTGAATGCTCGGTGGTTGTGATGTGAGATTGGGGTTGGTTCATGTTATGCTTAGGACTCAAGGTGACGTACGCTCATGACTTGACAGGGACTGAGCGTTGAGTGGGGGTTGGACTGTTTGGGTGGGAAGGATGATGGAGGATGAGTAGTCGCGTCCCCCCGTTGTGTTGATCTATGATCGACTGATTTCTTTCCTCTCTCCTATCCCAAGGCGACATCTATAATGACGAGTCGTTTCAACCTTCCAGCACCTTCCGAACCAATTCGTTTTGTATCGAGATCACGAATCCCACCGCGATCCCACCTCGTAAGATCCCCATCGTCACCCCAGTCTTTAGCAACGACGCTGGACTTTCCGCCAGCTGTAACAATCCATTCCCCCACAGTCCAGCTATCGTTCCATACACGAGCGCCGTTGAGAATGGAGGTGGGCCGTAGGGAGCATGTAGTGGCGAGTAATTCGAGAGGTACGAGTACACCGTGAAGCAGATCCCTACCCTCGAACCCTGCGATGCTATCGACGGCAGGAGATGGTTGCTCCGAGAGGAGAGTCCTAGACAGGTCGCTTCGAAAGCCCCGCCCAATGCGCCCGATGCTCCTGTCTGATGGAATACCGTGTCAGCATGGACGTCAATTGGGACATGATTCGATCCGTGTCTTTACCTGGAGTACAGTCTTCCAGTCTGCCTCCTTGGCAACTCCTGCCTGTTCCATCGCAAGCTGAATGCCGATCCTGGCAGCCGAGAAGCCTGAGAAACGCAAGGCACCACCCACCGCACCGTGACGGAGTGAGGCCGTTGTCTGGTCCAAGGTGGGAGTAGGGATGGAATCTCTAAGGAGGGTTCGATCTGTTGAATTCGTGGTTCAAGATGACGCGTGGTTGAGAGCGAGGTAGGATGGGTGAAAATTTGAGGAATGATTTACTGAAGATTTGGACGGTGATGGCAGAGCAGAAGCCAGCTGCGAGACCGGTGATGGCGTATGCCGGGAGATGGGTCGCTAGACGATTGAGTGTATGATTCGGATTGAAGGCTTCCGATTTTTGGTGAAGGAATTGGATCGGTGAGCTCCTAGACGGGGATGGGTGCTCGATTCATGTCCGTCGATGGACTCACTCACGGTTTCCTCCTCGATCGCGGTGGGGTGATTTGGGTTGGACATGATGTTATCTTTCTAGATCAAACTCTTGTCGATCAAGTGTATCAGTCTATCGTGTCTATCGCCAACGGATCCGATCGTCCTCGTGTCCGGTGAGGGTAAGTGACGGTTGAGGTAGATTCCGATGATCCCTTCCCTCATTTAGACCATCATCCACCGACCACCTTCCCCCATGAGACCCACATGCATTAGGCGGGCCAACATAACCCCTCTTGATATCATCTTTCGAGACAAGGTAACGCCCGTAGACAACCCATCCAATAACCCAATCAATGCTCACCCAACCCGCCATTTCCTCTAGGCCATCATCGTCGTCGATAAACCAGCCGGACTCGTATGTCAAGATGGCCTCGACTCGATGAGCACCGAAAAGAACAAGGTCAGCCATCTTTCCTTTCCTGTCTTGTTGACGATTCGACTCAAACCCCGCCCTCTACGCCAGGAACCGACGCTCTCTCAACATTTCTACAACCTCGCCCATCGACTTGACCTTCCTTCTCATGGTCCAAAATCCCGCATACTAACCGTCCATCGACTCGACAAAGCCACGACTGGACCACTTCTGTTGGCTCTGAATGCCCAGAAAGCTTCAGATCTGGGGAATCAGTTCAAAGCTAGGACGATAGAGAAGAGTGAGTCGAGCAAGGACTAGACCAAGCCAGCAGGACAAAAGATTGGGGGGGGGGGGGAGTGGGGAGAAATGGAAAGAAGAAAAAGAAGAAGGGGGGAGGGGGGGAAGGGCAGGCCAGGGAAATCGCTACGAAAATCCATCCTGCAGAATCATCATCTACCCTCTGAAATTCGTTCTGTTTAGTTTCGAACGGAGCTGATTGACCACTGTTTTTGGTTTCCTCAAACACAGCCTACCTCGCGATTGTCTCTCGTTACATACCGTCCACCTCTCCTCGTTCCGGTACCTACACTTCGTATCTATCCAAACTCGATGGTCACGTCGTTTCCTCCTCAACCTCTCCTTCCTCTTCGAGCTCGTCGGCACCCTCTTCACCAACGACTAGACGAATGGCCGTTCTAAATCCAAGAGATTCCATCACTCGAACTCCTTTCCCACCTCCCAAGTCACCTACCCAACCGAGTCGAGTCGGATCCAGAGGTGAACCTGTTGGTTACCTGACCGAAACCTCCAATACAACTTCACCTGTTTTGGTAGAGACTCGATGGGCTTTCCTCGCTGGTAGTCCCAGTCTCAACATATCTCTCGTCCGACTCTGGCCAAAGACGGGTCACAAGCATCAACTTCGATTATTCGCGAGCGAGCATCTGAAGGCTCCTCTCGTCGGTGACAAGATTTTTGGTTTCCCGAATCGAAATTCCGTCAATAGGCATGAGATTTACAAATCGACCAAACCGATGACGTCTTCTTCTCCTCTTCCTCCTCCTCCTCCTCTCTCCTCTGCATCCTCATCCCGAAGTCCCAAATCTCTCTCTTCCTCCTCCTCCTCCTCCTCCTCCTCCTCCTCCTCCTCCCTTGGACCGAATTTTTACAAACTCATCCAACCCGATCAACTCTTCCTTCATTGTGAATCCCTCGGGTTCGATCGATTCCTCCCGAACGGTAAAAAAGTTAGACAAGTCGTGAGGAGTCGAAACTTTGGAATCGTCGGTGACAAAGCCTGGAGAGGGCTCGTTGGTTCGATGGAGGATCGAGGTCAAGGAGGAGGTGGTGGAGAAGAAGGGCAAGGGGAAGGAGGAAGCATTATGGAGGTTGGGGAGGAAATCGAGGACCTTTGGAGAGAGGTTGATGAGAGGGTAGCTCGTGGAGGTAAGGTTATTGAAGAACAAGAAGAACAAGAGGGACAACTCATCCTTTTCAACGCGAGGAGGGAGATAAGCGGGAGTTCTTGAAGGAAGGAGAGGAGACTGTACGTTCAGCGAGAATCAGACTTGAGGACCAAAAAAAAAAAAAAACATCATTTTTTTTTTTTTTTGGTCACAAGCCAACACCCGTGAAACTCTCCATCATCCTTCTTGCCCTCTGCCATTCCTCATCCTCATCGTCCTCTCCATCATCTAGGTTCCCTCTCGTTCCGCCTCGTCCACTCGAACCTCCTACTGGTTCCGGACGATCAGGTAGAGGCGGTGGTGATGATGATGATGATAATGATGATATCGTCGACGAATTCGTTGCCTTTGTTGTCGTTTGAATCAATGATGTCGGATAATCGGAGAAACGTTTGCTTTGATCAGAGATATGAGATGGATGACATGATGAGGGGGATGATGATTGATGTCCATCGTCGAACGTTGAGGTGAGAGTTATTGAGTGAGGAAAAGGAGGAGGAGGAAGCGACGAGACCTGAAGTGCGTCGATTTTGTCGAGCTCAAGTGATGGCGTCGTCGATGAAGGTAAAGGAAGAAGGAGACGATATCTAAGAGGGGGGGAGGAGGGAGAGGGGGGATCAGATAGAGGGTATCCTCTTGAAAGTCAGCGAAGAAGAGAAAGCTGCAGAATGTGTTGAACCAGGGGCAAAAAAAAAGTCAACGAGAACTGACGCATCTTTGCCCTTTGTTTGCGAAGATAGAAAGAACCGACACAGCTGGATTAGTCTCACAAACGGGACCGCTTTCGTCGTGGTGTGGAAGAGGGGGGAGGGGGGGGGAGAAAGATATCCCTTGCGATAAAGTCCACGCAAGTAAATTTGTTTTTTATTGTTGCTCACGTTGAGGTAAAATCGGAACAATCTCTTCTCTCGATGGAAACCGAGACTGGAGTAGAGCGAGAGTGCAGCAGCGTTGTCTTGTTCTGTCTCTAGGGCGATCTGATGATTGTTTTTATTTTTTATTAAGGAACCCAAAGAGAAAGTAGAGAAGTGCATATGTTACAGCCCGGCGAGGTATTCACTTCAAGTAAATGAGAACTAAGGGGGAGGGAGAGAGAGAGAGAGGGGTAAAGGGAGAGACGAGGGCTGACCTCATCGGCGCCATCCTGCTTCATCTGATGAATCGCAATCTCAACAAGTTTGCTCGCTACGAAACGGCTCATCCGAGATGATACGAAACCCTCATTAGCGTTTCCTTCGTGATGCTCTATCCCTCCCTCTCTATCACCGAATGGGTTTTCTTTTCAAAGCTTTGGACTGACCTATTCCCTTTTTCCTCCAACGTCGATCGACACTGAGCATGGCAATGTATCCCCTGTTGGTCCTTCGATGGATATCTTGCTTGCAGACGATGACACCTACCGGGTCAGATGGCGAATCAGACGGGTACGCCTGATGGAGGCGTTGAACCCGATGACAGGTCTGAGTGTCAGGAAAGATCGGTTTGTCGTAAAAAGGGAGGAAAAAGAGGCAAGGGACGGTGGGGAATCAACTCGATGAGTTAAGGGAGAAAACTACGGACGAGGAATGTGATTGTCGGCCTGTGCAAGCAGAAAGAAGGAGAAGGAGAACGAGAAGAAAATCAAAACGGTCCAAGTAAAAATGAGAGGGACCGAGGACTCGATCGTGGACTGACTGACCATTGGAGGAGAAAGTATCTGGGGGATCCAAGGGTGAAGATTAGTTGTTGGGGTAGTTGATTGGTGGTGTCAGCTTGTGGGATGATTTTTGGGATTCGGTGTTAGTTGTGACTGACCTATAGGTGTAGATCTTTGGGAGGGAGGGAGGGAGTTTGGATGATGAGCACTGTTGTGTTGTGGGATGATGCGAGTTGGGGACTGACTGTGTAAGGCTCGGAGAGTTCGGATTGAACGAGACGGAGGATGTGGTTGAGATCTGATGGCTCGTCGATGTAGGGTCTGTAGGCTATGTGGAACGATGTGGGTGGAGTAGACATTTGAGTCGATGGAGGAGTGACCTTGTCGAGGGAGGGAGGGCCTAGCAAGGGAGGGGGAAGTTGGGTTTAGCGAGGGGCTCTCTATGTGCGTGTGTGTGTGAGCTTTGGCTGTGTGTGAGTGCTTCGGAGGGCTCAACTGCATCTGGCATTTCCCTCTCCTACCGCTCAACGACCCTCAACGACTCCCCCCGATCACTCCCATAGACAAAACCCATAAGCAAAACGCATCGACAAAACCCATAGGATATACCAACAATCCACGAATCCTAAATGTTCTCCATCGCCCCATCCTCCTCCCGAGCATCATTCACTTCCTCCCATTTCTTTCCCACACTCCGAGCATCCTTCACCACCACCCCAACACCGACTTACCCTCGTCAACTTCCCCAAACTCCATACCATCGACCTAACCCCGAGTCATCGACCCATGACCTTCCTCCTCCCGGTCATCGTCCCCAAACTGAATTTCGACAACATAAAACCACGAACCAACAACGAACGACCGCCGTCCCAAACCTAGAGTCCCCTCCCCTCAGGGACCTTTACCCATCCCCTCTCAACGCCCGACCAAAACACTACCCCAAGCCTCAACGTCGAGAATGGAACGGACCAGAAGACGATTACCCTCCTTCTCCCGCCGTTGGGAGATCAATCGAGACCATGAACGTTAACCTCGATAGTCAGTTGGCCAAGAAGCTCGAACTCAAGGGAGATGAGAAACCAGCCGAGGTTTGGGTTGGGAGGAGTGATATCGCTGGTCTCTTGCCCGTTTACATCAACGTGAGTTGTTTTCGTTTTCGAGAGAGGGTCATGGTCAGATGGTACATCGAAAGATCATCTCAGGTTTGACGGGTTTGAGAGATGGTTGGAGAAGAAAAGAGAAAATCAAGGGAAAGCTGAGGTCAGATCATAGGAAATGGATCATCGAACGGTTTTGATTTAGTAGAGAGACAACGGACTTTTTGTGAAACCCCAGCTTTAGCTTAGGATGATTCATCAGGTTTGATGTCCTTAAAAGCTGATGATCTTCTCTTGCCCCCTTGACTTGATGTTCAACGAAATTTGCCCTGATCTAACCCGTACGTCTACCTCTTCACAAACAACAGTACAAGCACGAACATCCCTACACCCTCATTCGAAAGGTCCAGGTGGGTGTTTTTTTTTTTCTTTCCATTCCCCCCTTTCTCTCACAACCTCCCCCCCCCCCCCCCATATTTGACACCTGTCGATTCATCTGACTAACGACCATGATTACCATCTGTATCTTTTTTTAAATAGGGAAATTCTTACGTGTGTCCACTCTCCCTCCTTCGAACTTTTTCTTTTCTTCTTCTAAATTCCGTTACTCAACGGCGGGTTTTTTTTTTCTTTTCTTTTATAGGCTCTCCTTACACCTCTCCTCCGTTATCTCGCCAAGACTCGACCCGATCTTCAACGAGGTGTTCAAGGTCGAGTTAACCCGACTTCTGGTAACCTCGAAATCAAGGGA
>BCKM01000025.1:128756-172347 GCA_039545415.1 Udeniomyces megalosporus | reverse complement strand
GGGGGGGGGGGGGGGGGGTGGAGTTCTGTGACAATGAGGATCCTTTGCCGTCTTCTTCACCGTTGAGTTGATCACGTGGAGGGAGCATTTGGACGTCTGAATTCGATGATTCCCCTTTTTTTTCTCCTTGCGTGGATCTCGCGAATCACTTTCGATGGATGATGAGCTCAATTCATTCATCTCCTCCCCCTCCCCCCATAAGCTTCGCTTCTCGCTTTACGAACACCATCTGTCCTCCCCCGAAAATCTTATTCGCCCTTGTCTATTACCTCGAACTTCTTTCTTCGTCTTCTTTGGAGACCAAGAATGAAGCTTCAAAGCTCATCATATAACTATCGCTACAAATCAAGTATCGATCATCGGTCATCCCCCACCCCCTTCCCCCCCCCAAAAAAAAAACAAAGAACAAAGAAACGTACAATGAATCTTCAGCGGAGACATTGAACGAAGCGATGGGATCAACCTGGACGAAGAAACAAGAGATCCCCCCCCCCCTGATCCTCTCGCAAATTCGACTCGATGAATCCAAGATCCCTTGTTCCACAAGATTCAGCTCATCATCCAATCACTGCAGTGGCTCTCGGGATTCTCCTAGTCGATTCAGGTGGATGTAAACGTCCGTTCCGTAGCCTTCCATCTGTTGACGATGGCGAGTGAGCGGCATGAGAGAGATCAGGCAAGACATTGGAGGCTTCAGTCTCGATCATGAGGAATCTTCCAAACCAAGACCAAGTGCGACGGAATCTCCAAGGTGATGGGATGAAACTTACGCTGATGAGCCTGAGGTCCCCTCCGAAGAATCGAGCGTACAGTCTCGACAAGGGAAGGCCGTATCCGAAACCAGCCATGGGCGCGTTGAAGTCCGAGCTCACACCATCCAAGCTGGCGGCTTCCATCGTCGTGTACCTTTGGAAGTAGAAGCGGTCGAGTTGACGCCCGAGAGAAGACAGGACTCGATCAGCTCAGTCATGCGATACGATGCTGATGACTTGTCGCTCTAGCTCATCTTCCCGCGGTCCCCGAAGGAAACGCACATGTAAGTCCAGATCAACGGGATCGCACTCCGCGGGATTCCTCCTCCCTCGTCCGAGATCTTGATGGTGATGTCCTCGTTGCCCTCAACGACGACGACCTTGATTGGCGGGTATTCGCCGTCGTAATCGGCTCCGTATCGCTCGACGACGGCTCGGAGTGAGTTTTTCAGCAGTTCAAAGATGATGTGGGCACTGTGACGATGTCAAGCGGTGATCAGCTAGATACCCTGAGAGCCAGGATTGAGAACGCCCTCAAATCAGGAAGCTGGTAGAGGGAGAATGAAGCTCACAGGTGTCCGGGAACGTAGGGGAACGTCAGGTCGTTATCGCAAACGAGGTGGATGGGCGGTGCCTTGAAGAGCGCGAAGTGGTCGGCGCAGACGTATTTTGCATTCTCAATGGCCTCTGTACATATGTCGTGTACGCTCTGAAGACAACACAGAAGGAGGAGCGGATGAGCTTCCCTAGATGCAGGGACAAGAGGGAAACTCAGAAAAGACGGGAGCGTATGGTGCAACACGAACAGCTTCTTTGCAGATGATGCCGACGTATTCTTCGTGCGCTGGCAGGGTATTCAGGGCGATATCTATGGGTCGAGACAAAGAAAGGCCACCAGGCATCAACGTTCTGGCCAAGGTGCGATGACGACGACCGCGACGTACGTTGTCCGATCAAGAATCGAATCCCGATCCGACTCATGTGAAACCGGTCGAGGAACTGTTGGATAGACAGCCCTATTCTTTCTGACTTCTGCGACTTCTTCCATTCAAGGATACCTTGACTGAACGCGGCGATAGACGACAAGATTTAGTCAAGACGTCAGGTTTGGGGCTGCAGCCGTTCTCTCGAACCAGACTCCACAACCGGTCTCGGTCGTATACTCACGCAACTGTCATGACGGTCGGGTCGTGTCGAGCCTTGATTTTTTGGAGACATTTCGTGAATCGGGCGTTGTAGTCGTGGACTTCTGGAGGCCACTCGACGTCGAGGGATGGAGCATAGTACCTGCAGGAAGAGGAAAAGACGACATCCGAACCGTCAGATCTTGTGTCGCCCCATCCTTTCAAGGTAGGACGAGTAGGCTGACCGTTTCTCGAGGGGAATTCGCATCTTGCCCTTCTGAGCCGGCAAGGTTGGAATATAGTGTTCTTCCTGGAAAGGGACAACGGCCGAGTAAGCTCGGGGATCCAACTTAGCCGAAAGACCGCTCGCCTGTCTACACGAACCAGTGATGGATTGACGGTTGCGCCAGGGAGTGGACTGAAGGACCGGAACGGATTCAGCATCGATGGGCGCGACTCGGCTCGGTTGATGCGTTCACTGGACAGGTCGTACGCACGTCGGAGGTTTCTGATTGAGAGCATCCTGGATGTGAGCTGGGAGGACTGGAGGGGGGAACGAGATGAGTTCCTTGCAAGAGTCAGGAACGTGATTAGCCTCGATGAGCTCCCGAGCAGAAGGATGGACAGACCAGGCAAGGCAGGGACTCACTTCGAAACTCTGAGCATACCACTCTTTGACTCTGTTGATGGAGCTCATCTTGTTGAGGTTTTCTGGCAGTTCGTCAAGCTCCTTGACTCGATGAGCTAGCCGGACCTGTCGTCCCACGGGCCGAGGGGCCAGAGCGTTAGATGGAGTAGGAGCGACAAAGGGGATATTGGCCTGGGTGGGTATGTGACGGCGTGCCAATCGAGGCAAGAAGCTCGGGGCAGAGTAAAAGGGGAGGAAAAGGAAGGAAGACAGGAGGAAAGGGCAGACGAACGGGGAGCTCTTCTGCCAGGAATTGACTGGCCTTGAGGAGGGTTCCCTGAGTGGGGTTAGCTCCGAAGCTGATATGGGGAAGAGAGAGAGAGAGGGAGGGAGGGAGGGAGAAGGGGTCAGGGGTCGGACAGGTGGTAATGGGCCGGCAGTAGGGAAAGCCGGAATGTGGGTGTTGGGAAGGTATGATTGACGAACTTGGTAGGATGGTGCTGTACTGACCGAATCATCTGCTGGAGAGAGACACCCGTCTGAGCGAAGCCTGCAAAGTGATGGATTGCATCCCAGGTGGACGAAGGAATTCGATACGACATCGAGAGGACGACAGGGTGAGAGGAGGTTGAGTCAAACTAGGAGAGAGATAGGCACTTTGGTTTGATTTCACAAGCAAAACGCCCGATCCGATTTCTTCCTTCTTTTTTCTTCTTCCTTTTTCTTCAAATTGTAATCCATCAGACTCCACCCCATAGGTCCATTAACCTGACCACAGCCGCTTCCAAGACATAACAGAAGCAACCAAGAAAAAAAAAGGAGTCAGTCCGCGAGATCGTCCCCGACCTAACTCCTTTCAAGCGCTGCGCAATCACCTCCCCCTTCGACCAAGTCCAGGACGGTTCCAACTCGACCACCGTACATCCCACACCTTCATCGACTAAGGGCATCGACATATGGCAGGACTCGTCGATCGACTCAAGCACCTTCTCGTCTCAGAACCCAGACTCGACAGGCATGCTGGATCGGGAGCTTTGCCTTCCGAGACAAAGTCGATAAGCCTTGAAAGAGATGAGCTCTACGACTTCTTGGCTCGACAGGGAGAGGTGAGCTCACTTCGTCCGACGCGTCCGACAACACGAATACTCAAAAACGCCCGCACCCATTTGATCTCTTTGTGGCAGGACGTCGTCGAATTGCATGACCGAAACTATGTTCAACCTCCCCCTCTTGATACTTCTCACCACCTGGTCGATTACTTCACCTCCTCAAGTCACAACACATATCTCTCTTCTGGCCAACTCCTTGGGCAAGCAAAGGCATCCGAATACACAACCGTCGTTCGTTTCCTTTCCATCTGCCCGAGTACGAAGGCTCAGGCAAGCGTCGTTCAGGGAGCTTGATCAAAACTTCTTTTTTCTAGATTGAACGGAACGCAAGATGTGTCGAGATCGACGCTTGGAATGACGAAGTTCGAGGACCCCCGCATGTCAAAGGTTCCCCTCTTCTCACTGTCCATCATCAGTCTTGTTCCCCATGTTTTCACTGACATCTCGCTACCTCACTGCCTCTCAGTAACCCATGGCTACACTCTTACATCAAACATCACCCTCACCTCTGTTCTCGAAGCCATCAAAGATGGAGCTAACGCTTCCGAATCCTCGCTGCCCATCATCATCTCACTCGAGAATCACCTCAAAGATGAAGCTCACCAAGATGAGCTCGTAGCTGAGATGGAGAACATCCTCGGTGACAAGTTGGTCAGAGGGGAGCTGGAGCATGACGGTCTTCGGCCTACACTCGAGGAGTTCAAGAACAGGGTTCTGTGTATGGTGAAAGCCGGCCTTGAAACCTGTCGATGTCGGAATGGCGACTCACTGAACCACGTTCTCATTCTCACAACCAGGTCGAATATACCCCCCCTCCTAACTCGGCTCAAACTCAGTCGGCCGAGGAGGAAGATGAATCAGACTCGTCCGATGATGCTCAAGCATCTTCCATTCGATCCATCAGACGAGCGGTCAAAGGCATCGTATCATCTCCGGCTCTGACATCTCTCGGCTATTACTTCTCCTCTATCAAGCCTGGATCAGGAGATGCTTGGTTGCTACAACGTACGTCTTCTTTCACTCATTTCGACTTGAAAACATAGCATCTTGATTTGTTTGCTGTCTTTCCTTTCTCAGAAAGCCCTTCCACTCCTCCCAATCCTCTCTACAACATCTCCGAGGGCAAACTCTCTTCTCTCTTCTCGCAAGGCTTGACGTCTGCCGTGATCGCTCGCACCAAGGATGCACTTTTCAGAGTATACCCTGCTGGGATTCGAGTGGCCAGCAGAAACCTGGATCCTCTCAAGTTCTGGAGGACTGGAGTGCAGGTCGTCGCCCTCAATTTCCAGACATTCGATACACCTCTCCAGCTCAATGAAGCTCTGTTCTCCGGGACGGGGGGCTGGGTTCTCAAACCCCCTCATCTCCTGTCCCCTAGCCAGATCCCTCTCGCTCCGATGCTCCCTCGCCGACTCCATATATCCGTCCATCTCGGCGGTATCTCGCACCTGTCGTGTCTCATGCCAGACAAGTACAAACCCGGACGTCAAGAAAGCGTCTCGCCTTATGTCGAGGTTTACCTTCATCACAAGGACGGAACCGAGAAGGCGGTAAGCGATAGTCCAAAGGTTGCAAAGGGATCCGAGAGCGTCGTGTGGGATCAGGTCGTCGGTGGATGGAACGTTGAGGATGATGGACTTGTTTTTGTTCGGTGAGCGAAGGGATGTCATTTTCCCTGGTTACCACATCACCTCCTATATTAACCCTTGATTTCGGACGACTGCTCCTCTACTTTAGTTTCTCATTCTTCGACAACGAACGGTTCCAGCGAGATGAGCACTTTGCTACCTTTTGTATCAAGCAAGATAACGCTGCTGGTGGTCAGTTCGGTTCTTGCTGATCCGTCTTTGGGTTTTGATGAAAACTGAAGACGACCCTTACTCGCTCTTGTGATTTCATTATCTTCAGGTTGGGGTCTTGTTCGCCTCTTGGATCCATCAGGCAAGAAAGTCCACGCTATGTTCGCCCTCAAAATCCTCGTTGGCGATGTTGGAGCCCGATGATGAGGACCGCCACACATCTTTTCCTTAGTTTGTCTTGTGCTTACGTTTTGATACCCCATTATATCCGCTCTGATCCAATTACCTATAGTATCAATCTCTTCTTGCTTGGATACTTCTTGCTTTCTACCGATCCGCTTGCTCGTTTTCGTTTGGTCGATCTCATGATTTCTTGGCGTCCTGATTTGAGCAGAGAGCGTGGGTTTGTGTTGAGTCCTAGGTATAGATAGGCACTTCGGACTACATTGACAGTTGCGTTTATGCGGAAAGGAACGGAATTGATCCGCCCGAGCAAAATCGAAGGAGAACTCGATCTCCTCTTCGTCCCAACCTCCACCTCATCCTCTTCTTTGCTATGATCTCTCTCTGCCGTGCTCCTCACGTTAGCAATCCCTTCTCCCACCCTCGATCAGCCAGGTTCAATCAAATCCGAATCCTAACTTACGATTCAACCTTCCTTCTCAGTCCGCCCGACTCCTGTCGTCTCTCTCCAATCCCCTTGCCTCCCACAACGTTCGAGCAGGATCGATACAGCTCATCAACTCTCGACGATCCCTCGCTACTGAGGCCCCCAAAAAGGACTACGACATCGTCGTCATTGGTGGAGGTGAGCGTTGTAATCTATCTTGTGGAGAAGGAGAGGGGGCATCTCATTTCATTGGGGTAGAGTGCTAGCGTGGGGTTAGCGCTAGCTTAGAGCGTGCTTGAACCAGCACATGATCCTCAATATGAATCTTCCCAGCACCAGGCTCCTATAGCGAGCCGTTGGTGCATGCGGGCCTAGGAAGCTAATTGACTTGCCTTTGCCTCATCCCCTGCTGCTCTCCTTTCGATCACTCAGGACCCGGTGGTTACGTCGCTGCTGTCAAGGCTTCCCAGCTTGGCTACAAGGTAAGAGTTTACACGACAGCTCTGTCGCACGGGCTATATCTGACTTGTGGAACATCTTGCTAGACTCTCTGCATCGATGCTCGAGGTCCTCCTGGAGGAACCTGCCTCAACGTCGGCTGCATCCCTTCCAAGGCTCTGTATGTCTCGCTCTTCTATCCTATCTGCGGCATCATCAGGACTCGGATTCACCAGACGTGAACGCTCATCTTGTTCGTTACTCTGTGATCCACACTGACAGCCTCGACTCGTCTCACAAGTTCCACGAGGCTAAGCATGACCTCAAGAAGAAGGGTATCGACAGTGCGTTGCCCCTCTTATTCAGTCATGCACGCGAATCGTGTGTCGAATAGCCGAGGAAGCTTCTGCAGATCTGACGATCCACCTTTTGTCCTATCCCTCCTTCACGCTCACAGTCGAAGGCATCAAGTTGAACCTTCCCCAGATGCTCAAGAACAAGAACGACGCCGTCAAGGCGCTTACCGGTGGTATCGAGGGTTACCTCTTTGGAAAATACAAAGTTGACTACCTCAAGGGTCTCGGTTCCTTCAAGTCTGCCAACGAGATCTCGATCAAGATGAACGACGGATCTGAGGAGGTTGTTGGAGCCAAGAATGTCATCATTGCCACTGGCTCTGAGGTCACTCCCTTCCCTGGCATGGAGATTGACGAGAAGGTGATCGTCAGCAGTACTGGTGCTCTTGACCTGCAGGAGGTTCCCAAGAAGGTCCGTCCCTTTGCCGTACCACATCGCCTATATTCAGCGTCTCGTCTGATGATCTCTCTTGACACGTACGTGTATGCACAGATGATTGTCATTGGCGGTGGAGTAATTGGCCTCGAGCTCGGATCGGTCTGGTCCCGATTGGGAGCTGAGGTTCAGGTCGTCGAGTTTGCTGGTGCCGTTGGTGCTGGTATGGACTCTGAGGTCGCGTGAGTAAGCCTTGGAACGATCAAGCAATCCTACTGAGCGATTCTTTCGTCTATGAGAGGACCGAATTTACTGACTCCTACTCTCCTCGGTCCCGTCTCATATATCTTCAGCAAAACCTTCCAGAAGATTCTTACCAAGCAGGGCTTTAAGTTCAAGCTCAACACCAAGGTTATGTCTGCCGAGAAGAAGGATGGCAAGGTCGTCCTGAACGTTGAGGCTGTCAAAGACGGAAAGCAGGAGGCTGTACGTTGGAAGGTCATGTCTATGGTTTCGTGCAGAAGATCTCTTGCTCATCCAGCCATCACTTTGACTTTAGCTTGAGGCCGACGTCGTGCTCGTCGCCATCGGTCGACGACCAGTCACCCGGGGACTCAACCTCGAGGCTATCGGTGTCGAGCTCGACAACAAGGGTCGAATCGTCATCGACGATCAGTTCAACACCTCGGTCAAGAACATCAAGTGCATCGGAGACGTCACTTTCGGTCCCATGTTGGCCCACAAAGCTGAGGAGGAGGGCATTGCTGCCGTTGAGATCATCCACGAGGGTCACGGACACGTCAACTACGCCGCGATTCCCTCGGTCGTTTACACCCACCCCGAGGTCGCCTGGGTCGGAAAGAACGAGGAGGAGCTCAAGGTAAGATCAGCTCGTTCGTCATCAGGCAAACCGATTCTCGACCGCCGACTTTCGGACCTGACCTGTCGTTCTCCTCAGGCTGCCAAGGTCGCCTACAAGGTCGGCAAGTTCCCCTTCGCCGCCAACTCGAGAGCAAAGACCGTGTCGGACACCGATGGATTCGTCAAGATGCTCGTCGAGAAGGACACTGATCAGATCCTTGGTTGCCACATGTTCGTCCACTTTGTTCCCGTTGATCGTTGTGACCTCCTCTGTGCTCACTCCCGAATCGTCGACGACGATATTCTGCTTTCCCTACGCTTAGCATTGGATCCAACGCTGGAGAAATGATTGCCGAGGCCGTCCTCGCCATCGAGTACAAGGCTTCTGCTGAGGACGTTGCCCGAACCTCGCATGCTCACC
The DNA here is from genome assembly GCA_039545415.1 of Udeniomyces megalosporus. Taxonomy (NCBI): domain Eukaryota; kingdom Fungi; phylum Basidiomycota; class Tremellomycetes; order Cystofilobasidiales; family Mrakiaceae; genus Udeniomyces; species Udeniomyces megalosporus. Next base: position 163,873 of record BCKM01000025.1, on the reverse strand, counting down.
CTACTCTCGCTGAGGCTTTCAAGGAGTCGGCCCTGATGGCTTACTCTGGATCTGGTGCGTCATCTTTGTTTGTTTCCTTGTTCTTTTTTGTTTGTTTGTTAGAACGGACGGTAAGTACGCATGCTGATGAGATCTCGATCGTCATCTGCAGCTGTCAACTTCTAGGGAGGGATGGAATTCTGATAGAAAGTGTTGACGGTCTCGATCGATTTTGTTTGATGGATATATGTGGTTCTGATTTGGGGAACCTACGAGGACGTTTGCTTCGATTCTATTCATCTATCCAACTCGGTGAGGGATGTTAAGAATTGAGACAGAAAAGTCGGGTCCCTCTCCGAGCCGAAATCAAGTTAGGCCTCCGACCAGATTGATCAACGTCCCCAGCCACTTGGTCCCTTGTCTCCTGTCTTGATTCTTTCGCGAGGGATCCCATACATCCATACAGCTCCGAGTTCATTGCCCGACGACGCCATGTCGATTCTCAGAGCCTCCCCCCAAGCTCGCTGTCTCCCACGACCCTCCTCGATCTCCTCGAGTACTGTCTGCTCCATCAGATACGCTGCATCGACACCATCCAAGGTAATTTGCCCGACGCTCATCCCAGTATACCAAGATGCTAAGTCAGCTCGAGCTCAAACGAAACAACCCACCCTTCTTGTCTTTAGCCACTCTCTCCCGAATCCCTCAAGTTCCCTTCTACAGCTGCTGCGCCCTATCCTCCTGGATCGTCGCGTGAAACACCTGAGTCAAGGTCGAGAATCCCTCCTATCAACAGCAGACCAACCATCACCACTGCCTCTGCTGCTTCGGTCTCGCCATCTGCCTCGTCGACTACTTCGACGACTCCTCAATCCCAGTTGAGCACTCGTCCCCCTCCCTTCCCCCAATCGACACCAACCGAACGTCGAATCCCAGCTCACCTAGAGCAGAACTTCGCGACCAATAGCTCGTTCAACCCATCGGACCCTTATGTCGCGAAACCAACGACCTCAACGGCCGACCTTCCCATTCTCCCTTCTCAGTCGACCAAATCAGAGGTTCCCCCTCTGAGTAGAGCCCTAGGGATACCTAACAAGCCAGTCGTTGAGCCTGAGCCTGGGTGGATAGAGTCTTTTGTCGGGTATAGGTCGGGCGAGTGGAAGAAGGACTTCAAGACTGGAAATGCGCTAGCGTGAGTAGCGGTCTCCTGATTGGATCCTGCCTTGTTGCCTGGGAGGCGGATGGGATGTATGAACTAGAAGGTGCAGTACCATCTTGACTGAGAATGCAACCTCTGATCTCTGATTGATTGTTGCAGGTACAAAAAGACGTTTGGGAGGCAGACCACCATCGCCCAAGCTCGACATGCCGACACGGACCGAGGCAAAGCCTGGCTCGCTCCTAGACTCCTGATTCGAGAAGATGTAAGGCAACAGGATTGTCATGCACCTCACTATGTCGCACCCTTAGCATGTATATTAAACTGTCGGATTACGCTCTGCCATTCTTTGTTCGGGGACTTAGCGAGCCAACTATTTCCCCGACGTTTCCGGTAGATGCCTCAAGGGACTCGAAAAATCCAACCAGAGCAGTGACGTGCTTCACACCACCGACATATGTAGTGGAAAGATCTCCGTCATCTCATTCGTTGGAACGGCGACCACCAACGTTTGTACCGAATCTCTCCCTTTCTTTCGTTCTTGTCCATTGCTCTACTCGTCAACGATCATGGTTGCCGAGACTACCCTAAATACTCATTCGCTGTTTGCCGTTCTTCTCACACAGCGTCAATGTCGAACATTCACGGACCCTCTGCTCGCTCGACTCTCTTTGTCCGACAATCTTGATGCCCCAGATCCTTACTTTAACTTCATCCAGATCAACCACCAGTCATCCAAGGTCCGATCGTTTGTCGCTCAGTTCTTTGTCAACAACCTTCGGTCAATCGTCCCACTCGAACAACAAGCGGGTTACCTCTTGAGCAAGCAGGACCTCTCTCTTAAGCTTGAGGACGACGCCCTGGGAATGGTGAATGAGCTCGTCGGATATGTCTACCTAGTCGTAAGTCATTCATGCGTCTGTTTGTCATCACCATCCGATAGGCAGAACAACCTGTGGTGGAGAGACGATGGAAAGTCATGGGCGTGGAATCGATCTCAAGCTGAATGTTACCTTGCCCTTTGGACGCCTCGACATGGTGATAGGACGAGAATCTCAAGATTCGATGGGCCGGTTGTGGGAATGCGACGGCCGAGGAGCAAAAGTCATTCGTAATTGGGACGCAGATGCTGATTGATCGCCTCAAGGCGAAAGCGGGGGCAGTATCGGGATCAGAGTCAGGATCGGTAGGTGAGAAGGCGATAAATGGTTAAGAGCAGTGCTTGCGCAGATCTAGTGGGAAAGCTTGAGCGGGTCGTTGTGAAAGTCAAGCGAGAGGAAGAGTGAGGTAGGATACTGACGACGCCAAGGAGAGAACACGAAAGAAAAAGAAAAAATTTGATCATTCAGGCGGTCTAGGATGAATTTTCACCAAACCGACTGATTTTGATGATCTTGTTTTTCGCCAAACCGACCCGAAAAGATGCTTGGGTGGGTTCCCAGAGGACCGACCTACTGAGGTGACGCGACTGGTTTTTGGATCTCATCATCCTCTCATCATCCACAGCTTCATCCTACCACGATAGCCATCAACGTTAGCCTTATCGGATGCATCCCCAAAACCCATACGCCACACGTCCACCCAACTTCCGACATCTCGCAACAAAATTCGACGAGCTCAATCCATTGTTCGTCGATTCGTCCACTCTTCGTCCCTCCCATCTCGACTCCGTACTCTACTCTATCGGCCTGACTCTCCACAGACCCTGAATCATGTCCATCTTCCTTTGAACCTCTGCTTAAAGCGTCTTTACAAACTCTGCTGGTCTACCGACGATTGATTTTAAGAAGCCCGAAGCGGTTCGGTCAGTCCTCTTCGCTTCGTGGCTCGTCGTCACCTTGGGGGTTTTCACCTCCAAGTTGAAACATAACTCAAACTGATCGGTTCAATTCTGCTGATTACGCTTAGAGCGTTGACTCGAGCTTTGCTCAAGCAGGATTTTGGACTGGATGTTTCTATCCCTTTTGATCGGCTCAGTCCGACTGTGCGTTCTTTTCTACCCATGCTTTCCCTGAACCTGATGATGATGGCTATTCGATCACTTGACCCTTGTGCAGGTCGCCAATCGGTACATCGACTTCTTCTGTTCCCCCCCTTCCCCGTTACTTCGTGCTCCATCTGTCCCTTCGAAGCTCAGCTCGACCTCACTCTCAACATAACCTCCTTTGTTCTTGATATCCAAAATTTCAGGCTTGACTATCTTCTCTGGTTACATGAGGTCGTCTCATCACCTGCTTCTAGCAGCAGTGCTGTCAACCCTCCGTCAAGCGTTAAAGCACTTGACATCGGGACAGGCTCAACTGCTATTTACCCTTGCCTCGGATGCAAGCACTTTGGTGCTTCCTACACATTTACCGCTACAGGTCAGTTCCCTTGAGCTCTGTCGCTGTTCTTTTGATCATGCAGAATCGATTCTTGATTGTTTCTGGACAGCTCTCTGATATCTTCAAGCAAATCATCTCGTTTTTGGTTTTGTTTTTGTTTTTTTGACAAAAAAAAAATGATGATCAGAGATCGACTCAAACTCGTTTCATCACGCTCAGGGCAACGTGTCTCGAAACTTCCTCTCTAATCGGATTCACCTCGTCAAGACGACTCAGGATGACCCAATCTTCTTGCCCTTGTTCCAGGACCCTCACTTGACGTGAGTACCTGGGGATTTCGAAACGGCGGGGGTCATCTGAAAAGGGTTGATCGTATGCTTCGAGGACAGGCGAAGGAGTTTACCGCGTTCTTGAATCGTCTACCCATTAATGAAGCTGACCAATATATTGAACCTCCCCCTTCTCTATCTAAGTTTCGATTACACCATGTGCAATCCACCTTTTTACTCATCCCAAGAGGAAGTTACCTTCCTAGCGACTTCCAAACAATCTACTCCTCACGCAGTTCGTCTGATCGTATTTCTCACAAAAAAAAAACAATCCAATTAGAACAACCCTCCCCCCCTTCTTTTTTTCTTCACTCCCACCAAACTCACTCCCATCTTCGTCGATCCTTCTTCTTTTCTGTCTTCTTCTTCTCGATGTAAAGGTATGTACGGGAGCAGAAACTGAGATGATCACAGTGGGAGGCGAAGTTGGATTCGTCAAGAAGATGATCCAGGAGAGTCTGAACTTCAAGACTAGATGCAGGTAAGAAAAAGGCAGACATCCATCCTGCGAGATTTTGTTTTTTTCTAGCACTTGAATCGTGAATTAATTTTTTTTTTTTTCTTCTCTTCCCTTTGAGGTGGTTTACATCTCTGCTCGGCAAGTTCTCATCAGTAGGGGAAATCGTGACTCATCTCAAAGAGCAAAAGGTCATCCTTCACTCTCGCACACGACGAACTTTGACAAAGGAAAGCAAGAAAAACTTAAATGCTTTTCTTCTTCTCTTTCTTTCTTCCTCTTTCTCTTCATCTTGTTATCCAACAAAGATCACCAACTACGCCATCAACGAATTCCTTCAGGGACACACGAAACGATGGGCTGTCGCTTGGTCATTCTTGCCAATCTTTCTTCCCGATGTTCGTTTTTGACTTTTTTCCTTCTTCATTCTACTCTCCGCTGATTCCTAATTTCCATCCTCGCTCTTCGACCTGTGTTCTTCTCTTTTGGTCCTTATTAAAACGACTCTGGCCGACTGGTTCTTCGCGCTTCTTGTCTTGATTCCTTCTTCTCTTCAGTATCTCGCTCGACCCACGTGCAAATCCCTCATCCCCTTCCTTCCACCTTCGAATACGCTCACGCTCAACTTCCCTACCCTTCCGTTCGAGATCCTCTCCACCCAACTTCAAGCTTTCCTGTTGGATCTAGATGGAGTCCATCTTTCTCCTCTACCCTCCATTCACAATCAATTGCGATTCCTACTCAAAACGACATGGCATAGTTGGACTCGTTCTGCTCGTCGAAAACAAAGAACCGTCGTCGTTCCAGCTTCAACAATATCTGTTTCAGCTGAATCCTCATCATCAACGAGTACCATAAACTTGTTCCTTAGTACCATCATCGATGTCTCGACATTTTCTCCTCTTCCTACTCCTTCACAACCTGCTACGTCTGCCCCTACCCTGTCAACGCCTTCTCGAGCAACATCCCCATCAGCAACCATCTCAACTTCTCCTCTCCTTCTTCCTCCATCCGGTTCGACGCTTACGTTCCACCTTCTTAGCATCTCTCCACCGTCAGCTATATCGGACCCGACTACTGCTGAAGAGTACGAGGCAAAAACAAGGATGGCTTGGGAAGGGTTATGGAACGTGTTCGTGAGGAAAGTTGGAGATGAGGTTAGGAGGCTTGAAAAAGATGCGGAGGGGAAGGGATCGGGAGGGATGAGCGTAGATTAAGAAGTCGATCGATTGATGAAAGACTAGAAGAAACCTGATGATGGACTCAGATACAGGTGTCAAACCTCTGGATAGGTCGTCGTCCCACCACTGGTCCGCCCTCGTCCAGTCTCTCCTCTATATCAGTTCTTTTCAACCTCTAAGAGATTCGCCGTATCGGTCGAGCAACTCCACTATGATCCCTTTGTACCAAAGCAAGTTATAGAATCTGTATCCCTTATCTACATCACGAGCTTCTTGGAAAGAGAGAGACCACAGCCCGACGCGTTCTCAAGTGAGGAAAATCAAATCTCAAATGGACTCGAAAAAAAAAAAAAAAAACGCGACAAGACCGTCAACCATACCGAGAGCTGGCGTTGTCGCTCTTCAATATGGTTGAACTCGTCAGTGGAATATCAAGTTCGGAGGAGACGACCGGAGCGGCGATCGAGACGATGATGTAGGGAACATCAAACGGTAGAGTCAGTGTTGACCGAGATGAAGACGACCTGTGGCGTCCGTTGCGGCAAAACAGGGCATTGGTAGGTGATGGTGCTGAACGACGATACGGAGACCTTGAGACTACGGGACACTGACATGTTGAGTCGAGGGGAGAGGCACGTGATGGGTAGAGGGCAACAGGAAGAGATGATTGGGATTTGATGAGGGCAGGAAGAGTTGTTAGTAACGATCTTCGATGAACGAGAATCAATTCACCCGCATTTCTCTTTGACGTCGATCGGCATCAGTATATCTTCACTACAACCTCATGCTCCTGCCCAGTTCCTCAACCCTCAATTCTTCCTCATACTTTCCCTCCTTCTCTCGATCAAACACATCCCTTACGCTTCCTCCACCTCCACCTTTCTCCCTCCAAATGATCCTGAACTCGTCCTTGAGCGCTCCGACCTCTTCATCGAGGAAAGCAATCTGAGCAGCGAGCCTCTGAAGTAGGAGTTGATGGGTTTGAAGAGTTTGAGAGATCTGTTGAGGGGTGGGGAGATGAGTCGAGGATGGGGAAGGAAGTAGAGAGCTGAGGGTTTGCTGAAGTTGCTGTTGAGTGCGATGATGTTGTTTGAGTCGCAACAAAGAAACATGAGCATTTGAGCCAGTATCATCGAGGGAAGGGGGCAAAGTCTCATAGATCTTTGATGGACACTTACGTTCATGGCGTTCTGGTACGTCGTTACTCGAACAGCCATGTCGTCGCTCAGGCGAGTGAAGTACTCGTGAGGGAACTTTGCTTGGCCACGAAGCGTTTGACGTCCTTGAGGCGTCTATAAAGGTCAGGCATTCAAACACGCGGTTGTCAATGATGTGGCTTCTTCAACCAAATTCACATAGGACTGTCGGGTTCGGGACCGACCTTTGAAGCATCCATGATACGCGCTCCCCGCACGGCATCTTCTCCGTCAAGCGTGACTCTCTTCTGTAGCTCGGCTACGTGCCTTGCAGAGGCGTTGAGGTGCTGGGTGAGGGAAGTGGTTTCCTGTAGATTTCATCGTATCAACCAGATCAGAAATCGGATGACATAGACCATCATGGCCGAGTAGGACACCGGACCAACAGTGATGAGCCGTTTCAGAAGATTCGAGGTTTGAGGAATGCTTGGGGTCGATGGAGAGTAGGACGTTGAGGTGGCCGAGAGAGGATGTTGCGTCAGCGAGCTAGAGAGGGATATCTGCTGGTTGATGAATGTGCTGGAGTGAAGAGTAAGCAGACAGAGTGGGTTTATTGTCAGCGCAATGTACGAGGGATGGGTCTGGGACCCGAAACAAGACTTACTCGATGCCCTCAACCAGCCTTTGAGCCTCTGCAGGAAGCTCGGTGTATTTGGTCGTCTTGGAGATGCCCCCTGATTGCCCCTGCTGCTGCTGTTGCTGCTGCTGCTGCTGTTGTTGTTGTTGTTGTTGCCCTTGCTGCTGCTGCTGCTGAGGTTGCCCGAACAAAGAAGACGTCCCCGTCTGTTGCTGCTGCTGAGGCTGACCAAACAGCGAGCTTGATTGCTGCTGCTGAGGTGGATTAGACGTCGACCCGAATAGAGAGCTCTGCTGTTGCTGAGGCTGTTGAGCAGTCGAGCCAAAGAGTCCACCGGGCTTGGGCGCACCGAAGAGAGAAGAACCTCCAGCTGGCTGAGATCCAAAGAGCGAAGTTGAGGACTGCTGTTGTTGAGGTTGCTGAGCAGGTTGACCAAACAGAGAAGTGCTCGGTTGCTGTTGCTGCTGCTGGCCAGCGGGAGCTCCAAAGAGCGATGTTGAAGGCGTTGAGGCTGGGGCAGGAGCGCCAAAGAGAGACGTTTTTGGAGCGGACGAGGTAGAAGAAGCTCCGAAGGAAAATGGGGACGACGCGTTGTTTGCCTGAAGATGGCATAGGGTAGCGATCAGTCGAGGATGCAGGGAGAGACGCGCAGGGCTGATATGAGAGCAGCGAGCAAGCGACGGGGATTCTAGGAAGAGAGTGGTCGTACTGCGGGTGCACCGAACATGATGAATGGGAAACTCAGGGGCTTCCGAATCGAGTGAAGCTCTGAGTGGTTAGGAGGTACGAGACAGGATGCTGTGGAATGATGGATGTATGCGGTAGAAGGAGTATCGAACAAGAGGTCAGAGGGGATTTCGATCCATTGCGGACTTTCGTTCAACCATCACCCTTTCACTCAATTAGACTCAGCTACAGCACACGCATATATACTCATACAGATATGTCAGCCGATATGAACCAACTCCTCCAGTGGTAATTGGTTTCCCATCGGGTCTTGAACGACGGATCTCAAGACCTGATTCCCTGCCTTCCTTCCTCCTCACTAATTCATCACCTCGCAGGGGAATCGCCAACTCCGTCTCAGAGTCCGGAGATGCATCTGAACTCCACAAAGTCGCAGCCGACGTCAAGGAAGGTCGAAGGGCCGATCTCTCCGATCCTGGTATGCTCGAGGCTATCATGGGAAAGAGTGACGCCACACTTATGAAAGAGGCCATGTCTGCTGCCGTCGACGACAGGCTAGACGAGGATCAGAGGGGGTGAGCTTATCATCATGTGTCGAATCTTGTCGATACCTTCCGTATGCTGACCTCAAGGTGTCGCTTGTCCCCAGAATTGCTCTTGATAATCTGGAAATGGTTGGTTCTCGATCCGAGTTTCCTTCTACCTAAGCAACACAGCTAACCATCTCTCTTCTATTCCCACAGCTGATCGAGCAGATCGACAACGCCAACAACATGGATACCCTCGGACTCTGGCCCCCTCTGATCAAGCTCCTTCAGTCTCCATCGGATCAAATCCGACAGCAAACAGCTTGGGTTTGTGGAACTGCTGTTCAGAACAACCCCAAGGCCCAGGAAGCAGTTCGTCCACTAGAATGATTCTCGCAGTTCATCAGCTGATCGTAGCTGACAACCGATTGCTTGCCCGACCAGTTCCTGAGCCACAACCCTCTTCCCATCCTCCTGCTGATGATTTCCACCTCGGACGAGAGACCCACCATTGACGGGCTGCCAGTTCTGTCGCCGTCGAGCGGAGAGCTTCGATCACGGTCGCTCTACTGCCTGAGTGGTGCCATCAAGCACAATGCAAAGGCCGTTCTTTCCTTGGACGACAACGAGGGTTGGGGATGGGAGGTGCTTAAGGGTGCCCTGAGTGGTGAGTCAGCTTCCTAGTATCAGCTGACCGTAGCTGTGAAGCTTCTCTTACTAAACTGACGGTCCCGTACACGTTCGCCTCAGATCCTTCTCTCGTCATCCGTCGCAAAGCTGCATTCCTCCTCTCCACTGTCCTTCTCCTTGTGCCTCTTGCCGGAACTGCCACTGGATTCGCTCCCTACAATCCCGAGATACCTACTACGCCTTCCACCAGCAAGCAAATCATCACTTCCTTCACCTCTCACTCCATTCCCTCGACGCTTCTCTCTTCGTTGTCTACGTCCTCGAGTCATCCCTCCCCCGGGCCAAATGCTGACGAGCCGCCGGCGAGTGAGGATCCAGACTACCGGGAGAAGGCCTCGAGAGTGTTGATCTCACTGTTGGAGAGGAAGGCTTTGGATGATGGTCAGAAGAAGGAGTTCCGTGAGCTCGTCGAAGGTTGGTCAAGCAGCGAGGGAGGACTGGAACAAGCCATCTTTGTAGGCAAGGAAGAGGAAAGCTCGCTCAGGAAACTGCTAGAGATGTAATCTGATTAACAGCTACCTCTACGACGAGACGACGAAGAGAGTGTACGACCTGCTATAAAACGCGTGAATTGTTGAAAGATAAGGAGACGTGCAAAAAAAAAAAAAGTAACCTCGAGTCAACTCCTGTTTCCTTCTGCTAGTCGCGCCGAGAACCATCTCTCCTCACTCGAATCCTCATCACCAACTATCCCCTCCTCCAGGCGTCGCGGGACGTCTCCCCATACCTACCGCCATGTCGCACGCTCTCCTCCTTCGGCTATTTCTCAGCCCTTACTTCTCTGTACACGTCGCGATTCAGTATATCAAGGCCTACCCCTCCAACATCGGCATCACTCATTATCTCACCAACCGACTCCGATGCATGCCCAGTAGGGAGGTCGAGTTCTATTGGCCCGAGCTATGGTACGTCCTACATCCACTCATACAACTCGTTCTCCGGAAGGTTCATGCGAGATGGACTACTCGACTGCTCTTCCCCGAGCTGATCTGGCTGTGGCTCCCTCTTGACGCCCTATCCCTACACCTTCAGCCATCTTCTAGTCACTACACCCACAGAGTCGGTAGCCCTCGAGAGATTCATTCTTGAGAGAGCAGAGGAAAGCACTCACTCCGCCATGCTCGTACGTCTCCCCAAGCTCAACCTCTCGCTCTTCTACGTAGTTGCCCCTGGTGCTGTCACACGCGACTGCTGACTCGTTATCGACACATTCGTTACGAACGACAGACATTCTGGTTCATGCAAGCTGCTCTATGCGATCTCGCCCCAACTAGGGTCTCTAACCCCCAATGTTTCCTCATCTGTCAACGAATCCTCCTTCAATGTCACGAGATCATCTTTGGCGATCCCCCACCTCCTTCACGATCGATCTCGCTTTCTCCTTACGCTAATGGCTCAGCCAATAGGAACCTTTCCACATCTTCTCTGACAAAGACCATCGCTGGCATACGCAACCTCCTTGTCGGGGACAAGAAGCTCGTTCCTGGTCATACAGCAGCCGCCATGATTGGAATGGGTGTCGTTCTTGCCAGTGCTCCTGGGATCGATGGTTTGGCAAACACCGTCGGAAAGGTGGCGATCGAGCAGGGGAGAGTGGAGCTTGAAGGACAGGAGGTATCGACAGGCAAGGTCTCTCTGGAACCTCTCGAAGGAGCACAGGGACCACGGCCGAGCGAGGTATTGGAAGTTATCGTCCACGATGCCCAAGGAGGAGAGTATCAGTCTGATGGAGATAGCTCAGACGAGAGTTCATTACCGCAGGAGGATCTCTGGAGTGGGAAAAGCCGGGTCGTCTCAAGTTCGAAATCGGTGCCTCGAACGTCTACCCGTCCATCGTCATCGGATCCCTCACAATCATCATCTCGAGATCCCTCAGCAACCACGCCTACCCTGCCGATAGCACCCCATCTACTTCGACAAAACACCCATGATCCGTTTGATCAGCACTTACCCAAAGCCTCATCCTCCTCGCGTGTAGCCCTCAACCCAGCATCTCACTCCTCGGCCGCTAAGAGTCTCAATCCTTCTCGCTCCGTTCCTTCTCTGTCTGCATCTCTCAACGAACCCGCTCGCTCCCACAGGTCGTCCACGCGAATCTCGCATGATACCGTCAACTCACCTGAAGCCCTTCTTGGCCTTTACTCGCTCGACGACCAGACCAAGCTGCTTCGAAGTCACTACTGTCGAAGCGAGGTTAGATTTCTGATCGCTCTGGAAGACATCAGTAATCGACTTCTCGTCATTCCTAAACCGGCTAGAGTAAGCGCGTTGAGAGCGGAGTTGACGAGTCTGAATCATCTCCTTCCAGCTGAGGTTCGTATCGCGTTTGCCCCTTTGAACAAGCTAGATGGCACGATGTCTGATTTGTATCTGCTTCCGATTCGCGTAGGTATGCATGCCCACCTGGTGTCAAGCCGATCACGGTCACGAAGAGGGCGGCGAGACTGCCTCTGGCTCTTCGCTACAATCACGACCCGATTCTGGCCCTCGTTCGAAGTCGCACCATCGCGTCGTACGGATCTCACCTGGTGATTCGGTTGTCCTCAACTCAGCCGAACGCGCTCCATATCTCATCCACGTTGAAGTGCTCGAGGGCGATCTCGACTTTGACCCACTCAAACGTGTCAACCGAGAGTTACTCAAGAAGATCGTCAGCGGAGAAGTCAAGAAGAAGGTTTCGTTTGGGGGGAAGAGTCTTGGGAGTGATGGGATCGCAGGATTCGGAACGCCCATGCCAGACGTGGTGCATCCTCTCGTCGGTGTTCATTCAGGTCTGCCTTCCTCATCGGCAGAAGCTACGGAAGTCGAAAGACCCCACCAACCTCCGGAACCTTACACTCGAACCGTCGTCAAGGAACCTCTGACGCTCGAAGCGGATCTGGAGGAGATGGATCTCGTCGAGCAGATCTACGGCAAGGACGTTTCAGCCAAAGCTCTTGATCCAGAATTAGAGAACCGCGCTCCCATAGATATCAATCCAAAGAATAAGGACATCGATCGAGCCGTCTGGTCGAGAACGCCCAACGGCTCAACGGCATCATCTCCTAGATTCCCATCCTCCACTCCTCGTGTTCCCTCTCACAACCATTCAACCCCATCCACCCCAGTCTCGTTACATGCCACTTTCACGCCAAACCACGACTCTCCCGCCAACCCTCGCACCTCGACCAACTCGAACGCCTCCCACCGAAATATCACACTCGACGACTACTCTGATCGGATGCGAACGGCAGCCGTCATGCTCGCTCAACTCAGCGTTTCCTCCTCTCACCCTTCCGCATCCGACCCTTCATCCTCTGCTTCCCAGCCACCTCCATCAACGTCATCCAAACTTTCCTGGCTTCCCGGAACCGGCTGGATCTCCGGTTCAACCTCCCAGCCGGAACCTCCAGCCGCCCCGAGTGGACCTCGACAAGTCGGTGGCGGTGGTTCCTCGATCAGGAAACTTCCTCTCGCAGAAGCAGAGGCGATCCGGGAGAAGATCATGACCGAGATGTTGGCGTTAGAGGAAGAACGAGTCGATCGAATGAAGGAGAAAATCGCGGGAGATATGGGCATGCTGGGAGGAGGTCGGAGTATGTCGATGTCTGGTCAGGGCGGTGGAGATGATCGGACTGAAGGAGGTGATGGAAAGGTTGTTGAGGACGAGGGCATCGTCAGGAGAGAGTTGAACAAGGCCGATCCGTCTGGTTCGTGATCTTTACTCTGTGCCTTGTCCCTGATTCAGACCGAATCCTGATTACCGATTTGCCATTACTACAGCTGCCGTCTTCTCGGAATCGTGGTCGGCGAAGAAGGCACGAATACGAGCAGCTTCGCCTTGGGGTCATCTCGCTACTTGGGATGTAAGTCGAGTCATCGTCCATACCAGTCGCTCTGTCTTGTCCGCGTGCCCCATGAGAATCGGATCGTCTGATAATTTTGTACGCTCGGCCCGAATAGGTTCTGTCAGTAATTGTCAAGACCGGAGCCGACCTTCGGCAAGAGCAGCTGGCAACTCAACTTATCGAACGGTTCAGTCGGATCTGGAAAGAAGAGAACTGTGCATGCTGGGTTCGATAGTGAGTTTGATGAACACGATCTCTATCGCGTCGTCGTAACATTGCTGATGGCTTTCGTTTCGCTCGCCCTCGATGCAGCTTCCGCATATTGATTACGGGTGACTCTTCGGGTCTTGTCGAGACCATTACCGATTCCGTATCTGTCCACTCAATCAAGAAGGCGGAGTACGGTAGACGCATGGCAAGAGGAGCGACTATCCTTCACGTCAGCTTGTTCGATCATTTTGTCAACGTGCGTCATCTTCAAAACGGAGACTCTTGTGCATCGTACCTGATCGACAAAGGGATGATCCTCATCTGAACACTTTATTCGACTGATGAGGCGGCTTAGGTCTATGGGGAGCCCACCTCGCCTCGATTCGTTCGAGCTCAGCGTAACTTTATCCAGTCTCTAGCAGGTGCGGGTGCTTGAATCTTTCTCCCTCCCAGTCCCTCTATTCCGGTCAAACTTTTTTTTAATCTGTCTGACATTCTCATCCTACCATAAGGTTATTCTGTCGCGACATACCTGCTTCAGATCAAAGATCGTCATAATGGTAACATCCTCATCGATCGAGAAGGTCACTGCATTCACATCGATTTTGGTTTCATGCTCTCCAACTCTCCTGGAAACATGGGCTTCGAAGCTGCTCCCTTCAAATTGACAATGGTAAATCATCTCCGACCATACATGATACTGCAGACAAAACTATCAATCTGACAAACTCCGATTTCGATCACAGGAATACGTCGATATCATGGGAGGTGTGGACAGTCCGGGTTTCGCACTGTTCAAGAAACTCTTCAAGGAAGGCTTCGAAGCCGCAAGGAAGCACTCTGACGAAATTATCACTATCGTTGAGCTGATGCAGCACAGTTCGTCCTTACTCGTTCTTCCGCCGTGTCGACCGCGAGAGAGAGAATACAATATGTATGGGTGCATCTGTGTGTTGACGATGTCTCAATCCATTCTCTCCCTTTCTCGCGTTGGTCTCTCTTCTTCTTCTTCTTCTTCCTCCCCCGTGTGTGTGTGTGTGTGTGTGTGTGTGTGTGTGTGTGTGTGTGTGTGTTGGGTGTTTTCTTCTTCTTCTTTCTCAGATTCGAAACTCGATTGCTTCCTCGCCTTTGGCCCTCAAACAGCTCAGCATCTTCGAGATCGATTCCAACTCGGTTGGACCCAACAAGCCGTCGATGATCATCTCGAAAAGCTCATCGTTTCGTCAGTTGGATCGAACTGGACAAGGCTTTATGACTCGGTGAGTCTTAGGATGAGAGAGAGAGAGCGCGCGCGAAAGGCAACGGAAATCCTGTCGAGCTTGATTCAAGATTGAGAATGCTGACGTCGGATTCGTTCTCTTTTCTTGCTTGTCTACTCATCTGTCTTTCTGATTTCTTTTTTACAAGTTCCAATGGTATTCTCAATCGGTCGTGAGTCTATATCGGTTTTTTTTTTCTTCTCCTCATTCATCCTCGATTTCCCCCGATCGGAGAAAGGGGGGGTGGGAGAATTCTTTGTTTTCTTGTCTTTCTGTTTCATGTGACTTACTCCAGCCTCTTCCATCTTTCCATCCATCAGTTCCAATGATCGATACCTTCAGCTTACCCGACAAACCAGTAACTGCGTAGCCCGACTCCTCCTCTGTCTTTTCTTTCATCTTTCTCTCTCGCCCTCTCCTCACGTGCATTCGCCCTCTTTCCGCTCCTTGTTCCATCGTGGTCTTCGATCTCCGTCGTGGTTTTCTATCCGCCTTGCCTTCCTACCTTTTCTCCCCCCCCTCGCCTTCTTTGCACCAACTCCATGACTTTTCGCTTTCAATTTGTGTTTCTTTCCTGCTCCGCATCCACGTTGTCCTCCTCTTCTTCTTCTTCTTTCTCTTCTTATTTTCACTGGCCCTCGACGAATGACCCCCTTCCCATGTCTGCCATCCATGTTTTTCTTAATCTTCTTCCATGGTGACTAAATGTCCATCGCCAGTTTCAAGAACCGAATCCCTTCCCTCCTTTTGCTTCAGTTAGACTCAAAAGAACTCGACTTGTCTTCCTCTTCTTCTTCTCCTTTTCGCGACATTCATCGACGTGGTCCTTTTCAGTCAACACAAAACCAAATTTCCAATTAATCCTCTACAACCCAACCACCAACCTTCATCTTTCCTCTTGTCCTCATGTTCTTGACGCCTTCCCCTGCTACCCTTATTGATTCCTCTTCTCTAGCTTCATCAGCTCGTGTCGGTCTGGAAGCTCTCTCGAGCAACGGTTGAGTGATCATAGCGGGTGTATCTTTTCTTGTCAACTCAGGTCTTGACTCAACAAATTGGTCTCGGTTTTGTCGTCGTCGTTGAGTCCTGGTGATGACAGTTGCATCATTCTCTTCGAGGTTCGTAGAGCCGCTTGACGTTTCGATCCTCGGTTCGGTGATTAGATCAGGCTTGGACTGAGGAATCATAGGAAGAGGTAAGAGTGGAACGGTCGTAGGAGGTCTTGTGGGTAACGATGAGGGATCATCTGCCATGGAAAGAAACGGGAAGGATGAAGATCGTCCTCGACCTTTTGTGGATGGTCGTTGATTGGGAGCTTTCACTTTCTTCGATGATCGAAGTGGAGGGGTAGGGGTATAGATGAGCTCAGAGATCCTTTTGGTCGGATCGAGGAGATGCGAGGGTGAAGTTGAAGGGGGACCTTGGTGATCTTGTGGTGATTGTCCGGGTTGATCACGTGATTGAGGTTGAGGTTGAGGAAAAAGATGAGAAAGGTCGGATCCTCGAGGTATGGATTCGTTGGATGACCGACGGGATCTTAGAGATGGGAAGATGGTATTGTGTTTGAGTGGATGCATCGTTTCCCGATCAGCAGGAGATATGGTTGATGGCATCCTTTCTGGAAAAAGCGGCACATTCTTTCGACCAAATGGGAGTGTCCAAGCGCGATGTTGATGAGCGCTAGATGAAGAGGCAGAATCGTGAAGTTGTGAAGGGGAAGCGGTCAGTCTGAGTCGATCAAGGTTGAGGCCGAGGAAAGAAGCGTTGGAGTTGGAGCGGGAGAAGGGATTGCCGGTCGAGATTTGTCCATGCCCCTTGGCGGATGAGGCGGATGAGGCGGTTTGATCCGCTTGGGTAGGATTTTGAGAGGCCGAGAGCGGCATGATATGGGATATCAAGGAAGACGGATTGGGGAGGAGGAGGAGGTGGTGGTGGTGGTGGTGGTTAGCTGAGCCAGAAAAGTTGGACGAGGAGATGCGCAGTTCACCCCTGAGGCTTTCAAACTCTCATCTATAACTATCTCTTGAGCCAGAAACTACCTCCAATCATGACGATAACGGCGACGACAATTCCAACCCTTCCGAGGAAGACCTCTGACTAAATCCGTTCGACCCAACCTCCAACTTTCAAATCAGCTCTACCCCCTTCCTCCTCTTCTCTCTTCTCCCTCCAAGACATTTTCTTCCTTTCTTTCGGCTTGCCGACTATGGGTGTATCCATCCTCCCGCCTCTACCTCCTATTCTAGAATACACGGTCGAGTGTTGAGGTGAACCTTCCAGAACGAGGACCTGATCATTCTTCAGGGAGATCGATCTCCCGAATGCTTTCGGCGAATCACGAGAACGAAACGTTCGACCAAGTTTCTTTTGATCGAAGGAAGGGGATGGGATCAGTGGAGGGGTAGGTGTATACATCAGATGTGTGATGTGCCCAGGCTGAGGTGGCGAGAAACCCCTGGAAGCTACGATCTTAGAGAAGGGAGAAGTGAACGATGACGACGATGATTGGGAGGGCTGAGAGGATTGAGAGGAATCGGTTGAGAGAGTAGAATCCGATGAGACGCGTCGGTTGAACGAAAGTAGGTTTCCGAACGACAAAGATGGAGATGACGGCGAGAACGGGCTCGATGATGACCATGATGAGGGTAAAGGCGATGACGGTGGAGATGAAGGACCGACGAGAAAGATTGAGAGGAGTGAAGCCATTGAAGAATTGAGGGAGATTGGATTCCCACCACTTTCTCTTGTTCGATCCAAGCGTGAGTTTGTCGTTGTCGTCGTCGTCGAGGAAGGTGATGAGAACAGCCTCATGAAGGAGGGGGATTAGATCGACGTGTCGGGTAAGCGGGTGATGGTTGCTGAAAAGCGAGAAGTCAGCAAACACGAGGAAAGGCGGCGATGATATAAAGGGGTAGGATCTGCGCGAACAAAAGGGGGCTTGCTTCCCGACCGAGGTCGACCGGCGGCCTTCTTTCAAGAACGTGTAACCGTCTTCGTCAGCGTGACGACCAGAGCGCGTGAAAGTAGTTATCGAGCTCGGGCGCCGTATCCGGCCCGAGGGGGATCTCGAAGGGGCGTCGGCTAGACGATCTTCCCCTCATCCTTTTTTAACACTATTGACAAGATCGTTCGACAAGAGTTCATGGGAATCACAAGACGAAACACACTAGTTGCAGACAGAACCAGTAAAGCTACAGTACGGAATAAACATTACGTTAAGGGGTAGAAGGGGTAACGTGGCCTCAAATCATCTAGTATCTCTGTTGCTGAGTAGTGGTCGACTCGTGCACTCGAGGGTCGATCTTGTTAAGGGCTGAGGAGTTGTGGGCGTGATCTGTGAAAATGAAGCAGATAGCCAATGTTTGTCAGCAAAGATTCGATGCCGACAGGTCAGGCTGTCAAGTTGGTCTTACTCTCCGCAGGTCTTCCATCGTAGTTGCTGGTGGTGGAGTTGTGCGACTCAGTGCCAGCGGGAGAGATCCCGACGGCGTGGTTGTGAGGAATACCGGCAGAAGGGTTCATGGCAGCGGCAGGGGTGGGATGGTTGGCGTCTCGGGAGTGAGGGCCAGCGATGGCGGACGACGAGGTGACACCGTAGGGGATCTGCTGGTGAGGAGTCTGATGCTGGTGAGCAACGGGAACTCCGACAATCTGGGGCTGCTGAGAGACGTGGGCCTGGTTTGCGACGGGAACGGCGGCGGGAACGGCAGCGGGGACTGGGAAAAGCAACCAAGACGCGCGTCAGTCCTGCTGAAAATACAAGAACTCAATTTGATCGTGATGCAACTCACCAGCGGCGGTTCGGTAGGCGGTGGATGACTCTCCTCGAGTGTGGTGGTCTCGAGATTCTCCACGGTGGTGGTCTCGCGAAGATCGGTGGTGGTCGCCCTCGAGCTCTCGTCGGTGGACATACTTCCTCTCGGCAGAGAGCCAGACAAGGCCATGAGGTCCATCGGTAGAGATTCGCTCGACCTCTTCGCCCTGAGCAGGCTTGGAATCAATGTTGTCTGGATAAGGCAAGGAGAGACGCGAGGTGGGCCAGGTCAGATCGACATTACGCGTTTGCCTTTCTCGCACATTGAGTCAGCTAGAACAAGAAGCGGCAGAGGTAAACGTACGGGTGTCCTTGGGGTTGAAGCCAGCGATGGTGACGTCTCGACCAGTGGGGTTGCTGTCCTTGATCTGCTCGTGAGCCTTGATGTTCTCGGGATGGGGGTTTCCTGGCTGGTGGTGACCTCGGTGCTGGTGCTGGTGACCGTACTCGTTCTCATTGGAGGAATAGTCTCGGCCGTGCTCGTGGGATTGGGAAGAGTGACCTCCGACGACGCCGTGCTGGTGACCGTGCTGGTGACCGGCTAGGGTAGCATCAGAAGGGTCCTCGGGGTGTCGTCGGTCCGAGACGAATCCACCGTGGGTGACTGTGGGCGAAGCATCGGAGAAAAGTTGAGGACGAACATGGATTGACGAATTGTGAGACACGCGAAGAAATGAAGGAACACGTACCACCCTCCTCAGAGGCAGCGTTGACGAGACCCTCGTTTCGTCGGGCCTGGGACTCAGATCCGAACTGTCCAGCCTCACCTCGGGAGAGGGTGTCCGACTCCTGAGGGAAGGTCGAGTTGTTGAAGCCGGTCGAAGGGTGAGTGGCAGAGTATTGCTCTGAGATGGACAAGAAGGGGAAATCGATCAACAACGGCGATCATGGTGAAGGAGAGGAGCATCCACCATCGAGAACTAGCTGGCGAGGTAGCCAGACAGTAGGAGATGATCTCAAGTCGGACTCACGAGCAATACCGGCACCATGGGAGTGAGCAGCGTGGTCGAGGGTGTTGCCGGCGGTGGTAGGATACTCGTTTTGCTTGAACTGAGTGTTGGTGGAAGCATTGAGGGGAGCTCCGAGGTTGAGTCCGTAGGGGACGCTGGAATCTTGGATGGGGTGAGAGTGAGACATGATGTAGATGAGAAGGAGAGAATGGATGGGAGGAGAAGATGGATGGTGGGGAGAGAGATCTTCGACTCTTTCGGCCCAAGAGAGAAGGGGGAATCGATGACGTTGGTGAGGGGAAGGGCTTCGATCGAGCCTCCAACCCCTCTCCGTCCCTCCCCTCCCTCTGCGACGCTTATTCTATGTAGGCCTTGCTAGGACAACTTGACCCTTTTCATGATATGCGCCCTTGGCTTGTCTCGCCAGCGAACCTATCCTCTCTCAGGCCATGAGGGAGGAAGCCCATCAAGATTGGACGACGTTGTCTTCGACGACCGATGACGATCTTCCTTTCTCGAAATCCTAACCTCCCTGCGAGATTACAATGGGCCTGCATCTTACGTTCGCGACTCCGCCAGTGCATCTACTCAATCCGTATCATGACAACACCTCGTCCATCGAATTTACGTTCACGTCGTCAACTCTCTCGCAATCGTCTTGATCCTCGCCAGCACTCATGTCATGCACGTGTCGTCAAGATGGACGACTCGTCGATTGATCTCATGTCGTGTCGTTCCTTGCCGAAATCAAGCACTGTGGGCTACATGTTAGGGTCATCGCAAATTATTTCTTTAGGCCAGAAGGAAGTCGGACCGAAGAAGGGAGAGGCAAAGGCTCGACCCCGGCCCAGGAGAAAGAATTGAGCCTAAAAAATACCCTTTCCCTCTTCTCGCCGAGATTTGAGTCTCCACCTATC
This sequence comes from Udeniomyces megalosporus, assembly GCA_039545415.1. Taxonomy (NCBI): domain Eukaryota; kingdom Fungi; phylum Basidiomycota; class Tremellomycetes; order Cystofilobasidiales; family Mrakiaceae; genus Udeniomyces; species Udeniomyces megalosporus. The sequence goes on along the minus strand of BCKM01000025.1, from coordinate 143,790 downwards.
TCCCATACCTCTTCGCTCGCCTAGCGATACAAACCCTTCCTGATCATCACCATCCACTCTCTATTCACATTCGCTTATCTACCCTCAAGCCAACCCACACTCTCCGATCCACTTCTTCCTTTCTTCCACTTCCTTCGCCCACCCACCATGGCGGCTATCGATTTCGACGACCTCGTCGCCACCATGAACGGCTCGTGCATCGGTCAAGAGGCCATGGACCTCAAGGCACTTCACGTGAGTTACCCATCAGTACAGTTGCATACCAACGTCAGAGCGATTGGGAGAGAAGAAAACCGAGAGGGTTCGCCCGGGACGGTTCTCCGGTTCAATCCTCCTCTCCTCCCGGAGAAGATGGCAGTCTTGACAAGGACTAGATGGACCTCGCTTCCGTCCTTGACATACGAGTGGATTCGACGTCTCGCTATGACCCACATTCCGCCTAGCTCAAGCCGGTATCCATGAGGAGGGAAACAAGAGTCGATTTTGCTGGCTCTTGGACATTCTCCTCCTCTTATCGCGCTCGGCGTTTCTTCGAGCGAGCACATCTCCGTTGACTCCATGTTGACTCGGTATCCGACTGATCAATTGCTGTTCGCGGTCTTATCAAAATCGTTCCAGGCTCAACTCGCCCAGACCCTCTTCTTGCCAGCCCAAGGACATCATCCATCCGGCCAACCAACGCCCGTTTCCTCTTACCTCAACGGCAATACCCCCATCGCTCCGCCATCCTCGCTGAATTCGAATACCGGCTACGTTCAGCAACAGCCCTCGAGCTACAAGTCCGGATTCGAATCCTCGAGTTACCAGCGGTCGTTCGAGAACCATGGCAGTCGCCATCCGACGCTCGAAAGGCGAACCTCGCAATCCTCATTTTCTCCCTCGCCATATCACCAATCTTTCCCATCGCCCATGTTCTCTTCTCCTCATCTCGCCGCCATCCCCATAGCTGAAGATCCGTACGCCGCCTTCCAGTCGCCTCCCAGGCATTCCACCAATCACTTTTCGCAATCCGGTGGTCCGATGGGTCAAGGTCCGGGCACCTCGGCCTCCGCTAGGGACTTTCCTTTTTCTAGGCAGACGAGATCTCAGACGAGAGCGTTGAATCAGCAGGGATTTCACTCAGCAACCAACGCATTCGGTGGCGGTAATGGCGCAGGGTACGAGAGTCCAGGAGGCTTGGGGTTTAATCCAGGAGGTTCAGCCGGCGGGGGGTACCACCCTGGACCACCGCCGCCGCCGCCGAGTCGAAGCTCAAGTGCTATCAGAGGTGGAGGAAGGGACGTTGATATGGGTTAATGCTCTTGAGATCGCGGGGGAGGGTAAGTTGGGACCTTGGCCGAGATCTCGGCCGATTCAGTCAGTCTCCCTCCTCTTGCCGCCCGTCACTTGGGTTGCACTTGTTTCCTTGACTGCTGCTGTTGCTGACTTGTCTGTTCATCTATGTCGTTTTTGCCGTAGCCCGTCGGGATCGTCGTCAAAATCTTTTTATCCATCACTCACACACGTTCCTTGAACCCGACAGTCTCCGCCTTGGTTGCTTTTCCCCGCAGATCGCCCTTCTTCCGTTCCGATCCGATTTTACATAGAGTGTTTCCCCTACACTTATCCTTCTCTCTCTCTCTTCACGATCCCATCTCTGTCTATCTCCTATACCACCGACAACCCCAATCAACGCACCTGATGACCCGTCTCTTTCCCACCATAAATGTTCTTCTTGCCTCAGACTCTTCGCCATGTGCTTAGACAGCTATATGCCGCCACCCTGTCTGGTTTTCTCTTCTTTTCCTTTCTTGTACCACCCTCGCATCACAAGTCTTCGACTTCTCCATCATCCTCCAATCAACCATCTCTTTCGGCTTTCTTTTCGCTCATGTCTCCCCTACTACATCACCTTCCCTCACTTCTCTCGCATATGGACTTTTTTTTCGATTCTTCTCATCATGTGAAAACACTCTTCACCATCACTAACTCGATCCGTCTTGGATCCGAGATTCGATCGGACACTGACATTTTGGCTGCTTCAGCCGGCTGATACGCGGTTCCATGATATCGTGGACGACGTAATCATTGATCGGCTTGATTAATTATATGTATACAGAATATATGTCTTTCTACCTCCCCCATCTCTCTTTTAACAGACCTCAAACCAGAGTCCAACCTCCAACTTTTAAAGCAGCGATCTTGGGCTCGTCCCCTCCTCTCTTGGCCTTCATCGTCGGACTGATCGGAATGGGTGTGGATGTCCTTCTGAGGGCGTAAGGATTGGTTTCAATTGGGGTTGTTGACTGAGGAGTAGAGCTATAGCTTGGTGGAAGAGGGAACGAGGATAGAAGGTCGCCGGTCTCCGTCTCCAACTCTTGAGGACTTGTGGCCAGCATAGTGATAGGAGAGGGTGACTTGGGGCGCGAACGTCTTCGGAGAGGGGGTGTGGGCGTGTAGAAGAGATGGGTGATGTGAGGTGGAGAGGAGAAAGCAGAGGCTGTGGTTGGGAGAGGAGCTTTGGGGAGAGGAATCGATCTGATCTTCGGAGAAACCTCTGGGGAGGACTGGACGATTGTCGAAGAGGAGGAAGAAGAAGCAGAGTAGGAGGATCGAGAGGATGTCGATGAAGAGCGGGATGAGGATCGACAAAGGCTGAAGCCGGAGTCGCTAATGGACCTCAATGGGCAAGCGGGAAGCGTGGGAAGGGAGAATCGCTTCGAGTTTGGTCGCTTCTTGATGACGGATGATGGTTTGGGAGAAGCATCGGACGAGGAGATGATTGAAGTTGACTTGGATCGAAGCATGATGAGTCTCGTGGACGGGAGTGTTCGATGGGTTTTTGGGTGTGTATGTGTGGATATGTGTGTGTGTGTGTGTGTGCGTGTGTGTGTGTGCGCTGTAGAGCGGTTCGGTTTGATTTGATGATGGTAGTTTGGGGAAAGAAGAAAATCATGATGACGGAGCGAGGATTTGTATCGGGAGGAAAGCGGAAACGAGCTCGGGGTGCTGACTGTTTCCGAGTCGGAACGCTTATCAATCTCTCCTTATCCTCGCGAGCGAGGGATCGTTAGTGCAATCCTCGGCTTACCCATCGATGTCTTGACATTGGCCGTCAATCGTGTCAGCGAACTCGGGGAAACTAAGTACCAAGATAACTGGCAAGAAAATCGCAATCTCACCTCTGAGTCAAGATTTTCCCTTTTCGATCCAAGATTGGTGTAGGAACAACGAGAGCTACATTGGACTGCTATTGCCGCACATATACTCCCCTGCGCCTAGAGTCGATGTAAACTAGCGCAAGGAGGGAAAAAAAATCTATAAGGGCCGGTCTTCGAGCGGCCGTGCGGGGAACGCCCAACGATTTCCCCTTCCCTATCCCCGTTCGGCCCCCTTCTTACCCCAATGCCGCCAAAATCGACTGCCTCCACCACCACCACCACCACCACCAATCAGCCAGCACTTCTGTCAGATCTATCAGCATCCCTGACCCAACAGCCGACATCGCAAGCTTCATTCTCCCCAAAGAGAGAACAGCCACCTTCAAGCTCCTCCTCTTCCTCCTCCCTCCTCATCCCAGATCGACCCTCGGTCTCGAGCTCGCTAAGGCCAAACGCATCTAGGATGAGAAGTCGGTGAGTGGCCAGTCTCGCTCGCGTAGTCGAACCACACCGATATCTCGAGACCCGTCCCTCGACACAGGCACATTGGAGGTCGCTCTGGGGAAAAGGACTGGACTGACGACGCTTTGCGTGCCCGTCTCGCCGTCGCTCGCTCATCTGATACTTGACGTTAACAACACGCACTAGTTGTATTATGAGAGTCATCTTCATTGGTCGGGAGAATCCAACAGCTCATTCATCTCCTTCCATTCTCCCTCCTCTCTGTCTGATTCCACTCCCCGCTTGCCCCCTTTGGACCCTACCTCTCTAGCGGTCGCTCAATCACCTCCACCGATCCCTCGAATCCTTCACTTCCTCCTTCTCAGATCTATACGCCGTCATACCAGAGCTCGAATGGTTCTTCAACCTCCCTCCTTCTGCCGCCTTCCCCCTCGCCTCGAAACGCTCCAACCACTCAGTCCTCCATACCACCCAACCTGTCCCTCTCTCCCTCCCATAGCTTGGGTGCTGTCTCTTCATCTCATGGCTATCATCGTTCTCGGGCCCCAACGCTCAGCTTGATACTGCCTGAACCGAGCCTCAAACCCGTTCCCGAGCCGGATACACCCATTAAGCCTTTTGTGGCCAACGCTGCTTCCTCGACACCTCACAAGACGCCGTCTTCGTTTATACGCCCAAAAATCTCACCAAAACAGACAAGCAAGCCGCTCAGGAGTCGAAGTTATAGTTTGGGCGACAAGAAAAGGTTTGGCAAGGCCGAGGCGAATGCGGTCCACAGGGAAGTGGATCATGTTCATCTCGAGGTGGACGAGGAAGCGGACGAGGAGGAGTCTGGGAGGAACTGGACAGCTCGTGATTCAAAGAAAGGAGAAGGGTCATTGCTGGGGGTGGGAGGTAGTTGGGGTCAGGCTGAGAGTTCGGCTATGGGGGCCAGTGGACGGACAAGTATCAGCAACGGCGAGGCAACACCGGATGGCTGGATTCCTAAGAGGGCTTGGGATCGAGTCGAACAGATGTTCCGAGCAACTGCCCCCAACGAGCAGCTCGCTCCTGGTATTGGCCAATCATCCCACCTCCCTCCGAGATCTACACCGAGCAGACCATCAGCCGGTCCTCGGAGGTACACGACTTTCTCATATGAACCCCCCACATCCTCGAACCGACATGTCTCTCAGCCAATTTCCTCTGCCGACTACTCGTACTCCTCTCCCGCTACCGCGCTCGAGCAGCCTCAGGCCCGATCTCGAGTCTCCCTCTCTATCGAACCAACTGGTCGCGATGCCGAATCTCCTTTTTATCGTGTCTCGGAAGAGACGTCGGATCGAACAAACGATGAGGATGAGGATTTAGAGGAAGATCGTCGATCTCAAACTTCTTCCCTTTCCGACTCATCCATCAACATCCAAGTCCAATCTCAAGTTCACCTACCTCTTCCTTTCCCTCTATCTCGACATCCCACATTCAGTCTGACCCCCGCTCCTCCCAATCCGCTCGGTCATGCTCATCCTCCTCTTACCCCTCCAGCAGACTATTCTCCCTACATCCAACCCTCAACCAATGTCTCCTATCAGAACGGATTCCCGAACCATACTGTCTTTCAATCCTCACCTTCCCTGCCGACGCCCGCTCTCTCCTCTTCTTCTCTCTCTGGCTTCCGATTTTCTTCTGATTCTGCACCGAATACGTACGACGCGTACGGTAGCGGTGGAAGCGTTCAAATGGTTACGACCAGCGTTCGGGCACGAAGAGTTACTGGTAGAGAACTCGGGAAAATGGCCAAGGAGATGATTCCGACGTTGGTTGGGATCGGGTTGGTGTTCTTTGGGAGTCTGGGAGTCGTTTGGTGGTTGTTGACGAGTTTACCGATGTGAGTTGATTGCGATAGCTCTTGGTGTACCTGATACATATACTGATTGTGTCCTCACGTTGTTCAGACCCCCGTCATTACGAGGGACGATGCCCAAATCGACATCGGACATCCGACTCCTTTCGACGTCGATCACCAATTACATGGCGACGTCTCGCTCTGGTTTTCTGCACACTCTCGTCGGGCTTGGTCTAACGGCGATTTGGACACACGCTTGGAGTGTACCTGGCTCGGTCGTTTTGGTTGGTTCATCTGTGCTTTTTTCACTCGCTCGATCTTCCTGGGTGATTGTCCCCTCCATCTTACTGAAGGACATCCATGCCTTTCTCTGTTTCTCTTGCAGAATATCCTCATCGGGGCTCTCCTACCTTCACTTCCAGCAGTCCTCTTTCTCTCCTTCACGACCATGTTAGGTGGTCTCTGTTCCTACCTCCTCTCTCGACCTCTCTCACCCCTCATATCCCTACTCTTTCCGACTCAACTCGCTGTCGTCCGAGCATCCATCGCATCTGTAGCAGGAACGGCAAACACTAAAGCAGGTGGTGGTGTAGGAAGTGGAGCTTGGCGGAAGTTGCTCATCATGAGAGCGACGGGTCTTGTGCCTTGGAGTGGGATGAATGTCGCTTGTGGGGTCGTGGGCGTAAAGTGGCAGGTGTTTTGCGCAACCTTTTTCGTAGGAAGTCTGAGTTGGAATGTGAGCGACCTGTTCCCGTCTGCTTCCCTCTGGACCGGCAGGATAAGAACTAAACCCTCTTCGTTTCGTTTCGACTTGTGTCCTTCGCTGTAGTACGTTACTTCACAAGTCGGCTCCATCCTCATGAGGATATCCGGCCCAACATCCAACTCGATTCTCAATCCACCGTCACCCAACTTTTCACCCTATAATGTTTCTCCGCTCTCCAATCCTACCCTCATCTCCTCTTCTTCCATACTCGAAGATGGTACTAATCTCGCTGGAGGCAACTCCGAATCCCTCTCTTCGCTCCTCAGAGATCCAACTTTGATCCTCAAACTCGTCCTTCTTTCCTTTTTGACCCTTCTCCCCGTTCTCCTCAAACCAAAAACCAAAGTGACCGTCCAGGAAGGTTCCTCCCCTCCCGTCGAGGCCAACCCACGCACCTTCTGGTCGGGCCTTCGATGGGGAAGAGGACATGCTTCTTGGTCGGGCGTTGGAAGTGGAGTCGGGAGAGCTTGGATGAGTTTTGGAAGAGCTTGGGTGGGTCCTGGATTGGGAACGATGAAGAGAATGTTGGGGAAAAGTTGGGAGTTTGTGTCGGTGAATATGATGGGTGGAAGGTGGAAGCCGGAGTCAATGGCGACTAGTACGGACAGGGTTGAGTTGAGAGAAGGACTTTTGGGCGGAGGAAGGTAAAGAGAAAGAGGGAAGCAAGAGAGGTCCTGGTCGCTTTTTTCTTCGTCTTTGTCTCTTTTTTTTTTTCTTCTTTCTTCTGCTTCTTCCCTCCTTACTCTTGATCTCTTATGGTCTGATTGTCCTTTTCTTGCTTTCCTTCTCTTGTAGCCATCTTGTTTAACGATTTAGACCTCCTGGGAGGTGGGCTGTATAATGCGACTCCGTTTTGCCGTCAAGAGGGAGAGGGACGCACATGAAAACGCGACGTGATGCTAATCGATAGATTGTTTGAGATGGTCATCATTCCAATGATCAAATGAAACGGTGTAGATGGTTAGAAAGGTGCCAGGAATAGTGACAGACTCTCGGGTGAAGAGATGTTAGCTCTTGGACTTCGACCGCCTGTCAAAGTACCTCGACTGCCCGCGAACGATCAAGATGATATGCTATTGAAATGTACACATCCTTGCTCAAACTCAGGAAAAGTCTTATGAAGTGGTTGTCGCCGCTCCCCCTCCTGCAGTCGCCACCTTCTTCCTCTCTTCTTTCAAAGCCAACTTGGTAAGCTCGAGTTTGTTCTTGTACCATGATTTGATCCTTCGTTGTCGGACTGAAGGACGGTAGGGCGATGAGTGAAAAGGATAGATACATAAGAGGCAGATTAGTTCTCTGATCCCGTCACGGTCCGGCTGATGATCTCTTCCCCTTAGCCAAACCTGGACTGTTCCCTCGACCAAATCTCTCAACGACGATCTTATCTTTGAGAAAACAGACACGACAACTCACTTCCTCTTCCCTTTCCTCTTCTACCTTGACTAGTCTCCAACTTGCTTCCGACCCTCTCCAGAGTATTCGCTAACTCTCTCTTCCGCTTGGCTTCTGATTCAGCTCGAGACTTCTCCTTCTTCTTGTCACGCTTCCGAAGGTGAGGGGCGAATGTTGATTTAAGAAGAGGAAGGTAGGAATCACAGAATGATGCGAGGGAGCTTGATGCGACCTGTAAGTCCGAGAGTCAAAGGGAGGAGAAGAAGGTAAGGGATCCTCGTACGTCAGTATACATAGATGTACTTGGATCACATAGCTGAGATGTTGAGAATGCTGACTTGAGTAGAGAACTTGACGCGGCCGTCGCTAGCCTTGATGACGATCGGCCAGTCCCGGTTAGCAGAGGATGAAGGGGTCGCTTCATTTTGAGCTTCTTCCTCATCAACCGAAGTCGAGGGTGGTGGGAACGATGACGAATTGTATGTGACTTTTGGTTGAGGACGCGAAGGGAGTAGCATTGTCGATGTCGAATCGTTCGAAAGCCGGGAAAGGAAACAAGTCATTGCTTGAGCGATGAGGACAATCACGGGTAGGTCAGACGACCTAAGAAACGCAGGGCTCGACATACGTCTCTTCTGAGTGATCCAAACTGAGCCCTTTTGGCTATTTGATTCGAAGAGGGCTGGGAGTCGAGCTAGGAACTAGAGAAGGAGGAAAGAGGGAAAGGAATATAGACATTCTCGGCTGGTCAGGTTGGTTCGTGTCGGGTGGTCTGCGGTATGATATCGGGGGACGTGCCTCTTGGTTGGATAGGGTATCTGATGGCATGATTGTTGGAGGAGTGGTTGATTCGAGAGGCACGTCGTTATTGCGATCCAGAACGCTCACCCGGATCAGAGAGACTTGTACCGCACCATCATCCCGTACATCACACATCCTCGACCCCGCACGAATTCATACAACGCTCTGGCAGCTTAGTCACGCACAGAACACTACCGGCTCCATATGAGTCTCAATTCGGCTAGGTCTGCCGGTAAGCGTAGAGCGGACGGTCCCACTGATACTCAACTCTACCAGTCAGTCCAACAACCTAGAACCCACGCCAGCCTGTATCTTTCCGCCCATCGTGACAAGACAAAACACATGGTGACATCTCATGCTAATCCGATTGACCTTGACAGATATGCTCTTCGAGTCGCGTACGTTGTCTCAACCACGTCATGCGGACCTCTATCCGGATCCTCTCCTCTTCCCTTCCTCGAGCTCATACCTCTACATCTTCCACATCCACGCGTTCTCGCCCCTCACGCCTCTTGACGCTCAACCTCTTCTACTTCACAGATATCTCGCCCACCTCCTTCGCCCAAGACCGATTCCACCACCGCTAGACGATGACCATTCCGCCTCTAGTTCACAGGCTACCGCCGACGCAGCAGCAGCACCCACAAAAGGCCATCGAGATCGAATCCAAGAGGCATTCAAGATGCCAGACTTTACGTCCATGTTTATGGGTGGTCGATCAGAGGGGAAGAGCTCAAAGTTCCCCGAAAAGACACTAAAGGTGCTCGATGAGAAGCTGAGGACCATCTTTATGGGTAAAGATCCAAGGTGAGTTGGTCTTTTGGAGTCACCGTTGGATGTGTGTGCATGGAAGCGTGTAAGAAGGAGGATGAATTGATGGAATGGCAAGGGGAATGATTACCTTCGAGAGGAACATGATATCAAAGGGGAGGGTGCCCGCTTGTACACCCATTGTTAGCTGCGATTGAGAAGAGGTCAAGGCACTCATCAAATCATCTTTCGTCTCCCACCAGCTACCAAGACCAACGTATTAGACGGACCATCGCCACCTTCTGGTCCAACACGTCTGACGCCAACTACCTTCGAGGAGTCCGAGAGAACCGAAAGATAGAGGAACTCATCCTCATGATGGTCTCTGTCGCGACCAAGGAACTCCAGAAAGAGGTCCGGCAGCTCCAAGAGAAGAAAATCGAACCCGACTTTGATTGGAAGTACGAGCTGAACGTCCAAGTCGGTCAGATCGTTCGAATCCTTCGAGACACGCTCAAATCAGTCAGCTCAGTCTCCCCTGAACTCCTCAATAAACTCGACACATATTCTTCCAAACTCGCTGCTACACCAAGACCACCGAAACCTACACCACCTCCCTTCCACTCCTCTCCTTCGGCTTCGAGCCAACGAAATTCAAGACCTTCGAGCATCTGGAACCCAATTGGATCACCGAGCGAGATGGGGATGGTGCAAACGGTTGGGCTTCTGTTCGGCAAGACTCAAGGAGAGATCTCGGAGGATATCGCTGCTCTCAAGTCGACGTGCACGGAAAAGGTACGCAGATCAGGGATCGGTTTCACTCAGCATCATCCACATCACGATGATTTACAGACGACTTGTTTTCAGGCTGCTATGACAGACCTCAAGGTAGGCGAATTCATCTGTCGTCGCCACCGTTCTCTAGCAAGACCAAGCTAATATGTGACACATCTGCCTCCGACTTGTTCACCAAAGACCTGCTTAAAGAACATCAACGCTGGTCTCGCCTTCCCTGCTCGTCGCGAAGATTTTGATTCAGACGAAGGATGGAACACCTGGCGACAAGCAGAAGTCACTCATCTCTCCCAACTCGTCATGGTCATGGTCCAGATCAACCCTGATCTTGCTAAGCAAGGACCCTCTTCCGATAGCGGACGAAACGCCGAATCATCGAAATCTGCAGATCGACCGGAAAGCTGGGTCTCGATCTCGGATAAAGCTGATCTGAAAGGAACATCGAGGAACCCAAGCATTCGTTCAGTTGGGTCGGTCCTCGATGGACTGAGTGGGGATGAAGACGTTCCTACAGGTCAAAGCTTCGTCTTCATCCCTTCGAATCCCCGAGCTTATTTCAAACGACTCCTAGAAAAGGCCATCGACTTCGATTTGGTTCGTGTTTTCTTTCCTCGGTCGTGGATGAGCTGAGTCGCATCGTCTACTTCTACTCAAAACAATATCATCTTCTGTCCGTTGCCCTTTCATTTGACTCAGGACGCTATGGCGGATCTGCCAGAGGATCAAGAAGTCACCCTCACCATTCTCTCTGACGCTCACGTCGAGCTGACGAATGAGTGTGCTCTCCGATGGCGGGTACCTCAACCCTACCGACCGACGGCCTTCCTCGACGTCATCCGGCATCGATATGAGCGAGATGAGGTCCCGTTAGAATGTGTTCCAGAGGCGATGATTCGAATGGTGAACGAGGTCAAAAAGAATCCGGTAGAGAACTGGATGACACAGGATGTAAGTCACGACAACCTGAGCCTGACACGACCAACGACACATCCAACTGAGACAAACATTGCTTTCGGACTGTGTCGCAGAGCCGCTTCCTCCATCGAATCATGACTTCCCTCTGGGATCACTTCCTTCGAGCTCTACACGCCTCTTTCGACGACATCTCCAAAGTCAAGCAGTCCGACATCGCTCCATATATCGCCGTACTCGAGGATCTGCAGGATACCGGTCTCGTCGGCTCGCATCCGTCGGATCACCAAAAGCTCGATGATATCTCAGATCATATTCGGCGAGAGGCCTTCGGGATGTACTCCGCGAAGACGACCGAGGTCTTTGGAGCTGAGGTCGATGGAAACGAGGTCGAACCATTACTCAAGATAATCGATTGGACAGAGAAGCAGGCCAAGCTGTTCAGGAAGAGGTTCCCTCAACCGATACTTGGGTGAGTGATCTTATTTCAAGTTTCGCCTCCTCTGCCTAGTGCTTTAATTCCAGACGTCTGACCTGCTAAATCATACATCTCAGTTCCATCCACGTCGTCGCCATCGTCCTCGGCCAGCAAGTCCCGCTATTACTCCAGGATCTGGAAGAAGCTTACGACCGAATTGTCGTCGCAGCTCTTGGTACCCAGACAAAGGAACCGACAGTTGACATTGACGAAGTCTTCACCCTTTATCGACGTTCGGTCGAGATCGTTGCGATGCACGAGGAATACTGTCCAGGGTGAGATTTCAACGTCATTTTTTTTGGCTTCCTCTACTCGCCCCATCTGTACTCGAGCACGAACTAACTAGCCGTTGGATCATGTCTTCAGCGAGGCTTCGTTTGACATCGGTTCCTACTTCGAACCATTTGTACGAAGATGGCTCAAGACGACGGATGGTTTAACCAGTAGATGGGTTGCCGAGGTAAGTCCAAGATGAAAGTAGATGCTTGCTTCCTCCGGGTTTGGGGCTGATCCATCATCATGTTTCGTCCTTTTCAGGCCATCAGAGTTGATTCAGTGAGATCCTTCATTTGGCCTACACCCATCTACTCCTGTCCCATTGACTGACACTGGTTCAATCGATGCGGTTTCTAGTTCGAACCGGATGGCATCTCGAACCACAGTTCCTCCATCATCGATCTCTTTGGCTCCTTCTCGAGTGCTCTCGATTTCCTCTACAGTCTAGACTGGCCAGATCGGTACCAGGAAGCCCGTTTCCTCACCTCGATGTCGAAGGTACGTAAATAAGGAGAAAAAAAAAACGCACTTCCTCCCTGAGATTTATCTCTGATCTGAACACTTCTTTACAGACTCTGAGTAGAGTGATGGATCAATACTGCTCGACAGTCGAGGAAATGTTCCTTTCAGAAATGTTCCCTCGCGACCCCGTTGATCCTACGCAGCCGAAAGAAAACCCGTGGCTCATCAAAGCCAAGCTCACCCTTCAAGGAGAGAAGAAGATCGAACCCTTCAATTTCATCCCTGCGGTGAGTTTGGAAAGAATCAATCACGATGTCCCGCGTCAACCTCCTAACATGGAAACTGACGTAATCACCTCACTGCTATAGTCTTGCGTCAAGCTCAACAACGTTGAAACCGCTAGGAACGAACTCGATCGGATGTACCAGAAGATGGCTGTCGATGACGTCGTTAGAATCATTGAGGATACGCCACCTCAAGTTCCAGCAAAAAGCAGCCCTCGATACCTCTTCACCGTCAAGATCATCCTGGCGGAGGGCCTCGTTGCGTCGGATAGAAACCCGAGCAACAAGCTCGATACGTTCGTCACCTTGAGCGATCAGCAAGGCTATCGACTGGCGAAGACGAGGACAGTCTACGAGAGCTTAGATCCTCGCTGTCCGTACTCAATTCAGGTATCTTGGATCGTGTGGATATGAATGCACCAAGTCCGCTGACACGACCTTGTCCGGCCTCGTTTTACATAGGGGACCAAACGTTCGATATCTCTGTCGAGAAGGACCTCTGGCTGATGGCGACCGTCCGAGATCGATCCCTAGTTGGCAAGCACGACGATATCGGGCGAGCCTACGTTCGACTCGATCCTCGTCGATACGGCGATTTTCTCACGCACGAAGTCTGGTACGACTTAGAGGAGAAGACGGGTAGATTGTTGCTGAGGATCAGCATGGAGGGTGAAAAGGACGAGATTGGGTTCTATTTTGGGAGGGCGTTCAGGTCGTTGAAGAGAGCCGAGACGGACATGATCCGAATATTCGTTGACAAGGTGAGTCGCATTTGTTCGATCCAGCCGGAGTACCCTACTGATGTCCCCTCCTTACGGGGTTTGCTCATCAGATGTCGCCGTTCATCAGGCAAAGCCTTACTCGCAACGTCATCAAATCCCTCATCAAATCAGCTATCGTTCCCATCGACTATAACGAGACTATCAACAAGCTTACCGATCGTTTCCGATCCGCCATTCATTCTACCACGGGAGGTGCTTCGTCAGACGGTCCACTCATCCCTCTCCCAAAAGACGAACTTCCACCTCAATCAGCAATGTCAACCACCGCACGTACCTCTAAGCCCCTCACGGACGTCGATATCGAAGCAGCCATCAACCCACTCTTTGATTACTTTGACGTCAATCAAGCTACTCTCAGTTCGACACTCAGCCTCAATTCGCTCCAAGCCGTCATGGGTAAGACCTGGAAGGAGATCCTGAACGTCCTCGAGGCGCTCCTCATTCCACCACTGAGCGCTAGTCCGACGGACATGGTTCCCTTGACGGATCAAGAGGTCGATATCGTCATGAAGTGGAGAGAGGTCTGTTTGCATCATTCTTTCTTCGACCTTACAGAGTGAGACTCGATAGTATATCTGACGCCTCCTCCGAAACAGTTCTTGCGGGACTACTTCCACGCCCAAGGAGACGAAAAGGGTCTTTCTAAAGAGACGCTTCACAACCAAAAGTATGATGAACTCATGTCAATCAGGTTGCATTACGATTGGTCTACGTAAGTCAATCTTTTCTCTTGAAAGGAGGGGGAAGGATAATCCTCCTTTAATTTATGACTTGGAAGTTCGATCGACGCGTACCGAAAACTGACACTTGTTTGGTTTCTTGTAGCGATGCTTTGATGGAGGTTAGTTTTCTTCATTCCGCATCCTTAGCTGATGTGTTTATCACGCATGACATCCTGCTTTTCCATCGGACTACGAGCGCGTGAAGCTCAAATCTAACGCAATTTCCTTTCTCCCCCCACCCCTACCCCCCAATCAACCTTTTTTCTTTTCCTTTCCAGCAATGCGTTCGCGACATCCAAGCATCCCTCCGACGAGCTGGTACAATGAAACGAGCCAAATCAGTCTACCAATCTCGGAACCTAGGGACGATCAAGGATCGAAAAAAGGAAAAGAAGAAGGCGACTGAACAGGGAGACGCAGGAAATGCGGATATCATATTGCGCATCTTGAGGATGAGGTGAGTTTGACAAGGAAAAAAAAAAGTTTTTTTCCTCCCTCGTTTGGGAGGGTTGGTGAATTTGAGATTTCAAACTTTGTTTTCGACTCACCTAATCCTTTCCCCCTCCCTCTCTCCTCTTTTTTTCTCTCATCACTCGACCGTTTTAACCTCAACTCACCAAAAGACCCGGATCAGCAGTTCAAGAATTCATCGCTCAACAACTTGATTTCAAACTCATGATCGCCAAACAAGCCGCCTCATCGTCGTCGTCGTCGTCGTCGTCCAACATAAACGTCAACAATGGTGGTAATCAAATCAATCATGCCAGCCGAAACTCAATCATCCCTCCACCTCCAGTTCCTACGTTACCCAATCGTCCGCTTTCGGGCATCGGGAAGAAGTTACTCTCGTCTGGTAGGAACAGCGCGAAGAGGGATTCGAGGATCGGTGACAGGGAGGGGTTGAGTATTCCACCGGTCGAATCACCTACGATGCTGAACGATCCTCAGAGGGGGTATCAGCTGAGGGATTAGAAAAGAAAAAGAAAAAAAAAGAGAAGAAAAAAAAAAGACGAGTCCGGAACGGGTTCTTCTTCTACCCTTGTCGCTCTTTCTCTTTCTCTTTCTCTTACTCAAAGATACCTATCGTTCGTTTTCCTCAACTACGTATCCCTTTGTTGTCGATCTCATCGTTCTCTCTCTCTCTCTCTGCATCCTTGTGCGCCTTAACCTTGTTCCCCCCCCCCCCC
>BCKM01000025.1:91605-127886 GCA_039545415.1 Udeniomyces megalosporus | reverse complement strand
GGGGGGGTGAAGGGAAAACAACCGCAAGGATGGGAAATAACTTACGCCAAGCTCGACGTTGACGCTGAAGAACTCGAGTTCCTTTCCACCGAGTTCCTCGGTGACCTTCTTTCCGCCTGCCGCGTCCGATGCGAGGGAGACGTAAGAGGGGGAAACGAGTCCAGTCTCACCAGCGGCGGCTCGGAGGATCAGCGAGGCGAACTTGGCACCGGCTTATTTGAGAGTAGAAAGCAGGTGGCAAAAGAGATATACAAGGGGAAAAAAGAATGGAGGAGAGAATGGAGAAAGGAAAGCCGGGTGTGAGTTTTACGTTGTTTTGTTTGGGAGGTCCAGTTTTGTTTTTCTTTTCTTTTTGTCAGCGGATAGAATGACGTACCGTAAGCCATGGAAAGAGTAGCCGAACCCGCTCCATCCTTTGCCTTGACGACCTCGTCACCACCGAACTGGATTCGCTTGACGAGCTCTGCAAGCTTGGTCTTGTCATCCAGGACGGATTGAGGAAGGGCTGGCTTGGACTGTGAGAGGAGGGGAACGATGGTGACACCAGAGTGTCCGCCGATAACGGGAATGGTGTCTGCACGGGGAGTGGGGGGGGGGGGGGGTTGTGGAAAAAACATTAGATTGGCGATGTGAGAACCTCCACATCTGTCTGAGAGGATGGATTGTGTAGTCCTCCACTCACACTCAGGGGCCTTGGTAGCGTCGCCAGCGACTTGGGCGACGAAGGTCGAAGATCGAACAACATCGAGGGTAGTTACACCAAAGAGCTTCTTCTCGTCGTAGGTTCCAGCCGCTTTGAAAACCTCGGCAAAGACAGGGACGGTCGAATTGACAGGGCTTTTTCGTTCGTTCGTTCAAGGAAGAAGCGGCAGAACATGCATTTTACGATGAGGAAAGGGCGCGTTGAGAACCAGATTGAAGCAGGAAGAGGGTCAGAGGTGTAGCAATTTGACTCACTTTGAGATGACGAGAACGAACGCCTTGGGGCAGTTGGCGGCGATGCCCTTGGCAAGGTCACGGCAGACTGTAAGAGGAAGAAACAAAAGAGGAAGGAAAGTCAGGGACTAGACAGAGTGACAGGACGTTACGCGATCGAGATGAAACGGCTACTCACTACCGGCGTTGATCTTGAAGAGATCGTCTCGGGTCTGCGCCCCAGTGGATCGTGTGTTCATCATTAGGATACGTCAGCGAACAGACCGAATGACTCAACCAAAGGGCCTCCTCTCTGCCTCGCCACGCGGCCGTGACAGGTCATCGAACGTACCATGCCAGGCTTCCTTGGGACACCAGCGGGAATGACGACGATGTCGGCGTCTTTGAGGGCGACTGGGAGACCATCAGGAGGGAGGTAACCAGCGACCGAGGCTGGGGTGTCGATGTGAGAGAGATCGGCGGCGACCTGACAGGGAATGAAGTCAAACGTGATTGAGCAAGAGAAGGAAGGCAACGAAGATTCTGATGACAGGAGAGAATGAACGGTGATGAACTCACTCCAGGAGCAGCAACGACATCGTAGAGGGAGAGCTATATGAAGATGGTAGTCGAGTAGATCGGAGAGGGAACATGCGATGGAGATGAAATGAGAATAGAGCGACCAAGGGGATGGGTGAAGGACCAAGGGAAGGGCAAGGAGAGAAGTGTTGGGGCAAAGCGTCAGTCGCTTGAATGACTACTCAGACTCTCTAGCTGGGTGATGGTGATGACGAGCCATGACTCGAGAAGAATGACCTCCCATCTTCAAGCGATGGATCGGGAGGATCGGAATGATCGTGAGGTTCGAGGAAGCAGATTGCCCCTCGGTTGACTTCGGGTCGAGTTCCTTGTCAACTCCCCTCTGGGTACAATCTTAACCCAACCGATGGGAGTCCTGTGATGATTCATGTTTCGATCTTAGTGGGTCGCGGGTCCAAGGACGACGAGTTCCCGACGATCGGCGAGCGAGGGAAGGAGAAGTCGAGCAAGACAGGGTAGAGCAAGATGAAGCGGGCATTCCAGGGACTTACAGAAGTAACGGCAGGATTCGACTTGAGAAGGAGGGACAGAGGCTGACCGATTCCTCCTGTGTGGTGGAGAGCAAGGAGATGGTAGACAATGGAAGGATGAATGGATGGATTGAGATTAGAGATGGGGTGGGGAGAGGAGAGGAGAAGAGGAAGGAGATGGTGAAGGAAACGTTGGGGTTGGGTTCATTTAGATTGACAACTGACCTGCAGCTCCGATGACGACAGCTTTGACCATGGTTGTATTTAGTTGGTGGTAGGGGACTGTTGGTTTGGTGAGTTGATGTGATTAGGAAGACGATGAGTGGTTGGTGAGTGTGCAGAGAGATGGAATTGGCGTGAGGACCGTCGTCTGATCTGTTTACAATTTCGACCTAACCCCCCACAAGAATTCGGCTTTAACCAAAACGACACCACCCGATACACCCGGCACCATGCACTCCACCCATATCCGCAATCTTGAACAACTCCATCAAACCCCGATTAACATAATCCATCCCAATCCATCCAACAAACATGAACACGCCAAGGTAACCAACCCTCTTTCCTTCTTCCTCGCACCCAACAACAAGAGACCGAAAAAGAACCGAAAAAAAAGAAAAGAAACAAGAAAGAGAGAGAGAGAGAAAGTCCAAAACCCGATCTACACAAAGTACGATGGCAAGCCCTGCATTCGAGCGATGTCAAAGTGGGGACTAGTCAGTGCCGTCTCGCACCCAAGGACCAAATTCAAGTCTCATCTTCCATCGCCTCCTCTGCGCAAAGCTTTCGAAAGAACAAGAAGAGAGAGAGAGAGAGAAAAAATTGGCACGAACGGTTCTTCTACTCGCTGGGTTGCGTTCATCTGTATCATTTTCTGGTGCGGCCTCGAAGGTCTTGAACGTCGTTTTCCCATTGTCGCCGACTTGCATGATGGATGCTAGGTTACCGCACCGATAGCAATAACTAAGAAAGACAAGCACAGTGCATGGAGAATATATGATCAGGAGTCAGACATGTCATCGTATATAGTACATGAGGCAAAGGGACAAACTTTGGTGCCGACCAGACAGTGACGAGTTGATTGTCGAACATGTGCTTGTACCCTTCTTGAACGAGCTGATGAGCCCTCGCGATGAGCGTCAAACCGTTCAAGTGGTTGAACTGTCGCGTGAAGAATCATCCATTTTTAGACTCAGGTCATCTCTCGTTTCGATTGGTATTGCAAAGCATACAAACAGAAGAAAACTTACCTCGCTCGTCACTTTGCCTGAGAAGTCACAACGAGGAGAACATCGGATCAGTCGGTGGATCGTAATACAGAGCAGTCCAAAACTCTCGATGGAATATTGCCGAGTGGCCGAAAATCTAGACGCACCTCCGAATAGCTATTGTTGTCAACGAGACGAAGATGTAGACAAGCATCAATCAACCAACAATTCAGCGGATGAGGCCGATCGTGCTTATCATCCATTACACGAAGCTGGTAAACGGCTCGTAGTCAAGAGGAGAAGAAGAAAACACTCACCCATCCAGCACCTCTCGGACTAACAGCCCAAGTCTCGACATCGTCCGGATCGCTCCACATGACGTCGCAAAAGGCACCTTCGTGTGGGATCTCTTGAGCTCGGGCAATCGTTCGGATTTGATCAATCGTTCGAATATCGGGAGACAGTCCACCATGAACGCAGAGAACTTGACCATCGATGATCTAGAGTGATGTAAGGATAAGCACAGAAGAGAGGAGCGTTCGCAGAGGCCCAGATCAGAAGCGGGATTAGGAAGATCGTGATGAATTCGATCAAAAACGTGGTGAGATATTTCCAAGGGAGATTAAGAGGGCGGTACGGGAAGAAAAGGTACGACGATATCAGTCTGAGATCAGCACAGGTGTTGACAAGACGTTGAAAGGGACGACACTGACAGCTAAATGAAGATTTTCAAACCGTTATAACTTGATCAGTTTTTGTGTCACGTGAATCGTGGTCAAGAGAAGATCCTTGGAGTGTGTCGCAGAAAATGAAAGATCCGAACCTCCTAGCGGTAGATGATCGAATACTTGACAACAAGCCTTCCACACGCTAGCGTTTCCGTACTTTTGCTGGCACTCATCGTAGAAGCCGTAGACCTGAAGGGTGGTTGCGAGCATGTTAATCGTGTCAGATCACAAGTCCGGGGAGACAGAAAGTTGTGAAGGACGTGGCGAGTGCAAGCAAGGAAGGACAGAGATTGGGTAGAGCCACGATGAATCTTAAGACGGACTTGAGTGATTTGCCTTGACTCGTGGTTTCCTCTTAGGAGCGTGACGTTTGCTGGATACCTGTCAATTCGACCCACAGCACACGTAGGAAGAGAGGGTTTGATGCTGAGGCTCGCGACGTCTATAGCTCCTGGAGACACGCTCAGTTACTTGACAAGATCAGTTGAAATCCTCACCGAGCTTTGAGCGCCATGAGAAGTGAAAGAGTTTCCAGCGAGCTTGAAGGAGTGGCAAGAGGACGCAGGGAGAGTAACAAAGGATTCGGTGAATGACGATGTGATCAGCTTACGAAGCCTACAGGCACCAAGGAAGGTCAGATTAGACGCACTAAAGCCCTCTATCCACAAAGTCACCTGGATATATGCAAGGCGTCAGACATCAGACGTGGATCAGCTCATGCGTAATGGCTCGTAACATGACGCAAAGGGGAGCTGCGAGCCAGCCCTGATGGTCTCCCGGCTTTTCATGGGCCGTCCTAGCCATCGGGAGGCTTGCTGCATGAGGATGTACGACAAGCAGCATGTCGCCTCCTGTCGTTGCGATACCCTGGATCTTCTTCGCCCGAGACCGATTCGATTGATTTCAACTCACCCATAAAGACATAACTCGTCCCTGGAACCATTCCACCTCTTCTCAGCAGCTCCACTACATCCCAGAATTGACCATGGATATCACCACAGACAGTGACGGGAGAGGAGACGGGTTGGACGTTCGATTCTTCGATGAGGATGGCTCGAACGGATTCGCAGAGTGCTTTGATCGCGTGTTCAGGGAGATGACGACAAGTGAGAAGCTGAGAGATCGTTGGATCATCCGAGGTGAGGGCTGTTGGTGGTGGCGCCATGGTGAAGTGAACTTTTGGAGGGAGGAAGCAGAGAAGGATGGAAGGTGTAGCCGGGAATCGATGATGATGATGTCTGATCTGAGGCTTGAACCGGGGGGTACGATCTCCTGACCCCTTCACGAATATTCTTGTTTCGGTTTCTATCGACTTGGTGAGATCAGACTTGCCGTATGATGTCAAAACATCGACGTTGATGACCCGACTCCTTAACAGTTGTTGTTCAAAATCCGGTTTGGAAAAGCGACGACATTGCTCGTCACGTCGATACGAAAAATTGGATACTGAGCTAGTCATCATCTCTGCGCAGTAATGCCCTCTGCAGAACTGGACAGCGTTGGAGAGGGTCCAATGGGCTGACGGCTGGACGATGGAAGATGGAAGGTGAAAGCTCGATAAATTGGAGCATGGGCCATACTCTCATCGTCAACAGATGAACCAAATGGATTTGGCGGTCCAACGGCACTCAAAGGTGGGGCTCAAGAGGAAAGAAGGGGAGGAAGAAAAGGGGGAGGAAGAAAAAAAGCAAGGGGGGTCCGGCGAAAGCCGATTTCGCTTCGTCTTCCTTCCTGCCCCCCCTTTTCCTCTTGCTCTCAGTCTTTTCCTCGTGCCCTCCAGTAACCCGCTCATCCCATTGAACATATCGTCTCCATCCGACCGCTATTGCTCGACTGACTGCCATCGACGCTAGCCCATGTTCGCCGCTACTCTTCGTTCTCGTCAAACCAAGCTTCAACGATCTCAACAGCGAGAAGCAAGGCGACAAGATCAACTCTATTCAGGTTCAAGTCCTTCGAATCATATCGACGACGCTTCAAATCAGTCCACCTCTTCGCCTCCTCCTTCTTCCTACAGCGTTGCCAATTCCGCACCTATCGCTACCGCAAGAATTCGACTCATTTCTTCAGCTTTCGTCATCCTCGTCGTGTTTCTTTTACTTCAAACAAAGAAACGCTCCATCGAGAACCTCTCCAAGCCAATCATTGTCGAACCCGGATGGTCCATCACTCGGTTGCCGGAAACTTATGCTTTGTGCAGTCGGCAATCGACGATTCCATCCATTTTTACTGTTTCTGAAGCGGGCGACGAAATCGAAGAGTGCATGGTTGTCAACGGGAAGCGCGTCGTATGGACAGGGACACTAGAGGACATGAGACACGTTTGGGGCGAGAAAGACACTTTGGGCCCAGGAGGGAAGGGAATGAGACCGAGTAGGCTACTGAACGGAATGCCAAGGGAGGTAAGGCAAGATGGGATTGAGGTCCGTTGGTTACCGAAGGGTTCTATTGTCACACCTGGTGAGAACCGATCCAACGCTTAGCAGTTGATGCTCGCTGATCTTTGGGCTGTAAACGGTCTACCTCTCTGTTCATCAACAAGGCCTCATTGATGCCCATGGTCACATTAACCTTTACGGTCACTGGCAATCAGCCGTCGACTTGAAAGGTGCATCGTCCGTTCAAGGTGAGGCTAGACTCCTTCCTCTTTCTCGCGTCAGTCGTTTCGTCCATCCTGAAATCGCCTGATCATGATTCTCGCAACCATCTAGACGTCATCTCTCGACTCAAGAATTTCGTTCTCGCTAATCCAACGCTTGAAGCTGATTCCTCACTCTGGATCGAGGGGATGGGTTGGGATCAAAACGTTTTCGACGGACCAACAAAAAGCTTTCCCACAGCTGACGACCTTGAATCTGAACCGCTTCGTAAGTCCATGGCAGATGTCGAGGGAGATCGAGAGAGACTGAATTGACTCTTCGATCTTGACCTTTCCAAGTCCGGGATCGATTCATCGTTCTGACGAGAATTGACAGTCACGCTCTTTGGGTCTCCAACTGTTCGTCAACCTCGATTACTCGATCCTTGGGCTGGATCTCGTCCATAACACCAACTTTCTTCTTTTCACTTCTAGCCATCCTCAAACTTCTGTCCCCGCTCCCCACCCACACGTCTGGAGGTTCAATCCTTCTCGATCCATCTACCAAGAAACCAACTGGAATATTCATCGACAATGCTATGAATCTCGTTGAAGATGCTAGGTAGATACCTTCCTGAACAACATCGCAATTTGCTTCATGGTTTGAACGTGTGTCCGCCTATCTCTTGATGAACAGACCTCCTCGGACGGAAGCCGAGCTCAAGATGTACCTACAGCGGTGTGTTCGGAACGCAGTTCAAACGGGTCTCGTTGGGGTAGGAGACGCAGTGAGTACTGACTTCTCGTTTTTGCATTTGTCGCACGTCGAACTCAACTCTTGTCTGGATCGGAAAGGGCACATCCTTCGCTGAACTCGACTTCTTCAGAAAGTAAGCGGATGAGTTAATTCTTTTGACTATCTTCGCGTTGATTCGATATCACAACTCTCTGATTTTTCCTTCGTTCGTTGCAGAGCTGCATCAAATTCCCAGCTACCCATTCGGATCAACGCTATGCTTCGCTGCCCCGACCGAACTCGATTCTGTGGTGGACCGGAACTTGAATCTTTATCAAACATCAGCATGATCCCCTGGGAGACCTACGATGGTCGTCTCATCCTCCAAAGCGTCAAACTCGTCTCTGACGGAGCATTAGGCTCATGGGGGGCAGCGATGTTGGAACCCTACACGGATAGAAGAGATGATGGCTGGAGAGGATTGTTGCTTCAAGAGGAAGGTTCGATCGAACCTTTGGTCAGACAATGGATCGAGGCTGGGTGGCAGGTCGTACGTTCAACCTTTTCTTTCATGCCCTTTTTCGATGAGGGTAGAGGCTAAACATGACTGATCGTGATAATCTTTCCGATCGTATACTGCTCTAACCTAACCCCTCGACGACACCAGAACGTCCATGCTATAGGCGACCGAGCCAATCATGTTGTTCTCAACGCATTCGAAGCAAATATCAATCAAGCCCGTCGACCAAGATTGGAACATGCTCAGATCCTAACTCCAAGAGATCTCGAAAGACTCGTTGAACTTGATGGTGATTGTTTTCTCCTCCCCGTTGCAACTTTCTGCTTCGTTAAGGACGTTCTCGAATCCATGATCTGCTGATCACCGAAATGCCTCGTATACATGTGCAGTCATCGCAAGTTATCAACCAACGCATGCTACAGTAAGTCATTTCGTATCGTCATTCACCCATCTCATTCGCCACACGATCCAAACGAACCCTTTCATTTATCGAAACGGTCCCATCTTCCTCTTGTTGATCCTTCATCACAGTCCGACATGTCCTACGCCGAACACAAAATCGGACCCGATCGAATCAAGTCATCCTACGCTTGGCAAACCGTCTTATCTCAAGGCGGTCGAATAGCCCTGGGATCAGACTTTCCTATCGAATCGATCGACCCGCTCAAAGGATTCTATGCCGCGGTAACCAGACTGGACGAAAAAGGAGATTCACCTCATGGTAAAGGTGGTTGGTGAGGCGATGAACATCTCTTAGTTTGAGGCAAAAAAAAAAATCAAAAAAAACCCTGTCTTTCCTTGAACCGCATAGTTTACTAACGACCCAACGATCCAGGTATCCTGAACAACGTCTTACTCGCGCACAAACGCTCAAAGGAATGTCACTCGACGGTAACCTGTTCTGTTTTCTTCCCTTTTCGCACGACAACCAAGTCCATAAAGTCTAGAAACTGACCCCTCCTTCTATCTTATACGAACAAATGAAATCAAAAGCTGCCTACGCTTCGTTCACAGAGGTTGAAACGGGTTCTTTGATTCCAGGCAAACGAGCCGATTTCGTTCTCTGGTCGAAAGACATCATGAGGTGCCCCGAGGATGAGATCTTGGAGGCTAAGGTGTTGATGACGGTCATCGATGGAGAGGTCGTTTGGGGTGGGTTGAATTAGATGATGTGAAGTGGGATAGTGGGACTCGGAAGGAAGAAAGGAGCAGGAAACCAAAAAGTAGCAGTGGTCATCTTTTGTTTTACTCCGAGTATGCACTTGCAGATGTTGGATGGTATAGAACGTGAGATGACGAAATTTTCATCCGTTTTCTCTTTGTCGTTTCCCCGGATAGCTTTGATATTAGAACCACACGAGAAGGAAAGAAACAACGTCCAGCGTTGAGAACTTGCAAGCGAGCATAAAATCTGTCATCCTACCCCTTAACTGACCCAGGATTACCAACCATCCCCACCTTTCCCACTCCTCTCTGCTTTCATCAACCTCGCTCCAGTCTCCGTCTTCTTTTTACTTCCTTTACCACGTCCAGGTTTACTCAAACCCGAACGGGAATGATGCCTTGATTCCTGCCTGGCTCTTTCCCTTGTCATCTCGGATGTCACTGTCGTTCGCAGAAGTTCGCCAGTGGGGTTGGTCGAAGACGGTTTAGTGGATCGACGAGAGGTCGTGGCGATACTGAAATTGGAGTGTGTTGGAGAGGGAGGAGTGGGATGCGAGGAAGGGAGAGGTCCGGTTGATTCGGTAACTGAAGCGAGGGGAGTTGACTCAAGGGTTGATGAAGCGAGTTGGGAAGAGAGTGTTGAGATCGATGGATCAGTTGAAGTCGTTTGATCCTCCACCTTTGATACTTCTTCCTTCTCCTCAGCCAAAGATGGAGAAGTTGTCGATGTCTCTGCTTTTGAGTCTTCCTCTGCAGCTTCCCTAGCCAACCTCTCGACTTCTTCATCCCTGGTCTCAGCTCCTTCTTCTTCTTCCTCCTCCTCCACTTCTTCCTCCTCATCCTCACTGTACTCCTCTTCCTCACTTTCGCTTCCTTCCCCACCTTCATCTCCATCCTGCTCGGCAGCAGTCAAAGACGACATATAGCTCTCTAGAGCCTTTGCTTCCGCTTTTCCAAATCCACTCGCTTCAACTTCTACGTCGAGTCGGAATCCTTTGACGGTTTGATCAGTCAAAGAGGAAGTGAACCGAGGGTAGAGTTTGGATTCATAACGGAAACGCCGACGGAAGAACGTCCGGATACAGGCGACATCCCGATTGAAGAACCTTGTTTTTGTTTTGTTTGTTTTCGGAGTGATGGTCGAGAGATCGAGGGCAAGGTAGGAGGGCAAGAGGACGATCATCTGATGAGCACGACATGCATGCAGATAGATGTATCAGAGAGAGAGAGAATACTTACCACTCGGCATCCGGATGACTAGTGCTAACCATCTGAGGGAAATCAATGACGATAGGCTCGCCATCTTCCCTTCTGATGAGGATATTGAATTCGTTAAAATCTCCATGAATGAGACCAGCTCGAGCAAATCGAACGAGAAGTGACATGAGCTGAGAGTAGAGCTTTCCTGGATCGGGGACAGACGCGAGTTGACGCATCGGATAGGCATCGATGAGGGACATGAGGATACAGTGACGAGATTGGTCGATCGGGGTTGGGACAGGGAATCCGTTGGCATAGAGGACCTGATTGAAGATGTGTACAGGATCTTGAGTCAGTGGACACCTTAACACTTCGTACGAAAAGAAAGGTTTCCTGACCTTCATGAAAGCCCACTCTTTCTGGGCGGCCAATCTCGACATGTACATCCATGATGCAGACTTTCGCTTTCCCATGTAATCCCTCTTCTCCTTGATCGCTCGGAATGAGATTCGCCCAAGCCTGGAGGCGAAAGAAAGAACCATCATCAGTTAAAGTTGTCTTATCAAGATTGGTTCGTTCATACCAAGAGCCGAACCTATGCATCTTGAGACAAAGATTCGTGCCCTCTTTGTCGGCCACGACATAAATGTCGGATTCCTTTCCGACACCGATTTGGTTTCCGACGGAATAGATGGTGTCTCGTCTGGCCATGGCCTTCATAGCGAGGTAGTCGTAACCTCCGTACGTCAATCGATAACCATCGTCTGTGATTTTAGAAAGAGAGATGAAAGGTCGCACAGATCACATCAGCACTCCAGATGATGGAAGCTAGAACGAGAATAGTTTTGAATGTATCTAGGTGAAGAGGGAAGGAGAACGTTGAGGGCAAGTTGGGCGACCGGACTCACACTTAACGTTCTGAACCCTAGCTATGAGGTTTCGTTTGGCAAGCTGTCCCATGAGTTTGTTGCATCCACCTGAACGAATGCCAGAGATCTGAGCGATGAGTGAGGCTGGGACGACCTCGTGGTTTTTGGAACCCATTTCAGCCTGTTGGTTCAAGTGTGGAGTGAGCTTATGACTCGATCTGTTGATTGGGGTGCGATGGATGACTGACGGCAGTGAGGATCCTGAATTCATCTGGGGAGAGATAGCGAAGGTCTGTAGCGTCGAGCTTCATGGTGTTGGAGTGGGTGGGTGGGTGGAGGTCACCGAAATTGTCATTTCCGCTTCTCCTGCCGAACTCTCCTGCTCGTTAACCTCCAACTCGACCAGACCGCATCACCTACGACGCCGTCTCGCCTACCATGGTGGCCATCTCAGGTTCGCCCCTCATCCAGTCTAGTATCCGTGCTGCCCTCAATCCGTGAGTCAACGACACCGCATGACAAATTCGAACACCCCCGCATCACAAACTCAACCCAATATCCTTCTTGCCTCTGTTCGCCCTTCTCCCACATCGACTCCTCCTTAAAAGTCGAGCCTCCATCGTGAGCGTGAGACTCGCCTCTAGGTCGTCACCGTCTTCATCTAGACAGTTCTCAGTCAGTCGTATCGTCCCAATTCACCATCGTGCAACGCCAACTCACCCATTTCCTCCTTGCCCCTTGGTCCGGCCCCTCGTAGTCTCTCGTCCGTTCAGCTCATGGACCGTTCCCCCTCCGTACTACCTCCAATATCTCCTTCGTTAATCCATCTTCATCGCCCGCTCGATTTCTTTCTCTCTGGCCTTCATCCCAACCCGTGGCCGATCCTCTGGTCCCCTCCGATATCGATGCTTCTCTCCGAGCCGCATCATCCTCCACCACCCCTTCCACGCCACCAGGCTCAGTCTCGGATTCCATCACTCCTTCTACTGCACCATCACCTACATCTGTTGCAACTTCATCTCAACCGCTCTCGTTCCCCGCTCAGGATAGCGTCCTGCTCTCTTCCAATTCACCCTTACCTACTACGGAGACTGCCATCGATGCGTCATCATCTACCGACCTACCTTCCATGATCGACCTCGCTCATATCCCCATGGAGATTGGAGACCTTAAGGCGATGGGTTTGTCGAGCTGGTGGCCGACTGGATGGGTTGAGTGGCTCATGGAGCACATTCACGTCTACACTGGTCTTCCCTGGTCCGTCCTTGGCCTTGTACCTCAGGTCCCTGATCCTCTGGAGACCAACCTGGTGCTGAGTCTGACACTCATGTGAGCTTTGTTTCACAGGTGGGCCACGATCATCACCACTACAGTCCTCATCCGAGCACTCCTCTTCCGGACTTTCCTCAACCAATCTCGAACTCAAGGCAAGATGCTTGAGATCCAACCCGAGACGATCGCCATCCAAAAGCGAATTACT
Source organism: Udeniomyces megalosporus (assembly GCA_039545415.1). Classification (NCBI taxonomy): domain Eukaryota; kingdom Fungi; phylum Basidiomycota; class Tremellomycetes; order Cystofilobasidiales; family Mrakiaceae; genus Udeniomyces; species Udeniomyces megalosporus. The sequence continues at coordinate 115,418 of BCKM01000025.1, read as the reverse complement.
GAGGCTAAGCTCACCAAGAACACCACTCTCGTTCACACCGAGGCCCTCGCCCTCCGGAACCTATACAAGAAGCACGGCGTCAACCCTCTGGCTATGCTCGGTGGTGTCTTTTTGACGATCCCAGTCTTCATGTCGATGTTTTTTGCGCTCAAAAAGATGGCCAATTTGCCTGTCCCTCAGTTCCTTGTCGGTGGAATTCCAGGATGGTGCGAGGATCTCACTCAGATTGACCCGACTTTTGTTCTCCCTATCACCTCTGCCGCGGCTACCTGGCTCCTCGCTCATGTACGTTGATAAAGACATCTCGAGAGTCGCCCTTCGTCGATTGACCTGTATCTTGCAAACTCAGTACGGAGCCAACGGAGCCAAGCCTGCAACTCAGAACGACACCGCCATCGCCATGTCTTACGTTATCAAATGTGTCTCCGTCCTCTCGATTCCAATCACCTCTGGTATGACACTTCCAGCATCTATCCCTCTGATTGGAGGATTTGGCGCAGCTGGCTTCCCCGCGGTTCGTTCTTTGTCATTCAGCACTTGTCGTCTCCCCTATTTTGCTCACTGAGCCCTCGACGCCTTGTACAATCCTCCGGACTCGGATCTGATCATGCTATCATCATCCCCCACTTGTCTAGGCCGTCCTCCTGTATTGGACGACGACGAACTCCATCTCGTTCCTTCAATCCCGAGTCGTTCAACTCCCCGCTGCTCGTAAATTTTTCCATCTCCCAGCCGTTCCAACATACACCCGCCCAATCGGTCAACCCATTCCAACTGGTCGTGAGGCCCTTCGAAAGTGGATCTCGACCCAGTTCTCGGCGACAAAGGCTCAGGCGGAGGAGCAGGAGAGTGCACATCTCGAGAGGCAGAGGAAGGCCGGTGTTCAGGCTAGGGCTAGGGTTTTGGACATTGAGAACTTGGGAAAGTCTCAAAACAAGGCTTCGTCGTCTTCGTTCTTAGAGGCTCCAGCTGGAGCAGCAACTCAGATGAACCATACCCCTAGTGCTCGTCTGACGTCTACCAACGCGACCATCGCCACCGCCCCCACCACCACCACCATCAATACTTCCTCCAACCCTGTCCGTAAATCTGCTCCACCTCGCTCTTCCTCAACTCCCCCCCGTCCAAACACTACCACCGCTACCTCAACTCAGTCCCCAAATCCCGTCACCGACAAGCTCGCCGAGATTCGAGCCAAGCGAACCGCTCTTGCTGCTCAAGTCGCAGCGATGGAGCTCAAAGCAAAGGAAGCGGCCAAAGCGGCTAGATTGGCTGCTAGAGAGGAAAGACGTTGAGTTGATGTCGGTCGAAGTCGAGGGCAAGGAAGGAGAACGGAAAGGTTCAATCAATAAAAACAAGATTCATGTTGTGTCATCTACATTTTCTCTCTGTCTTTCCACCCTTGTCTCATTTGCTCCTATTTTCTCTCACTCAAGTGGTTTCCGACTTTAGAAAAAGACGGAAGAGGAGGAGGAGAAAGGGGAGGAGGGACCCAGTCCGGAATAAAACTGGGGTTTCAGACTCGCTTCGACGCTGACCTCTTCCCCGCCTCTCCACTCACGTTCGAAACCCGTGAAATCTATGCTGATCCATCAATCTCTCAAACGTCCATCGACCTTACCTCGACAGTTGAGCGCCACTCACCCTCAATCAGTTGACGCTAATCCTGTTCCTCCTCGTTCTGCAGCGTTCTTCTTCTTTTCTTACCTCCACCTCTCGTACATCAAGTCATCTATCCATGCCAATCGGATCTGTTCATCACTCACATCGATCCTATGCTCAACGTCCGGTCCATCCAAATCGTCTCATTCAATCCCCTTCAGTTCACTCTACGTACCTCAAAGACGCACCATCTTTCTACAGCCTCTCACCATCATTAATCCCTCCCATCCTTAATAGTCCAACGTTTCGCTCGTCGTATCGTCCTATCGCTCGTTTCAATCCTCCTCACCCTCACCTGGATCACGATTCATCGGGATTCTACTCTTCTTCACCAGCCATGCCGTCGCTCTCTCAAATCTCTCACGAAGCTAGAATCGAGTCTGATCATCGGAAGCTGCTGCGGAGTCGACGTCATTGGAGGTTAGTGGGTTGGGTTGTAGGTTTGGGTTTGATTGAGTGCTGGTCCATTTGGGTAGGGATACGGTATTTCGTTGGTTGGATTCGTAAGTCGTCGGACTGTCTCGATTCAACAGATTGAGAACGAACAAACTCGATAGAAAAATCGTCTCCTGAACCACCTCTTCACTTGCACTTTTAGTTTACACCGATGATCACATCAGAACACAACTCAATCTCACCTTCTTCATATGTGCCCTATTCCCGATCATCTCCACTCCGGTCCTCGTAGGATATCTCTTGACACATCCTCTCGAACACCACAGGGATATCGACCACGTCAACAGAGTCCATTGTCACCAGCATCAATATCTCACCCTTCTCATCCTTCAAGTCCTACTCTTCCTCCTCTCGACTCTCCCACAATCGACAATCGCCGCAACTCAGCTTGTCCTCTTCTACTCCTGGCAATCTACACTCGCTCCTAGAGGATTTCTCAACCGATGTGGTTGGGATATGGATACTGTTTGGAGTGGCCCGTCGTCGACATCATCCTCAGATTGCGAGGGAAGATGGGATGGCTGGGTGGGAGTTTTGGCAGCTAGATTTGGTGCAACAGTCTTGCTCTATGTGGTCTTACATCTGTCTGTGTTTCGATATGTTTCAGCTTGGTCCAAATCGATTTTGTCGATCGATAACGTCAACAATCAATCTTCCATCATCATTCGATCTTGTCTCCTTCCTTACCACCACCACCACAGTAAAGGTCGCATCGAGACTGGATTGTTTTATGAGAAGGAAAGGGTTGAAGGAGAAGATCTAGCAGATAAAGAAGAAGGGATCATCGGTCTAGGGATCGACGACAACTATCAGTATCAATCGACTCCACCCTTCACTCGCAATCTATCTCATCCTCGCCACCCCACGAACTCATCACAACGACCTTTCCTTGCTGTCAAAGATGAACCGATACCATTATCACCAGCCCCCTCTGCTTCACCGATTCCTACCGATCATCACGACGATCGCCATCATCGTCAGAACAACCACTCTCCAGATGAATTTCATCATACATCAACCATCAGCGACGGAGCATATCTTGATCCACCCGATCTTGATGAGATCCCAATAGATTCGCATCATCATCGTTATCAATCACCGAATCAACGTCCATCTGCACCCCCTGATACGACGACAACCCCAAAGATGCAACGAGATCTTCCTGCTTGGGGTACGACAGCTACTGTTGCTGCTCCATCATCATCGGCATTAACGTCAACATATTTGCCATACGCCCCTTTCCCTACCGTCTCTAATCTTCCTCCTACTCGTTCTTCTTCTCCTCAAACAACGACCAAGAAGGTATCATCATCTCTTCAATCAACCCTTGTTCAACCTCTAGCACCACCATCACCCCTTTTCACTCTTCCTCTAATCAATCCCATTAGAACCAATCGACCGTATGCATATTACCTTCAACCAAAATCCAATCCAACCTCACCCACATCCCTCCCTATTCCTCTTCCCTTTCCCCCGAAAATCATCCCAACGTCAATGTATTTCAAGACATCTTCATCTACCGATGCTACGCCTACTCCCTCTTGTGTCGATTCTTCTCCTTCCTCTTGTTCTTCTTCTTCTTCACCACCTTTCCCTGGGAAAGAGAAAGAAACGAAGAAAGATGAGAGAAAAAGAGAGAAAAAAAAAAGTGCCATCGTCAGGTTGAATAAGCGTCAACCTTAAGCAACATTCCCCCTCCCCCCTCCCCCAAACCCTTATAGAGCTGTTGGGAGGTAGAGAATATGGGTTCAATCCGAGGGAAGTTGACTCTTAGATTCTCTACTGTCATATATATGTATATAGATTGTATCTTCACGAGAACGGTTTCCATGGTTCACGATCAGAGATGGAAATCACGTCGAGAAGGATTGGTCTCTTAGGGGAGAAAAAAAATCATCTGCTGCTCCTAAAAACAGCGGCCGTACACCAATCGAATTTTCTGTTTTTTTTTTCTTGACATTTCGATGAAACAAAGAAGAGAGAGAGAGAGAAGGGAGGGAGGGGAGGCAATTGAAACCCAAGATGACGTCCGCATATCATCTAATACACGTGACCCTTCCTTCTTTCCCATCCCTTGGAGTTCCCCCCTTATCTCGTTGCTCCTTCTACCTGCTCTCTCTCTCTCTCTCTCTCCCTCCCAATTTCCTCTCTTTCTTTTCCACGAGTTCAAAACACGAAAGCAGACTAGTGGTCGTCGTGCTTAGGCTCGACCCTGTCAGCCCTCAAGTGCTCGAACAACTCGTCGACGGTCAACTTGCTGACGTCGGTTTCGGCGGTAGCTCCAGCTCCATCCTCTGCGTTGGCGGCAGCGGAAGAAGAGGAAGAAGCGAGGGTGACCTCGGTGGCGTCGTAAGTTTGAAGATCGGCGGCGAGGGTGGAGGCGATTGAGGCAGGGGCGGCAGGAGGAGTAGGAGGGTTGAAGGTCTTGACGGATCCGACGTGAGCGTCCTTGGCCTATTTTCAGTTGATCGGTCGAGAAGCGGAGATGGAATGAGGAAGGGTTGGGAATGGAGTAAAGTAAGAGGCACGTAGAAAAAGAGAGTGTCCAGTCGGTGAGAATGTGCCGTTGTAGGTTAAGGGTTCAGAGGTTATCCGAGAGGGAAGACATGAGGGCAGTTGAGGAAGGCATCGAGATTAATTCGGTCGAGATGATGATGTAAGATGAGGAAGCAAGGTCGTCAGCACGGCTTGGACTTAGAACAACAACAACGACAAGGGCGAGCGGGGGATCCTTGTCAACCACGTTGAACCAAGACCAGGACAGAGCGAGAGGGAAAGAGGCCAAGAAAGGTTCCTAGCTCTCCCTCGGCCCTGAGGTCCTCTTTCTCCTCTCTTCGCCTCCTCCCCTGCTGGGTGAGCGTCGGCCTCCTCGCACTCCTCGTCCCATCCCTGTCACACTTTCTCAGCACAGTTGCACCTTCCATCTCAGTATCCTTCCCCATGAACGTGATGATCTCTTTATCGACAGAGCAAGGGAATCATGCAAGGACTTGCAAAACGACGACGGTTGTCCCTCCCTCTCGCTTCAGACCAACTTCCGTCACACCTCCTTCCTACGGACTGGAGGTCCCAAATCTGATCTGACAGAGTGAGAAAACAACGTACGGTGGCGGGGGCCTTGTAAGCCTTGAGCTCCTTGATGTAGAGGTCCTGGACAAGGTCTTTTTGGTCGAGAGGTAAGAGGGAGGACGAAGGATGCAGGCGCGAAGGTTGAGAGCGGAATGCGGAAGGGGGGTTGTCACATTTGTGTGTCGTTGGGATAGGGTGTATGGATGGGATGGATATGTGCGTATTCAGTGTCGAGAAGGTGGGGACGGAAGACGACGTCGGTTCAGAGATGGTTTCGATTGGTTGAGCGAGGGTTTCGGGGGGATTACCAGGACAGGTCAATCGGTGCATATGGGAATGGATGAAAAGAAAGAGAGAGATCAGCATGGTTAAGGAATGCTAGACAGGAAGCAGGATGAGGGAGGGGAAGAGAGAAGACTGACCCTTCCTGGGAGCAGAGACCGAGATGGTTCGTCGGCTGACGGAAGGAGCGACTCGAGACTGTTGGGGTGGAATTTTGGTATTTATCGGTTGAGAGGATGAGCTTTGATTCGGGAAGCGATATGATAGGGAGGAGAAGGACGGACGATCAACTTTGAAGCAGCGAACATGACTGGAAGGAGGAGAGGGAAGTGGTTCAAGAGGGCTCGTTGGGCTGGACGGGGATTCTCTGATTCCCCCCAGTGTCGACTCCTCTCCTAACCCCCCTAACCACCATCGACAATTACTTGACTACAGCCCACATACCCAGCACTCATCATCAGCCATCCGACACAACAACCACACACCATCAAAAACAATACGAGTTAACTAAAACGAATCATTGCCCAATACCCCTTCCTGACCCCCCCGGTCATGTCGTCGACCCCGATACCCATCCTTCCTCATCATCCTCACATCAGCTCTCGTCCTACCAGATCCATCGTAGGGCTCTTTGCCGAGGACTTAGATTCTTCCGGTTCCTCAGAGGGGAATCACAATCACCTCCAAACGATAGTCGCGCCTCCTCCGATCAATCGCCGCCATGATTCCCAGCGATCCACGTCCACCTTTGCTTCATCTATCAGCTATGGTGGCGACGCAGAATATGACTCACCGCTTGATAGTCCCCAGTGGCCAGGGGGCTGTTCACGCTCTGGAACCTCCCCTCCGTCCAGCACGATGGGCTCGCCCCTGCCTGAATCCTCCTTCCCTTCCTCTTCCTCCCCACGCGCGTGTCATCAACCATCGGGCTCGCATTCAGCTAGTTCATTAGGCAAGCTAAAGAAAGACCTTCACCAATTGCCATCCACTCAGACGATGGTGTCTTCGCCTGCCTCTTCCTTCTCGCCTTCCTCGTCTTCTCAATCCCGGCATTTGCCCTTCAGCTCTCCCGAAGTTTCCTCGAACCAACCTCGGTCCTCATCTCGAAACTCGCTCAAGACCTCTCAAATCTCTCGCGGGAACGCTCCAACGTCACCGACCCAACTCGTCAACATATCCTACCCATCGGACATGAGCTACGTCGAACTTCATTCTCCAGAAGCTGCGAGAGCCTTCAAGCGGAAGTTGGACGAACATGACCGGCTCACGACTGGAAATGTCAAGAGCTCGTACGTGATGGATATCCGAGACGAACGGAATGGCGAGAAGCTTTTCAGGATTCGGTTCGTTCCGAGTTTTGGCCTCCTTCTCTCTCTTGTCGTCGTATCGTATAAACTTGTTCTTTGTTCTCTGACATCATCTCCTTGCTCATCTGAACCCAAGACCAAGGTCTTCTACAGATGTCACTACGATGCGAGACAGTATCATCTCGTGCTTTACTGCGCCTGCATCACCGTCACGTCCGATAACCCCTGCGTCCTTTCTGAGATCATCGCCGGCTGCTGATTTTTCACCGCCAGTAGCCTACGTCCCTCTCAAACCTGCACCAGCTCCCTACCTCAGAAGTGTTTCACTCGATCACCCGAGTGGGAAAAAGACGCTCAGATCGACCAAGAGCCTGGAGCAACTTGGTTCGTTTGGCTCAAGAAAAGGGAAAGAGAGATCGACCGAAGAGGAAGGACCCAGGAGGAAGAGCAAGAACGGATTTCCGGAAGGAGGTAGGCAAGGTCATTGAACAAATCGTTTAAGCCCGCGACACTGGCTGACGGCTCGGTTTTCTGGGCTCCTCCCGTAGATATCATCCGACAATTCTTCGGATCACCTGGCTCTGGTATCAGCCCAGTCCTCACCGTAACATCACCCACTCCTCAACCGATCAAACGACATAAGTCCATCTCGGGGCTTCGAATCACGCCAACTCCTTACTCTCCTGCGTCACCAACGAAGCCATCACCTTCTCACTCGCTTTTCACGTTCAACCAAAAAACGACCTCGTCGACGGAGGGCCCGATCATGCCAATCTCTCCTACCGCATCTGCCTCATCGTCCGGCCATTCCTTCTCTCCTCGTCAGCCAAACGGTCGCAAGTCTTCCTTTCCTCACCTTCAACCCCTCACCTCCACATTTGTCAAAGCCAAATCTTCGTTCTCGAGTCTTGGCGATGTCCTCAGGAGAAAAGGAAGCATCCCGATTCTTAGAGGAATGCAGTCCTTCGAATCGAACGCGTCGGACGCGACTGTAAGACCCATGGGAGCAAGCGATGTGACGTTTGTCGAACATGAAGGTTTCGATGGCACGGAAGAAACAGATGACCTATCCAAGGAAGATGGTATAGGATTGACGGGTCTCGAGGGCGAGCCAGTGGTAATGGGAGAAAGGTCATTCAAGCTGGAAATGTTTGACGCCATCTATACCCTGAGAGGAGATCGGAGCAACGATGATCTCTCCGAACCTGGCGATGATCCTCGGTTCGTCATCTGGGACGATCCCAGGACTTCTTCCGCTTCATTGCCCTACATCTATCCTTCGTCTTCTCAACGTCAGCAATCACCCTCGCCGACAGTCGCCAACGCGCAAAACACGTTCACTAGGCGACGTTCCAACCTCCGATCTCGTTCACATTCCACATCTGAAGTTTCCTCATCTCTGGCACCGTCCTCATTTAGGTTACCATCATCTCATGGCCCGAAGCCACCGGGGTCTACGACAGCGCTGGCGAGCTCGAAGCCGATCCTCGTTGGAGCGACTATTGAGCGTTGGGTTGCTCACCTCACTTCTGTCGAGTCGAACCAGGATACGATCTTCAACTTTTTTCTCACCTATCGAGCCTATCTGACTCCTATGGAGCTCTGTCGCCTGCTTATCGCTCGCTTCGAGTGGGCGTGCAACGTGGATCGGGAGGGTCATCAGAGCTTGGATGTAGAAGAATGGAAGGCGGCAAAGTTGATGGCGAGGACGAGGACGGGTCGATTCTGGACGTTCTGGCTCGTCAACTTCTTTCAAGAAGATTGGTTGTCGGATAGGGAGCTGAGGGGGTTGTTCACTGATTGGCTCAATGAGATGAGGAAGAGGAAGGATATGGAGCGATTGACCGGTGCAATGGTGAGAGTTTAGAATCCCTTGTCTCTCCTGGCTCGCTGTTGTTTATCGACGATTGACCACGTGATACATCCACCTGCCTAACCACCACCATAGGAAATCGTCAAGAAATTGAAAAAGGTTGTCAAGGAACGTCGAGCCATGTTTGACGAACCCAACCCGCCCAAACCCTCTGACGACACGATATCTGTTGAAAAAACCTCACCCTTTCTCCTTGCCGGTCGAGGACTTATCTCGCCCTCGAGACAACGGCGACGTTCCATCCCGTTCCCCATCGGTGCTTCTCCCGATCATCTTGATTCATCCTCCGTCGCTTCCTCGCCCACCCAAACCTTCGGCAACTGGAAGAAAGGTGGTAGTCACGGACCGTCCTCGATGAACAGTTTGCCCTTCGGTGCAGCGCTCCCCCTACAATCACATTCGGTAGCAAAGTTTTTTGGTTCGCTCTCTCGCGTCGCTCGATCGACACTTTCGGGAGCGTCGGGCAATGGAGTGGGAATCGGGTCGGGAAGCGGTGCTGTACTGGACGGAAATCCAAGACCAGTGCTTTCGTCTAGTAGCTTCGACATCTCCTCGAGGCATCAAGGAAGCGCCATCGAATCAGATAATCTCGAGGCTTACATGTCCGCCGTTGGCAGTCGAAATCATTCAAGTATCTTCCTGGGAAACTCAACGATGGCTTCTTCTGGGTCAGATACGAAAGGATCTGTCGAGGAACTGTCCCTTACCGAGACGAATTCTAGCGTCGATCTTCCATCGACGGCAGAGGTGGAGAGGAGGAGCTCAACCACGATGCTTCCACCCGCTTTGGACCCTGTCTCGGAAGAGAGAGTTTCGCTGGAGACCCAATCTCGACGCCCGTCTGGACTGAACGAAGACGAGAGCCCCATCTTGCGGCCCATTCAAGCTCCTTCACCGACCTTCGATACCCCCGTGAGCGGAATCCACTTCGCTGAACCACCCTCTTTAGTATCTTCACCTTCCACTCGGCTCGACGCAAACCTATCGGACGACCTTCTGGCCCAGACATCCGCGGCACCCTCGATGGCCTCTTCGGTCCCTCTATCCCCAACAGCGACCCCAACATCAACGATGACGCCAGCTTCGAGTCTCCTTCCTTCTGCTTTCCCGGAGGCATCCTTCGCACGACCTACTTTTTTCGGATTCTCTCGATCTATCCAACCCTCCACTCAACTTTCTTTCAACGCCATTGTTCCGTTCGAAACTGTCAACATCGACGACGTCGATTCCTCCTCATCCAGCTCAGAGACTTCCGATGAAGACTCTTGTTCACCTCGTCGTCGACTAGGAGATGTGCCTCGTCGAAGATTGCCTGCCGCCGGCGGTCAACAACATCTTCAGCTCATCCGACGATCACTCGATTCCCTCAACTCAATCGTTCCATCACCTCAACGAGGCTCGACTTACACTTCTGAGTCACACGGTCATGACGATGAAGATGAAGCTCGTGCTCATCCTCGAAACCATCATCATGTCAACCGAGCCAGTTCACTCGATCCATTCGACTACTCCAACATCGGTCAGTTCAATCGAGAATGGCTTGAGAGTGACGACGAAGAGGATAACGGACCGGAAGCGGCGCTCAGGAGATTGACGGGTGAGATTGACGGAGAGAAACAGAGGAGAAAAGAAGCGAAGGTGCAGGAATGGGTCGAGTTGTCGAAGAGGGCTCGAATGAATAACGAGGATGCCAGGTTCAGAAGAGAAAGTTTGATTGAACCCACAGAATCATCAACGGAACAGACGACAGGTGTTTCGGATGGAGTTCTGGCACCAAGCGTCGTCGAGAAGAAATCAGTAGAGGAGGAAAAGATCCGTAGGGCGTCGAACGTTCCATCCCTCATATTAGCTTCATCTCAGACCTCAACCCCATCGTCAACCACCTATTCTTCAGACCAACAACAGCGGCAGAAACAACAGACTCAAGAATCTTCTGCGTCACTGGTTCACCCCATCACGACCATTCCACCATTCTTCTCTCCTCGTAAGAGCATGACTATGACTTCCCTGAACAACACTTCTCCGCGAAAGACGACGGCCTCGAGTATTGTCCTTGCCGCTGGTGGATCGCCATCACCTCGAACGCCACCCACTTCAAACGGAGCCCTCCTTCAATCACCATCTTCATCACCAAGTCGTCTTTCTCGTTCAAGTTCTCACCTGAAATCCCTATCGGCTTCGCTACTCCTTCAACCGACTTCCTCCAATTCATCCCCACCGATGCCTCTTCCGTTACCGGCTCCCTCTAGATTCTCGTTCTCGAATCCAAAGAGTCACCAACAACGGGAAGTTGGATCATCGGTGAACCGAACGAGCTTGATGAGGAAACGTCGACCGTCGGATTCAAAGGTCGTCGGTCCAAAGTTAAGGGAACAGCCAAGGACGAGACATAGATCGTTTATGTAAGTCTATTTGCGTTTCTCTTTTATTGTCCTTGTTGCCTTTGGTGATCGACGTAATTGTCGTCGTTCAAGGGTACTACTTAACATTTTCTATCACACCTCTCCCTTTAGTCTCGACGTCCGAACTTCTCTCTTAGCCACCCAATTCTACATCATCGACGCTGCCCTCCTCAAAGCCATTGGATCAGAAGAACTCGCCCGGATTCCTTCACCCTGGCTCTTCGATCGGCCGAAACCAGCGGATAGTTGGGAAGCCGTCTTGAGGGACAAGATTGCTAGAAAATCAACTACGATGATGGAACGAAAGGGAGAAGGAATGACGGGAATGAGAAGAGTGTCAGATGTGGCGATGATGGAGACGAGATCCGAGTTGATGAAGAGATGGGTCGAGACGGAGATCGTGAGTCGTCGCTGCTTCCATTGTCATTTAACCCCGATCAATCGTTAGTTCGCGTGCATGTGTGGTAACTTTTTATTCTCATCCCATTCCGATATAGATCATCACTGAGAAAGCCGATCGAGTCATCCTCGTCAACCGATTCATCAAGCTCGCCGCAAAGTGTTATAACCTCAACAACCTGTTGTGCGTTTATTCTATCTGGTTTCACTCTGCTCTTTTCACCAACTATTACGTATCTTCAAGGGTCTCATCCCTTCCAAGCATACTGATTGATGTTCATTTATTCTCTTTTTTTCTACCAGCTCCTTTGTATCCATCATGATCGGACTTTCAACTGCCATTCAAACCGCCTACCCAACATCCATCCTGGCTAACAAGAAAATCTGGTCCAAGTTACCGGTCTTCGAGGCCTTGACGTTTAGGGATATGAGTGCCATCGTCTCCACAGAGAGGGATTGGGGGAGACTTAGGACGATTCATCAGAGCGTCGTTGAAGCTTACGGGCCTTGGTTGGTTGGGCCTGAGGCAGGTGAGGCTAGAGGAGGATCGTCTTTAGTGATCAGAGAGACGGGAGGTGGACTGGGGGCAGACAGACGTGGAGGAGGTGAAGCATCTCTTTCTGTTGGGTGCATACCTTTCATGGGTGAGTTTCCCGCAAACCTCCCTTCACTTCAAATCGACTCTCTACGGATCCAACTCAGAAAGAGACAATCGCCAAACTAGGAGTCCATCCAGTTACTGATTATTTTCCTCATTGCTCTCTTTTCTTGTCCTTTCTTCTCGACTAACTTTCCGATAGACATATTCATCAAAGATATCGCCAAGTTGGATCGAACACCTTCTTATCTGACCCCAATGACCCATCAAGACCGACCCTCAAACTCTACATCGTTGTCCGACAATGATCCTCTCAGACCGTTACCTGAAGGTCTCGTTCCTGGTCCGATCATCAATGTTGAGAAGTCGACTCAGCGAGCGAGAATGTACGTTCTTAAGACAATCCCGTCCCTCTCGCTTGCTTTTGTCCCCTTGACCTTCTCTCGTCCTCTCTTTGGTTGAGTTCGAGTTGTTGACGACTCTCTTTTTGACCCTTTCAGTCTTCGAGAACTGATCCTGTTCAAGACAAAGGTGTCGGAAGAAACTTTCAAACCGGACAACATCGCGTATCGACCTTGTCTTAAGTTACTTGGTCAGTTCCTTCTGTCCCCTCTTGCTCGCGAGACTCTCTCGGTTCAGGCTTTTGTTAGAACAAAATAAAATAAAAAGTCGAAAAGACCATTGACGTATTAATTCTTGGTGTCAATCAATTGGATCAGCCCTACCAACTTCGTTCATCGCTACTCTTTTTGATCAGAATGGCACTTGATCCTAGATCCTTCGTGTACCTTTCGGTCTTCTTGTCTCTCCTCCTCTTTATCACTCTGCTCTGTTGCCCTTCCATGCCTCATCTTTATCGTCTTCTTCCTCATCTCGGACACTTTTTTTTTTCTTCCTCCTTCTTTTCTTTCATCTTTCTTCACGAATACAAACGAACCCAACTCACGTTGCTTCTCACGTTCCTTGAACGCCCTCAAGACCTCCCCCCCCCCCCCCCCCCCCCCCCCCCCCCCCCCCCCCCCCCCCCCCCCCCCCCCCCCCTCCAGCTACGTTCGTGAACACACTCAAGTACAATTTCACGTTTTTCCCTTCCCTACTCACGAGTTTCCATTCATTTGTTCCCATCATCAACCTTAATCATAGATAGGACTCCCATACCCCTCCCTTGTTCTTAAACGTCATCAACGTCTCTCCCTCTCTCTCTCTCTCTCTTCACGAACTTTTACCCGTTCATCTACACGATATTTGTTTCCATTCCTCTTCGTTTCTCCTTCACATCCTTCTCCGATCATCTTTGCCTTCCTCTTAGCATATAACGGTTCATTTTTGACGATGATTACGATTCCTGGTCCCCCCCCCCTCGCCCGCATCTTGATGTCTTTGCTTCTGCTTTCCTAAATCATTTAATCTCATCCAGGACAAGTCCCAAAGAGAAAAGACATGCATACAATCAAGGGGTGCTACGTTTCTTTTGCCCTTCTACACCTGTTTCCCACGATAGATCCCATCTCTGTCCGCACTCACATCATCTTGTATCAATCACCCTCTAACACAGCGAGATGAAGTAGAAAAGAAAGGAAAGCAAGAAGAGGGTGATGGAAGGATGGGGGGGGGGGAACATCATCATTCTACTGAATCTTCTTCATCTCCTCCGCCTCTTCCTCTGCCAGTCTCTCGAGTCGACGTCTCTCCTCTCGACGTTCCCTACCACGAGTGACGAGTTCCTTTGGCTCGAGGTCAGCAAAGAGATGCTTGCATGTCTTTTCAATGACGTAACATCCGGCGAAATCAGCGATCATGATGATGGTCAATGTCGCTCGGAACTGTGAACCAGAGATGGTAGAGTGTGAAGGTTTTGAGGGTGTGGTTAGCGAATAGGAGCCATGAAGCGTCAGAGAGAAGGTGAAACCTCAACGTTAGGATTTGGAATCAGAAAAAGAGACGAACGGATTTAGTCATCTCGACGAGCTGAAGCCATCGGTTAGCTTCTGGGAAGAAGTCGACGGAACCATTGTAGGCAACGGCGGCGACACCCAGAAGACCCCAGTAGAGGGGTGGGTTCTCAGAGATGCCCTCTCGGAAGGGTCGACCCTAATAAGGCAACGATGGACAGTTTGGTGAGCATAAAAGATTTCGATAGAGAGAATAAGGAAATGCAATGAACCTGGAAGTTGATGGCGAAAGTTGAGACTTGCTGGGACAGACCCAAAAGGTAGATGGCAGTATTGAGCAACGAGGGTTCAAACTTGGCGTCCAGATCAATCTCTCCTCGACTATAACGAACGAAACCAATTCAATCGTGAGCCTTTTCTGCGAATTCGTCCCTACCTCAATAAGACAGACAACGACGTACTCTTCGAGCGACTTTGAGAGGATCGTCATGTAGAGAAGAGCGGCGATGTGAATAGCGAATTGAAGGAGGACCGAGAGAAGGACATAGAAGTTGAGGATGTTGCCGAGCGGGCGTTCCCGGGACAACTTATCGACAGGCTGTCGTTCCGGATGGATAGGAGAACGTGTGGGTGAATACACTTGAGGTGCTGGAACAGACTGGAAGATGAGGTACATACCTTGGCTCGAGAGATACACAAGAAACAGATGCTCATAAGCATACCCGTGATCGTGACCTGGTAGTCTCCGAACTTGATGCCGTCAAGGTACTGAACTGAGAGCGAGTAGGCAGTGATGAGACAGTTGAGGGCAAGGATCTTGTACATCTGGATCGTAGCCACGAGAGTGCATCGACCCTGTCGAATGATGTGCGTGACTAAGATGCAAGCAGAGAAACACGACAGCATCAGCGTCCTGACTCAGATAGGGCGAAGGGGCACAAAACTCAATCCAGAAACGTACTAGCAGAAACGTTGGACAACTTGGAAGTGAAAGGAGCGGCGCATGAGGCATCACCGAGCTTGATCTTGGGTGGTTCGTTATCTTCGTCGGCCTCGGCAAGCTTGTCGGTGATCGAAGCGAGGTCAAACTGGATGTAGGCAGATGCGAGGGTTTAGTGTGACGTACGAATCGGGATCGCATCATAACGATTGATACGCACTCTCTCCATTGGGTTCTTCTTCCTCGCGGCTTGCTGTCCGACCATAGCCTTCTCCTGCGCGGCAACGAGTTCCGGGTATGCTTCTCGGAGGGCAGCGGGCACAGGAGGTGGAGGTTGATTGAACCTAGCCGAGATGTTGCATTGCTGTTCGTAGACCTTCTTGATTCGTTCGTTCTTCTGGAACTCGGCAATCTTCTTGAGGTCATCGAGAGATCCGTCGAGCAACGCAACACCGATATGGGCCTGCTTGAGGGCACCGACGTCGTTCGTTCCATCTCCAGCCCTACGCAAGGCGAAGAAGAACGACATGCCTCAATTAGTTCACGAAAGAGGTATGGGACGTCAGAAGCCTGCAGATCTTCGACATACATGAGAGTCGTGTAGCCAAGGTTCTTGAACGTCGAAAGGATGAATTCCTTTTGCGAGGGTGAGACTCGAGCATAAACCCAGGTGTGTTGGACAAGGTCGATCCAAGATGGAAGAGCCTCGTACTGCTTGAGAGCCACACCCGTGATGCAGATATCGTATTTGGCAAAGAGCGATTTGTCGAAAGGAGCAGACGGGACGACAGGGATGATGATAGACTCGTCGACGGATCTCCAGACGAGGTCTAGAAAACAAGGAACAGAACGTAAGTTGGGTGGAGCACTTGTGGATGGGCGAGGCATCGCATGAGAAGAACATACCGGACTCGTCTGTGGATCCTTCCTTGACGTCGAGGATGAGGACGTCTCGGTCAACAATCTCAACCTCGCGAGCGACGTGAACCGCAGTAAGGGGGTTGTCTCCAGTGATCATGATGCACTGATAAACAGGAACGTGAACAGAGTCAGCCGGGTCCAGACATCACGTCCAAGACAAGTGATAAGTAATACGGATTCGACGCACCCGGTGGGACGAGTCGGCCAACATTTTGAGCGACTCGACAGCGTCAGGCTTGAGGGGACAGTGGAAGACGAGGAATCCAGCGAAGATGAGTTCGCTTTCGACCTTGGCTCGGTCGAGGTGGTTGATCTAGAGACAGGGGCGAAGGAAAATCAATTAGTTATTCAGACCGAACGGCCGCAAAGGAACTCGAATGCAACGGACCTCGTTGGCAGACATAGCAGGCATTTCCTTCTGTCCTAAGGCCAGGACCCTCGATCCTCGTCGAGTGAAGTACTTGTAGGTCTCATCGTAGTGAGCAGGGACCTTGGAGTACATCTTCTTGAGAGTCTCAGGAGCGCCCTTGACCGAAACGACGGAAGCGGTCTTCTTCTTGTTGTTAGAAGGAGCAGCATCAGAGTCGGCCATGACGGAAACGGTTGACATTCGCTTGAGGGCAGATGAGAACTGGAAGCGACGCTTGACGGTAATCCTGGCAGCGTGAGCAGTCTCAGTAGACTCCTTTGGCACGATCACGTCGCCTGAAGAGGAGAAACAGTCAGAGTCACGGCGGCAAGAGATACGAACAGAACAGAATCCTTACCCTTAGCAACTTCCCATCCAAGGGCTTCAAGGGTGGTCTTCTCCATAGGGTCTCCGACAACTTGTCCATCCTCAAGGATGACCAAAGCATGGGACGAGGCAAGGGTGAGGGTCGTGTCTCGAGGGGTATCAGTGATGGCGACGAGCTTTTTGGGATCGTTGGAGCTAAGGATAAATACAATTGTCAGGAAATGGACGGGAACGCGTAATAGAAAAAAGAAACGGGTGGACTGACTCGATACCGGCAATTCCTTCAACGACAAGGTCCTCTCCAGTGATTGTTCCAGTCTTGTCGAAACAGCAAACATCCACTCGACCCGCAAACGAGATTCGGAAGGGCTCAGTGCAGAAGATGGCTGTGGGAGTAGGAAGAAGGATCAGCACAGATCACCACGAATAACGCACGACATCTTGCAGAGGACTTACCGTATTTGGAGAGAGCGACGAGAGACGCATTGACAGCCATTGAGAGTTCCATGGGAAGCTCGGGTGGTACGACGGAGGTTACAATGAGAACGCAATCGAGGAGAAGCTTGGACTTCTTCATGCCCTTCTCGACACCTGTAGATCCGATGAAGAGGTCACGAGCCGTGAGTCACGATATCTCCCTCCGATCTCATTAGAGCAGAGAATGGAACAAACCATGAATCCAGACGTAGGCAGAGGCAGCGATGGCGAACATGAGGAGGAAGCCAATGAAGACAAATGACTCGAGATTGCCTGCAGTGACAGCCTCGGTCGAGAAAATCATGGTTCGGACGAGCTGACCCTGAGTGGTACCGAAACCGGTTCGAAGGACGACGGCGATGCAGCCTCCATCAGGAGCCTGGAGACCGCCTTGGAGTTCGCCGGCCTTGACCTGAAGAGCTTTGGTTCCCGAGAAGAGGACGTTGTTTCGGTCGGTACCATCCATGTCAAGTCGGTCGTCTCCTTCACGAAGCTCGATGGATTCTTTAAGGAGAGGGGTTGACTCTCCCGAAAGCATCGCCTCGTTGACAATGGCAGTCCCGGATTGGATGATAAGGTCGCAGGGGATGGCCGAGTCGGGCTTGGTTCGAACTAAAGGGATTAGACAGATGGGATGAGCGATCATGGCTCATAGTATGCGCAAGGTCTGGTTCTAGATCCATGACGTACCAATAGAAACAACATCCCCAGGGACGAGGTCCGACGAAATGATCTCAACCCACTTGTCGTCTCGGTACACGTTGACGTTGTATGGGGGAACAGACATGGTCCTAAACTCCGTCAGAGTACGGACACGCTGGAGTTCAGATCCGTCTCTATGAGTATGTGGTAAGATCAAACGCAGCCGTCGCGGATTAAGAGGATGAGGTAAGGACCCAAACTCACCTGGAAGACGACGGTGCACTCGAAGACGACAAGCATGAAGCCGGTAAAGATCGAGTAGTACCAGTACTCATCTAAGCACCACAGGGCAACACAAAAGATCTGAAAGACAAAGAATGGGGCGACAGCGTGCTCGGCGAAAAGTTCGGTGAATTTAGGGATTGGAATCTCGCAGATGTTCTTGCCGTACTCCTCCATGAGCGTCGGGACGGATGTAGGGGATGGTTCGGAAGTTGTAGAGAGTCCCTTGGCGGATTGATAGGTCGAGAGAGGAGGCAGAGAGTCGCATGGATAAGGAATCGGAGTAAAGGTCTTGGTGAGGGATGAGTAGAGGTAGGTGTCTCGCTGGTAGGAGAACGAGTATGTCGGGCTGCCATCGTATGGAGACTGTTCATGGTTCAAAGCAGTTCTTGATGAGCTGGAACCAAAGGTAGATTGACAACGTATGCGACGAAAGCTCACAGGCTTAGATTCGAGAGGGACGATTTCGCCCTTTCCTCGGTGCTTAGCCGGAACAATTTGGATCAAGGAAGCGTTTTCCAGCGAAGTTGCCTGCCCAGTGTACAATCAGCAACGTCAGTTGATCTTGGCTTAGATGTCTCGAAAGTCGAAGTGATTGATCAGGTCAGGTCGACCGCCCCGACTCACCGGCCAACAGGTTGCCCGCGCTTTCATCGCGACACTCCACCTGGTCACCAGGAAACTGAGAGAGTGCCCAAGTCCAAGAAGGATACACGCCAGGAAGGTCCACTCCTCTGATTTGAGCCAGGTGTCGTACTTGACATAATACGCATAGGCGAGGACCGGATAGAGCGAGAGGAAAGGGAGACCGTAGGTGTGGGAAAGAAGGGGAAGGGGAGTATAGAGGCGAAGGTTATCGATCTCCGGAGAGGAGACACTGCGTGTGATTGAACAAAGGGACGGAGACAACCAACAAGTGCTACGTAAGCAAGCAAGCCCAGCAGAGGTGGGCAGTGGACAGAACCAAGGAATACACTGTGTGGCAAGAGATTTAGAACAAGGTGCACAACTCGAAGACCTCTTGATAAAGATCGATCGAGCTGGGAGTGTACACATGGCGTCACATGAAGCATACCAGGCGGGCTGAGCTATCCAATCATAGACACTATCAAGCAGAAGCCGAACAGCTCGAGAAAAGGGCCACCAAGTGTCGCGCTGCCACGCCGCCGCCCAAAGTCCGTCTTCGGGAAGCCAGTTGACGGAATCGCTCCGAGTGCTGGGACGTTGGAGTATCGGATATGGAGGATGCGTCGGGAGGCCCAGTGTAACATTTGTGTCGTCGAAGGGGGAAAGAGAGATGAACGCAGGACCTACCCGACAGACGCCCTGAGGGTGGGAGGGGGGAAGGGCTTTATCAGCCAAGGCTAGGTCGATATGTATGAGGACTCGGTAGATTGAGAACATGCTTACATGATGTATCGAGGAGCTCTGTGAGGGGAGCCGAGACGAGGATGCGAGCGTGTTGGGGTTTGGGGAGATGATCGTCAGAGGTTGGCGGGGTGTTTCCAGCGAGATTTGGCGAGATTCGGCTGTCGTCCCACAAGATCTCAACGTCGACCAACAGCACCCGGTCTTTCCTCGATCAAACGTTTATCCCAACTTGATTCTGCAGTACTCTCTGCTACCAGAGCCCCAAGGTGGATGATCCTCAGACTTGTGTGGATGATGTGGAATGTACTAACGACGGACAGGCGAGGATTGTGTGGGACTTCTCGGTAAGAATCGGGAAGGAGGGCTGAAGGGGCAGAGGAAGATTGAGGTTCAGGTAGAATCACATGTTCGCTGAAATTAAAAAGAGAATAGGACCCCACTCAAATTCCCGGTTTCCTTCTCCTTAAATCCTCCCCAGATCCTTCGTTTCCCACATCTTTCCTTCCCCCAATTCTTGCACTCCAAACTCTTCCCTCCTCCCATCAATCATCTTCTCCTTGCCCTCGCTTCCTCATACCAAAGCACTCACCCATCCCATGTCACTCATCGACCAACTAGTCCTCTACCCTCTTGTAGCCGTCGCCCTCCCGATATCCGCAGCGGCTGCGACGTTCAATGCCATCTTTGTCAGTCATTCTCGCTCATCAGGACTACCTCTCCGGAACCGAGCCATCACTCCATCTCTCATCCAGCTCACTCCATCCTCTTCATTCCAATAGCACGTCAACCGAGTACAACAAGTAGGTGAGAAGGGAGGGGACGCGGCCAGCGCTGGGAATAGTGTGCGTAGTGTTAGAGCATGTTCGACTTGAAGGGGTTCACTCCTCACACCTGCAATTTCAATTCTCACGATGAACGAGGACTAATATCCGTCTTCTTGCTCGCACTTGAACCCGTTGGCTTCCAGACTCGGGCGGCCAATCCCAGCACGAAGGACGACTTCCCGCTGTTGTCCAAGGTCGGCCCACCTTTTGTCGAGCTCAAACTCTTCGACGACACTGGCGAAGAAAGGGAACTCAGGATACCTGCCGACGATGAAGATGAAAGCGAAGAGATCGGTTGGCTTGATGTTGAGGACGCGATGACCGGACGTGCGCGTGATATCGGAAATGAACGTTTCAACTCCGTAAGTCTGCAATCTCTCGACTTTTGCCGATGGCTCAGGTTCTAACAAGGTTGACGTTGCTGAACCATCACCAGTACATCCGAGTACGTCCTCATATATGCGCCCACTGACGCTTCGTTCTCGCTAGACTGACGCTGCTGTCCATGACATCGTTTCTGATGTCAGCACATCCCATCGACAAACACGTCTCCGTCGGCAACAATACCGTCTCAGTTCCGACATCCCAATGCTCCTATCCATGTGAGAGATATCTTCCCACAGCTTGATACAGCTGGACACCCGGAGTACGACGACCAGGACGGGATGGAGCCAGACGAAGTAGAAGCGGAGGGGTCGCAGACGATAGAGGTTAAGGTGAGCTTTATCTCTAGGGGCATTCCCAACTCGTTGCTGACATCTCGTGCCCCCTGTCAACCCCTCCTGAATCTCTCAGCCGCATCATCGATCCCCCTCTCTCGCCTCATCTTCCTCATCAGACACCTTTTCAACCGCCAGATCCGTCGGTTCGTCCTCCTCCCTTTTCTTCCCCCTCTATGCGGGGACATTTCGGCCACCTTTCAAGCCGTTTCAGTCCCTCTCAACCTTCCGACCTGTTCGGCGAGAGTTCATTTTTGTTCCCTCTGCTGTGGAGGCAGGCTTGTCTCCTGATCACCCAGACGAAAGCCCCTCTGGTACTGCCCCTATCTTGAAAACCTCTGCCTCGGAGCCTGCAAGGTTCACCACGATGGTGACCGACTTGGGCGATGATATCATCCTGGAGGATGCATCAGCTGACGAGTGCTTCGAGGATGCGATCCAATCTCAGGACGAAGGCCCTCAGCCGGGAGAGATCTCGAGGAAGAACGAATCACCGGAGGAAGATGCCATTGATGATTGAGGATTCAACGATTTTGATGACCATTCTGCTCTTCTACCTGGCTATAAACAGATCACGTTCCCGACCAAGATGTATACCGTAGGTCACGCCCGATATAAGATGCAAAGATATAGCTGGCTGACAATTCGTCCATCGATTGAGCTCTCTTCCAGATGATGCCCCTTGTTTCGGCCCCGTCTCGCCTACAATTCCGATCTTCAGACAGGCGAACGATGGTTGGTACCGTTCAGAAGTGATCTCCGTCTCAAGCCAATCTCTGACGCTGACTCCTATCCTCTCCAGAAACGGTCTCCGATATCCTCGCTCATCATCGTCCTCGCACTCGTACTCGTACTCGCTCTCAAACGCCTTCAAATATGGCAGCTGAACTTGCCGTCAACTCTCAAGAGGCCTCTGGCCATGCTGCGGTAACTGTCGTTCCATATAAGTTGCCCCTTATCGAGTCTGTTTTCAATTATCCATCGGCGGCTCAGAGTGAAGGAGAGGAAGCCTTGGCAGGTGGATTGATGACACCGAAAGCGAGTGAGTGATTGATGCTTCCTTACTCTAGTTTTGGTCAAGCACATCTGATCACTGAATACGTTCATACTAGCTCCTCACACGGACTCAGTAGCATTTTTTTCTCGACAGTCCCGCGTCGAGCCTACATCCACTGAGAGCCTTATCTCGGCAGAGGAAGGCAAAGGAGGTGTGAGTCCTGGTTCCGGGTCAGTTGCGGAGAAGTGAAGCAGTGTGTCGATCTCAGACTCGCTTAACTAATTCCCTGATTCAGCCGCTTCCGTCGCCTCCTCTATCGCCCCCTAATCTCGATCCTCAGCAAATCGCGCAGGCAAGCGAACTCCCTTCGGGTCAGATTCCAGATATTAGGACCCAGAAGAATCTCAGAGGAG
Organism: Udeniomyces megalosporus; assembly: GCA_039545415.1. NCBI lineage: Eukaryota > Fungi > Basidiomycota > Tremellomycetes > Cystofilobasidiales > Mrakiaceae > Udeniomyces > Udeniomyces megalosporus. The sequence continues at coordinate 93,156 of BCKM01000025.1, read as the reverse complement.
AAGAGATAGCAGGAAAAGCACCGGAAGAGGTGACCGTGACGGGCCCACAGCGAGCACAAAGAATCGAAGAGGATGAACCGCAAACATCTACGATGTCGTCCTTTGATGTCTTGGCTCCCACACCTTTTCGTCGCCCTATCACTCCCGTCGTGGCCCTCAACAACCCACTTGATGTCATCAGACAGACAAGGAGCCAGACCGCCACACCAACTCAAACCACGTTCGCGACTTCTTCATCTTCAAATCTCGAGGGATCCCTGCCGGAGAAAGTAGAACGGTTCGAAGAACTCATCGAGGACAAAGCGGTTGCGTTACTCGCAGAGCGGATCGAGGACTCCATCGATCAATCTGCGGCTGCCCTCTCTGTAGATGGATTCGAGCAAGAAGGAGCAGAGACGGCAGAGCAAGGTGAGAGATATCATGATTTTCGAATGGATAGTGAAGGAGCGAGCAAGGATGGGATGGGGATGGATCTGAGGTTGGAGGATCTCATAACCAAAGGAGAAGATGGACAGGGAGATCGATCTACAGAGAGAGTGATGAGTGTTGCTGAGAGGACGGGACTCAAGAAGGATGTGAGTCTTCTTGAGATCTATCTCCGCGTCCTTGAATTCTATGGACGACAACCTGGCTGACGACATAGCCTCTCTCGTAGCGACCTATCTCGAACATCTCCACCAGCTCCACGCACGGACAACTCGGGTCCCCTGTCCTCCCGTTCTTTCTTCCATCCTCCCATTCCATAAGCGCCAAGGATCCCATCACTGGATACAATGACGATAACGGCAGCATCCATTCTATCCCGCCTCTCGATTATCCTGCCTTCGATCCAACCATCCATGATACCCGACCTTCAAGCGCAGTCAGTACGCTCATCCTCAGTGAATCACCTTGGAGAGAAGGAGAAGGTGAACCAGATGTCGAGGTTCAAGATGGAGATGTGACGCCGAAGATGAATCGTACAGACGTCATTCGGTCCACGACAAAGTTCCAAGAATCATCCGTCGCCGATCGGAGTCTGCCCGAATCTTCATCTCCGACTGAACCCAACGCTCAGAACTCAGTCGGACTGGGACTCGGTCTTGATTCTTCGCCTTCGCCAACCGTTGTTGTCGACGACTCGAATAGTCAGAGCTTCATCGACGTCAGTGGATCCGCCATGATTCAAGGGGATGAAGGAGGAAGGGGAGGAGAGCGTTCGTCACCGCATCAAACTGCCGAGGGTAAGAGCACGAAGACCAAGAAGAAGAACGCAAGGCGTCGTCAAAAGGTCAAGGAACAGAAGAGGATCGTCAATGGGCACGGAGAGGAATCATACGATGTGGACAGGGCAGAGAGGATTGAAGAGTGAATGGACATCGTCGACCAAAACTAGAGATGGAGATGAACGTCGGTCCGAAGATTCGATATGACGAATGTACTCAATCAAGTTTGGGGTGGTAACACACAACATCGTGGGCGCAACAAGCTAAGATAGACGAGCAGGTTGAGATGTATCTGATCCAACGTGACTCATTCATACAAAAAGCAACTTCAACTCCAAAGGAGCCC
>BCKM01000025.1:51685-91573 GCA_039545415.1 Udeniomyces megalosporus | reverse complement strand
CCCCCCCCCCCCCCCCCCCAAAAAAAAAAACAAGGAAAAAAAAACTCCCAACCTAGTTCCTGTACTAACTCAGACGATAAATCTTCCGACTGATTCCCAAGCATCCACCAACAAAGCTTGATCTTCCTCACTATAGAGCTGAATCGTAACCGCAGTAGTAGCGGAAGAGAACGTTTTGTTCTTGGTAGTAAGAGAAGAGAGGGGAAAGACGAATCCCTCCTCAGCGAAGCAAATCTTGCCAGGTTCAGGAACCTTGCCTCGAATAAGATAATCCTTGATGGTTTTGATGGTGCATAGCTGATGAAAGATCAAGTCCAGGCAAGGTGAAAAGAGATAGGTAATCAGATTTTGGTCGATCGTCTCAATGGCTTCTCCTGGCAGGGATTTTTTTTCTCTCTGTATTAGGGAACTGACGGATGGTTCGGCGGAGGAACAATGACCTCGCCCGATGTGAGTGAGAAGTGTTTCTGAATGTCCAAACCCTTCAGCCATGCGTCGGGCTGATTCGAGTGGCGTGACGCTTGGAGAGTCCCGTTTGAGAGGGTGAGAAGAGAAGATAGAAACGATTCGTTGAGTTAGCTCGATCGATTGAGGAGAATCGAGGAATTTTGAAGAGAAATGAACCAACGGATCCCATTCATTTCCTACCCAAAGGATCTTGTTTCGAGTCTGACGAAGTCCATCTTTGATCGTCCAAGGTCCGGTATAACGCTCGTATGGTCGAGTTGACCAATTTCTACAGGGAGATAGGATGAATCTCCATTCATCGCCGCTGAATGCCATGGAGCGTAACTGCAAAAGTCAGACGAAACGTAATGTGTCAGTGATCGAAGGATTCTCAAGTATTATTATCAATCAAGGTTCATGGAGGGGAGATGGAAAGGACTTGAATGGGTGAAACCATGATTAGAGGAGTTTTTTTTTTTTTTTTTTTTTTTTTTTTTTACCTTGTCTCCAAGCTTCACCCAATCTTCGACTGGAACGTCGATCGGTTCAGCATCTCCGCAGAGGATGGCAACCTGAGCCATGTCGGATGCGCTCATGCTTCTACCAAAACTATTATCGTCCTCGTCCTTATTCTTCGACGCGTCTGGATGCAGGTTTTGATCGAACTCCATCAAATTGACGAGTGATGTACCGTTACCTTTAGACAATTGGGAGTACGCGTATGCAGCGTCTTGCCAGGTGGCTGGTTTGTAAAGGATACTGAACATCTGTTCTCGAAGACACACACATAAAAAAAAAAAAAACAATCGAAGAGAAGTGGTTTTCAGCCGGCAGAGCTAAGATAAGTCAATCGAGTGCGCAGTTCGACGACCTACGTGAGCATGCATTCGAGTGGACGTGATAGTGGCAGGTCCAAATTTACTCTCGGCCACCGCTAAAGGTTTTTGGTGAAGCTCTCGAAGTAAACCAAAGACTTGGTTCTCAATCTTTGAAGCTCGTTGAGCTACAGCAAGGGTGGAGTTGGAGGTTGAAGGAGGAGAGAGGGCGCATCTCTCCGGTCCAACTCGAGCGCATTGATGGAAAAACTCGGAGAGAGTCTAAGGTTTCCAAGGGGGATGATGAGTGAGTTGTGATGATCGGACGACTTGACAAAGTAGACCAACCTTGGTGTTGTCGGTCATGGAAGAAATCCCCCAATCTGGAAACCCCTTAATGTAATCACCGGAGTCTACGCCACACGTCGATACAACAGTAAGTATTGGGGAATCAAGAGGAGGATGGCTGAGACAAACTAACGAGAGACGCCATCGAGGACCATTCTCCCAACTCGATCGGGGAACATGGCAGCAAACGTCGCGCCCAAGATAGTACCATAACTGGAAATTTAACAAAAACCCATCGAATGCTCAAGAAAGGAAATTCCAATCAGGTTTTTCGGACGAAAAGCTGAAAAAGAATGAACTCACGAGAATCCCCAATAATGAAGTAGAGGGTCCTCTCCAAGAGCGTCGAGAATAGCGACCATGTCTCTAGCGACGAACGATGTGCTGACACTTTTTCTGGCATCTTCAGATGTTCTACGTTCGGTAAGATCTACTTTGAGTTGATTATACGTTTCCAGACCAGCAAGATATCGTACGTCTGCGTCGTGCTAGAGTGTCAATCGAGAATTTCGATGGCATCGAAGTGAGCAGGTGAAGGCAAGATATGACTGTAGAGGCAAAGAGACAGACCACAATCTGAAGATGGAAGAAGACGACAGTCAGTTCATCACGCTATGAGATAACTCGGTCAGACTTACAGAGTCAGAGATATTAATCGGTTGAGCCGAATCGTGTGGGAAGGACGGAATGTTGGCAAGATCGAATAAAGATTTATGATAAATATTGGAGAAGGAGCCGATCTGTTTGTTTGTGAATTGTGACCTTGTCAGGGTGAACGATGCATTTGATTGACCTTGAATTTGCGAGAGAGAGAGAGAAAAGGGGATGGACGCACTGGATGGGACGTCAAGTTGACTCCCCTTGGGATTTCAAGAAGCGAAGAGTAAAAAAAAAAAAAAAATCGTCATCAGCTTGATTCTCTTGGTCACTCAAATGCTAGGATTCACAGCTTACCGAGGATCGAATCCGATGAGGTCGTATCGCCCATCTGTCAAACTACTCAAACCTTGACCAGCTCGATATACGAAGCTATTTCCACTTCCACCAGGCCCACCAGGATTAACAAGCAAAGAGCCAATTTTCTTCCCTTTCTTGGCTGGAAGCATCCTCATGAAGACCTCGGTATCCTGTCCTTTGATAGGGTCCAGCCAATTGGTCGGGACTTTGAGAAGGGAGCAGTAGAAAGTGAGGTCCTTGGGTGAATCTGGACACAGTGTCCATCTGATAGTCGAATTCGGATTGGTGTAGCTGTATGGAAGATGAGATTCGACGAGATGGTTGTGTGGTCTGGTGGCAAGGAAAAAGAGATGAAGGACGATGAAGAGAGAGGCGATGGTGAGCGCTGCCCGGCGGAAGTTAGGGAAGGCGATGAAGTTGGTTCGGTGGGTGGATGAGATGCTGGGCAGAAGTGGCTGTTTCTCGTGGAAAGGCATGATAGCTCTAGTGAGTGTGAGAGCTACAGTCGATAAAGGGACACCATGTTGGATTCGACGACCCCAGCACGCAGCATGGTCCTCGTCGGTGGAAGCCGAAACGTTCGCTTTTCGCTTAGGATTGATGGGCCAATTTGAGTACGAGTCCCGCAGAGCCGTTGAGCGTAGATACTTGTCCGATTTGCAGTGAACATCGAGGCTGGAACCTACGCCTTTGCCGAACATCTTGATCATCATGTCTCACCTCTCGGCTCTACCACACCTTCCGCCAAGAGATTCATATGCTTCTGACATCTTATCGAATCTGCCGAAGAGATTCAATAGTCCAAGACGAACCCGTCAAAGTGAATTCATCCTAAGACTACTCCTTGAGAAACGTGGCGAGAGCCGTTGGTCCGTGACAGAAGGGCACTGCATGGTTTTTCGGTCCTCTTCCACTCGGCACTGACACTGAACAGCCATCAACGATGCAAGTATATATACACTGTGACAGGGCGTTCCACCAACGTCCATCTTTGATCAACAATGCCGTCATCAAACACACAACCTTCCCTCTTTCGCTCCTCCTCTTCCGCGAGCAGCAACACACTCGCAAGACCTCCGCTTGACATGCCGACGAGTTTCTCAAAAACAACCAAGAGACTGTCCCTTCCTTCGAGTCTACCTAACTTGTCGAATCTATCCTTCCTACCATCTATCCCTACTATCTCCAAGGGACTCTGGCGTCCGTCCTCCCGTCGGATGTCGGAACCGGCGACAGACTCGTCGTCTTCCTCTTCCTCTGTGAACTCAACGACCTCCGACCTCCCAAAGAGCTCCTCCTATAGGAGATCATCTTTACCCCATGACGTCCCGTCATCGATGGACGATAGTTCATCACCTCTGTCCTCCTCATCCTTCCCATCTCCTCGAATCAGTCAGATCATCTTCACGCCCATTCCACCTCTCATCAAACCTGGACGTAGGAGACCCACTGCCAGCGCTACGCCAGATGATTCCGCTGGTCCATCAGCCGTCGTGGTTCCTCTGGCTCAGACGTCTTCTCCTCCTTCAACCAAGGAGCGACCAGTTTTGTTGGAGACGGACCAGCTGGAGAGACGGAACAGAGAGGTAGACCGAGTCGATACACCTCTTCCAAAAGGACCCAAGATGAGCAGAGAGGCAAGAAGGTCTAGCGAGGGGAGAGTCGAGCTGAAGGTTGGCGGATGGATAGAGAGGGAAAACGGGTGAGAAGGATAGCGGTGATTGATTTAGATTTGGGTGGCTGTTATTGATGACGGTGACGATGCATGGTCGATGAGTGAGAACAAGGATCGAGGGTTGGTTTGAAGAGAGAGAGAGAGAGAGAGAGAGGACTTGATGAATGCGTCTCAGTCGTCCGAGTGAGAAAGTACTAAGCGAGAACCATCATCACTACCAATCCGACACTCTCTAATCATGGTCAGCCTCCTCCACGCTCAGTTCAAGCCTACACATCTCAACTCACGTTTTCTTGCCAGGTTCGAGCCGGTAAATTCAAGACCAAGCGAGGAGGTGGACGTCAGTTTAGTAGAAACATTGAGACTGCTGACAACGAGGATGCTTTCGACAAGTGGTTCGTGTCCTCACTTCACTTTTCTTTCTCAACCGAGACTTTGCTATCTTCTTCCTGTCTGTCCTGCCTTCTCGTTCAGAACGTCAAGATCCAGGCGGAAGAGAGGAAGAGAGAGAGAGAGAGAGAGAGAGAGAGAGACACTGAAACAATCGATTCCACGATTCCCCTGTTTGTGCTTGGTTTTTTTCTTCCCTTCCTCCCCAACAGGCAAGCAAAGGGATCTGACGATGATTCAGAAGAAGAGTCTTCATCCGAGGAAGGATCAGGATCAGGATCAGGATCTTCATCTGAAGAAGAATCCTCTGAATCCGAAGGAGAAGTTCCACTTCAAAAGCTTCAACCCACCGGTATCACCATGGATCCCAAGAAAGCCGCTGCTTTCGGAAACACCATCCCTGATACCAACGAGGTTTCTAGAGCTGATCGAAAAGCTGCCAAGAAGAATATGAAGAAGAAGAAGGATGTCGTTGAAGAGGAAGGGGATGGAGAGAGCGAGGATGATGATGCTGACTTGAGAGGGATGAGGAACATGAATTTGGACAAGAAGGGGAAAGCCATCGCTCCTGGTCACAAGGATCAAGGATTGAACAGGAAGGAGAAGTCAGTTTCCACTCTCTTCTTGTTTGATTGAATCCACCCTTTAGACACTTTTTTTTTTTTTTTTTTCTCATCTTCTCCTCACCTTGCTCTTTCCCTCCCTCTCTCCCACACACACACACACTTACTCTCTCTCTCTTTCAGGGAAGCCGAGGAGAAGAAGGCTGCCGCTGAGCGATACCAAGCTCTCCACGCCGCTGGTTCGTTTCTGTTTCTTCTTCTTCTTCTTCTTCTTCTTTTTCTCTGTCTTCTCAAACCCCTTCAGGCATGGGGCGAGACAATTCCGACGTTGAGTCGTCGATCCGACTTCTGATGTTGATAATTTCCCATTTTTTTCAATTTTTTTTTCTTCCTCATCCCTTCTACTTCCCTCTTCTCTACACAAACAAACAGGTAAAACCGATCAAGCCAAGAATGACATGGCTCGACTTCAAAGGATCCGAAAGGAGAGAGAAGAAGCTGCCGCTAAGCGTCTCGCAGAAGCTAAGGGTACGTTTATCACATACAAACAAGATCAACCACATGGACGTCTATCATTTTCTCGTAACATGGGGGGGGGAGGAGAGAGGGGATTCTTCTTCTGCCAAGGAATGAAAAGAAAAGAAGCTGAAATTGAACTGTCTTTGGTCCTACAGCCGTCAAGGATGCTGCTGATGCGAAAATCGCCGCCCAGAAAGCTCGACGAGGTTAAAAGAGGACCGAGATGATGGAGACAGGAGAAGGAAGAATAATGACAATGGAAAAAAAAAATGCAGAATGATTTTTTTTCTTGTTCCTTCTTGTTTCTTCTTTCGTTCCCTTCCTTCTCTTATCTTTTTCTATCTATCATCAAGGCACACATAAACACGTCATTACCATCGAACAATAACAACAACAAAGAAAATCACGCCAACGCTAATGGTTCTTCTGACTGATGACGTTCATCTTCTTGATGCTGCTGCTGTTGATCAGATCCCCACTCCTCTGACACCTTGTTCCCTTCCTGCCTCGATTGCCCTTTCCATCTTTCCACCTTTCTCTCCTTCCTTTTTCCCACCAAAACCTCCCCCTTCTCCTCTTCCTCGTCCTCTTCATCTCCCCTCGTTACCCTCCTCCCTCTATCCCTCGCTTCTCTAACAACATCAGCCATCAACCTTCTCTCTGCTGTTGCTGCTGCTGCTGCTGCCGCTGTTGACGATGAACTTGACGCCTCACTCAACTTCTTTCTCATCTCTCTAACTTTCCTCCTTGACATCTCTTTGAGACTCTTCCTCAAACATCTCTCTCCCTCCATCCTCTTTGCTATCTCGATCTCTCCCAATCGATGAATCTCCCTCGACAGAGATTCATCGCTAGGCATGTACGAAGGTGTTAACCAAGAACGTAGGTAGATGTAGAGTCGTTTGTCAGGAGTCAGATCAGGTTGATGTCGATAATGATATTGGGAGGAGGAGGAGGTGGTGGTGGTGGAGGTTGATGAGGTCTGTTGAAATTCTAATGGTGATGATGATGATGATTCCTTCTCTGATATCCTGGCGAGAGTCCCAATGGAAAGTCTTAGCGTACTTTGTTTTGGCACGATACCAAGTTTGTTCATCCAACAGAGGACGATTGGGATTTCTTGACCAGTGCTATTGCTACCTCTACTAGTGATCGTCGTCGTCGTCTTCATGATGGGAGAGGAAGAGGAAGAAGAAGAGGAAGAAGAGGGGGAGGAACCAGAGTGATGATGGGCTGAGAGGAGAGAGATATATTGATGAAATGTAGAGGTCGTTGGGATAAGGTGAGGGTAATAAGCTGATCGAATTGGAAGGTAAGAATCGAAATTGGTCGAGGAAAGAATTGAGGATGATGGTGATGATGACGATGATGACTTCAAAAGTAGCGGGGAATATGAAGATGAGGATAATCCAGAGGAAAAATCTTTATCCTCTTCCCTCCTGCTCCTTGGCTCCTTGGTTAATCTCGAACTAGATGACGCTCGTGTTGTTTCCCTCTCTTCTTCTTCTTCTTCTTCTTCTTCTCTCTCCTCCTTATTCTCTTCCATCATCTGATCAAATGGGTGTCGTTCCATCTCCCTCACTTCCGGATAGTTCTCCTCCACGATTGCCTGAAACCTTCTTCTGATTCTCTCCCAAGGCAATATCTCTTCCGATTCCCCTTGAGGTGGCATCAAGAATTGATCCACTTCGCATTTCGCCCAATTGACTTTAGATTCGATTCTTTCCATCGATTCCCAAACCCTGTTCAAAGACCATCGTGGGTTCAACAGGGGTGTCAAATGAGATTCCCAAGTTAGATCAGTCCAAGCTGATCGTTTGGCTCCGATCAGGATCTTGTCGAATGTACCGATATCTTGAATCGTACCCCATCGGATAGGTGCAGCGTCCCAAAGGCGAAGAACGAGAAGGAGGGTCTTCTGTTCGGGTGATCGAATCCCGATGGAATTCCTGGCGTTGATAAGTGACGTGATGAAGGTGTTAAGAAGATGTGACGTGATGTGGATTTTGGGTAGAGGGAGACCTTGAGGATCGTCTAATCTTCGGACGTAAGTCTGGCAGGAGTGAATGAGAGGTTCGAGGTTGGTTTCCCCGAGATCTTTACGATCCATGATCTGATGAACGCCAGGTCGAACCGACCATTCGTCTAAAGTTTCCAGCGCCCATCCAACTTGATGTTTCTCCGTCGCAGCCCAGACGAAAGAAGCCAAATGATCCGCCATGGGCGTCAATCCTTCTCGTTTCATCTCATCCCAAAGGGTCAACACACTTTGAGCATCCTCCTCCTTCTGAAACGCCTGCATCAACACGGCAAACGTCCTTGATCTTCCTCCTTTCGTGTTTTGAGATCGATCATCTCGGAGAAGATCATGGAGCATCGATGGATCGAGATTCTCTCGACGGACTGATTGAGTGAGGATTTCGACGAGGGCGTTCCATGACCATTCGATCACGATCGTTGATTCCGATGGTTCCCTCGGATGGTGGTTGGATGTCGTGACGGACGGATAGATGGAAAGAGTGGATCGTAATCGGGTGAAAAATTCAATCGCCTTTGTCGGTTCGTTACGAAGGGAAAGGATATATGTAGGAGAATCTCGATCGAAGACCGGATGAGGATCGGATTTAGTGGGTCGCCAATCCGGATGACGATGATGTTGATTCTTTTCCCAGGAGGTTTGAGCTTCATCGTTCATCGATTCAACGACCTCTCGGCAAAGATCCACTCTCGCCCGATTCCGATCCGAGAGAGCGACTTTGAGCATGGCAGAGAGATAACCTTTCTTCCGATTGATGTTCCATCGTTCCAGATGACTCAGTGTTAGATCCATGACTTGAGGGTGAAGGATGAATCGAGAGCTGAAAAGTTTGTCTGCTGATTCGGTCCGTAAACGGACGGTATGATCTCGCATCGCTTCGAGCGTTCGTTGAACGAGGATATGGGATTGATCGGAAGCGTCTCCAGGGATGAGGTTGCAGAGAGAGTGGAGGAGATTGTTGTAAAACGAGTCGACGTCGTTGGAAGAAGTGAAGCGAGAAGATGATGGAAAATGAGGACCAGCGATATCGGCGCCAGCGTCTAGGGCGAGGTCGACGAGAGAAGGTAACGAGGCTGACATATTGTGTCGGATAACCAAGTCAATACATTCGAGGATAATTCTCGTCTGATAATGGCAAGGCAGATGAGGCAGATGGTGTGTAGCGAGAGCGAGGGAAAGATGAACCTCTGGAATGTCTTTCGCTCGACCCATGATCTCTTCTACTAGCCAGACAGGCCAGAGCGGCTTGGTTGGATCCTCCAAAGATACGCTCCTGGCTGATCTCTGCTTCCTGAAGAGGATCATGGCGTCTCGGACAGAGGTCGAGATTAGAACGTTTCGCCAAGCCAGGAAGAGATGTTCGTCCATCCCAAGCTCAAGGATCAGATCTGGAAGATCATCACCGACACCGACTCGTTCACCATCGACGGACTCAGTCACTCGGTCAAAATCCTTGGATCGGATCGGGTTGGAGGGAGAGATGTATGCGCGGATAATGGATTCTTGTGTCCACGGTTGGCCTCGACAAACTTGAATGGGTGTATCAGGTCGATAACAATGAGCGTCTGTATGAGTTGGCTGATTTATGGGAGTAGGACGGCATGGTGCACGGAGGATGGAGGGGTCGTTGAAGATGGAGTACGGTGGTGGATCGGGGCGAGTTGGAATTGGCTGCTGTGTCGACGGACGAGATGCCGAGTGATGATATGAACGACCGATGGCCAGTTGCGATGGATGTCCAGTCGATATGGAAGCCGCTGTAGGAGCAGGGAACAATGATGGGGTCGATAAAAGTGTCGGGATGGCGAAGGAAGAAGTGGTACGAAGCGAATAACGGCCAGATGTGATCTTGCGTCGAGTGTGAAGCATGATGAATCTTTTACGGAGGGTTATAGGAGTTTACGTCGGGCTTATGAGTGAGAGTGAAAGTCTGGAGCTGCTTGTGATGTTGGAAGTAGAGGCTCAGTAGAGCAAGGTGGGGCCAAAGTTGGGCAGGAAGGGGACCGTTGTTTAACGATTCCTTCTCACTGAGGGAACGTCAAATCAGCATCGAGATAGCTAACGAAGCATGCGGAGAGCTCGTCACTCACAACTACTGTCCACACTGCTCTTGACTAGCTTGAATTGAGGGTCAGGTTGGCAGAGAGCAAAGAGAAATCTCGTCCGGACGCCGCTGCCGGGTCGATCTTGTGCTGGAACGGTTTTGATTGGGGACTTGGTAGATGTCGAAGTAGTAGTAAGAATTCTCGTTGAGCGAGAACAAGGATATTGGAAGCTTGAAGTCCAAGGCGTGATCAGTAGATGGATGGATGGATCACTGAGGTTGGAATTCCCGGAACTTGAGCCGAAGGAGGGTCCCCCCAAGATTCCCCCCATCCTCAACCACATCCACCACGCCATGACAACGATTCCATCTAGGTTGGCCACCATGACTAGGTCATCGACGTCCATTCAGGATGCGCATGCCAGAGCCAGAACTCTCTATCGAGATTGGTACAAGTCGGTCAGTGAATCGTCTCTTCCCGATCGACATCGCATCCATCCATCCCTCTCGTACCACACGCATTCAATCCATCACTACCCGTCCTCTGGACTGACTCTACAATTAACCGAATCATTCTCAATCCATGCATCCTCCCATAGGCTCCCGAGATCGTCGACATCTATGAACTCAACATCCCCGTCTTTGATGTCCGCGTCAAGATTCGTGAAGAGTTTGAGCGACATAAGCACGTCACCGATCTCAACGTATACGACGTTTTGCTTCTCAAGGGAAGGCAAGAGTATCAAGTTGAGTCTCTCCTCTGTGTGAGGGGGAAAGGGAAGACTTTGAACTATCTTCTCCATGATCTGGCTTGAACTGGATCAGCACCTCCCCTTCTTCCTCGGCGAATTGAGTAGATGTTTCGAGATAGCAAAGCTGACAGGAGTGATTCATGCCTCACTTCTCCCATAGGAAACGATGAACATTTGGAAACAAGCGGTATGAGTCCAGTCTTTGAGCAGCGAGGAGGACAAGATGATCTCCTCGGAACAATCGCACCGAGGCCGAACACTCAAACTTTCTTTCATTCATTCGCTCTCTCTTCCGTCTCGCGAATCCAGCCTCACGTCAATGCATGGTTCGATAAGCAACAGGCGAGGATTCTTATACTCTCCTACTTTTCCTCACCTCGCGAATACTAACCTCTTGTATCTTCGCCTCTTGATCCATGGGATTTCCTCAACAATCTTCGTCTCAAAAATCCTGCATCTGCTTCACTCAACGGCCCTTCGGCGTTTCATCCTCTAGGCACCACGTTAGTATTTGCTACCTCGTTGAGTCTCCGAACAGGAACGCGCAGAACCGACCTGATGAATCGCTTGGATGGGAATTGACAGCACAACCCGAGACGTTCATGGACAAGTTTTTGGCGGGGTAAATATTCACCATCATCTTTCCTTCCCACGAAAAAAAAAAACAAAAAAGCTTACCCAAACCCTCGGTCGACCTCTTTCTTCTTCTTCTGCTTCTTCTTCCTCAGTCGAGATGAACCAGGGACGGGAACTTATCGCTGAGAGCGATCCTCTCAATCCTTCCTTTCCCAATTTTGGATGATACACCGGAATTCACAGTCTTCTTTTCATCGTCGTCATCGTCATCGTCCCAAACTCGAATCATACCTTTGTCCCTTTACTTTGTACGATGGTCACAAACCGATCCACATCTTGATCTCTTCCCCTCTCCCCCCCCCCCCCCCCCCCCCCCCCCCCCCCCCTTTTTTTCATCCTCCTGAATGATTTTCGATCGCCCCTTGTGAATTTATCCGTGATCCGTCATCAACCACAAGGAAACCTCCCCCCCATCGTCTGAGTCGGTCCTGCTCGTTACCGAATCCAAGAGAAGAGAAGAGGAAGAGGAGAGGAAAGAAACAAATGCATCATGTGGATACAACCAAGACTCGGTCGGGTAGGGAGGAAAGTAGAACAAGAAAGAGAGTTACTTGAAGGGAAGCAAGCCGGTTTGGGAGAATTGAAAAGGGGAAAGAGGCGTTTTTTTTTTTCTCTCTCTTAGGGGCGAAGGGAAGAAGAAGAGTTGGCGTTTTGTTTGTTTGTTCTTGTCGTTCTGAGAACTCGTGAAAAGAGAGAGAAAGAATGAAGGAAGAAGAAGAAACAACGAGAGAGAGAAGAAAAAAAAAAAAAAAAAAAAAAAAAACGATCTGAACCTTCCTACTCAAAACCCATCTTTCCTTTCTCTTTCTTTCCATTCCTCCTCTTCCACCTCTTTGACCCTCCTCCTCATCACCAGAACTTTATACACTCTTTACAAATTCCTCCTCAAGGCCAATCCGTTCCCCGCAATTTCAATCTTCCTCATTTGTCTCCCCAATTCTTCCATGTCAACCGCTGCTCCACCACCACCACCACCACCTCCTCCTGCTCCTCCTCCTACATGTCCGTTAGCGTTACCAAACGACAATCCGATCCCTGACGTCGACGCCGACGAGTTCATCAACCCTTCACCGATCGTGCCACCTCCACCTCCTCTTCCAAACCCAGCACCTCCACCTCCTACTCTTCTACCGCTACCTGGACTACCCGGTCTACTTCCGACTCTGCTTCCCACGGCACTTTGTGAACGACTTTGCATTCCACTACCGGGAGCGGCTGCGCTATGGTTTCCACCAAACCTAGCTGAAGGGGGTGGGAACCCAACGGCTCCGGCGTTAGTGTTGGGTCGGTGAGGTGCTAGGATCTCAGAGGGATGATTGGTAGGTGAGAGAAGTAGAGATGGCGAGAGGAAAGCGGGTGTGGGTGGGTAAGCGGAAATGAAGGAGGAAAGTTGAGTGTTTGGGGCTGGTGCTGGTGGCGGTGGTAGGATTTGAGAGGATGAAGATGATGACTGTTGTTGTTGTTGTTGTGACGAAGATGATAGAGATGTTGAGGGTAATGATAAGGAAGATGATGTCGGTGGAGGTGGTGAAGAAGTTGGTGTCGGTCGATGTGAAAGTGAACCATGAACAATCGAATTCGCTGAAAGGGAGGAGTAACCATTGTTGATACCAATCTTGAGATTTGAGAGCGAATTCGAACTCGAAAGAGTGGGTCCATGGCGGCTGTTGTTGTTGTTGTTGTTGTTGTTGCCGTGGGCGAGGTTGTTGGTAGCAGCGAGAGCTGAAGGCGCTGTGTAGTCGACAGTAAAAGTTGGTGAAGATGATGTATGATCTTGATCTCCCATACTCGTATCGTTCGTTCTGCCTCCTCCTCTCAGCCCACCTTCACCGCTCAAACCAGAGAGGTACTCAAGTTGAGGCGATGCAGGAGGTGGTGTTGACATGGCTCTTCTCGACGAGTTTCCACTTCCACTATTCAAGCTGCTTCCACCACCCCTTCCGCTCGCTCCTTCTTCCACCTTGAGATCGCTGACTCTTCCTCCCGTTCGACCCCGGAATGTTTGATCAGGGAATCCACCTACCCCTCTTCCGCTGTTCGAGTCTGCGTATGACTTTTGTTGCTGGTGATTCGAATGTCTCGACATCGTGTCTCTGCCTCGGACTGGATCAGGTTGGTTTGGTCCTCCTCCTCCCATACCTGACCGAGGTGGGTAACTTCCTCCAGATCCATTGCTGAATTCGAGGCCGAGACTTCCATGCTGCTGCTGCTGCTGCTGTTTGGGGGCAGACGAATGTGATCGCGGGCTGACGACAGGCGAGTGATGAGGCGAAGGGATGTATGGCTGCTGCTGTTGATGGTGCTGAGAGTAACTTTGTTGCTGCTGTTGTTGATGATAAGGAGACGAATGCTGGATTGGTTGTCGATGCGGTGGGGGATGAGGATGCGATTGTGGAGGGAATGCGATTGTGGAGGCTGATCGAGCCGAATCCATGCCAGTGATGGGAATGGTAGAAGGAAGGATGTGTTCTTGTAGATACTGAGTAGGACGAGCAGGAGAGAGGCGATCGATGGGTTGCGAGGCATGCTGATATGCGAGACGAGGGGCATGTCAGTCGACTTCAGCAGGACGATCGACAAGCAAGGATGGGCGAAGGAAGGTCATCTAGTGGAGATAGATCCTTACTCGTTGATTGCTGCTGAAGGCGATCCGATTCATCGTCGTTCTTGGTGCTGGTGACATTGACCTTGGTGCTCGCTGCAAGTCGTCCTCTCGTTCTGCGCGAAGATCACAGGGACATAAGGATCGAACCTCATCATGTCAACGTGCAGGAATCATACGAGGACGAACCTTCACACAAAGACGCGAGAGCGTTGACGGCTCTCTCTGGACGAGAGCAGAGAATCCGAGACGCTCTCATAAACTCGCCTCGGATGGTGTAAAGCCCATCTTTCGTGACTGTCCGCGCGACGTTGTAGGATGTTTCGAATGGATCCTGTAGTAAAGAGTAGACCAGATCAACGTGCCATCCGAAGACCGCGTCAAGAACTTGATTGACGAACCTCGATACAAAGCCTATTTCGGTCTCGAGCCATTTCGTTGATGCCTCCGACCTCACTGTCCGTAGTCCATTGCTTTGATTCCTGGTGATAGAAGGAGTATGTACGTAAGCGGATAGTTCTCTGACTTTCTGACGAAGAGTATCTCGGATTCACCTTGGTCAGCAATCCAGCTCTTATGGACACGACATCTGTGTTGAAAGCAAATGTTGTGCAGTAGAATCGGAAAAAGTCGATCAAACTGTATGTAGATGAGCCAACATCAGTCAAAGCACCTCAGGGAAGCGATGGAACGAGGCGCGAGAAGACTCACAGTTCACCGACGCTCTGCAAGTTTCCGGAAGTCCACTCCTTCCGTAACGCCTCAGTATCGTCAAAGAACCAAATGTTGTTCCCATTGAGCTCGTACGTCCCTTTTGCGGGTTCAGGCTCGCCAGGTACAGTTGGCGGTGGTATTCTCTGAAGGTTCGGCAGGACAGGGGGCGACTGAATGTGGATCAAGAAGAACAGAACAAGGAGAGTGAAGCCATAGGATGAGAGTGTTCCACGGTAAGGCGAGTTGATCTTTCGTCTCTTTGACCAGACTTTGACTGTGCGATCAGATTGCAGGGTGAAGTACGGAGTTTAGCTGGAAGGATCGCTCTTATAGACTTTTGGTCTGTACGTGGTACGAACGGAATAGGACCATGGTCCGGACCCGAGCAGGATCGATCGTGCTACAAGAAAAGTATACTCAGCGAGCACTCGACACAAGAAGAGGGGGAGGGGGACAACCTCGAACACCTGGGCTTACGCGTATGTCAAAAGCAGACGAGTATTTTCCAATGCTAGGCGATTTTCAAATCCGATGTCGCACTAGAGATAGTAACATTAGAGATCCAAGGACGATATGAGTTGAAGACCTCCAGCTCCAACAAACTATACGCAGAGTCTACATACGGCGATGCCAAATGGTAGCCCTGGACTTGGAGACAGAGAGAGTTTGATGATCTAGAGCGATACACATATGGGCATCAACCAACGGAAAAGCAAGATAGAAAGGGGTTGACGAACGGACCGGAACATAGGCTTTAGGTAGAGCTTTGACGGCAAAGTTGGTCTCTGGACGTGACCGAAGCGAGTTTATGGAAACTCTCATCAGCAACGTGCCAAACCAAGCCTCTGATTGAGTCCATATCTATGGGCCGCGGGGTAACTCAATCGACTGACCTTGCTCGAGCAAACTCCCGATGAGGGTCACAAGCTCCGCTGCTCTCGGTCTTGGCTCCTCGCCTTCACTTTCCAGCAAGACACAGAGGTCCATATCTGCCGAGATTCATGATTCAGGGTAGAGATCAATTCACATGTCAATTTAAGAGGTTGACGTCAAGCTAAAGTACGATGTCTTCGGCGACTGACCGCTATTCCTCAACGAGAACCCATTTGCCTGTTGATGATGGTATTTGAGGAGGACATCAAGTCTCTGTCAGTTCGATCCTACGCGCGAAGCCTTGTAGACCAGCTTGGTGAAGGACTAGGATCGACTTACGGTGGAGCCGAAACTCAACAGCCGGGACTTTGGCTCGACTGTTCTGATGAGCTTCTCAATGAGAACCCGGACCTGTTGCTTGGTGTTGAGCTCCTCTGGAGTAGGGAGAAGAGGTAGGATGACTATTTTTCATCGAATGCCGGATCACGGAGAATTATAGGGAGCGATATCGAAGGAAGGGAAGGAAGGAGAGGGATGTTGATGAGTGAGCGACGACTCCTCTTGCACGATCCGGAAAGAGGAGCGACGATGTCCGATCGGGCTGAGGCCGTCTGAGATGAATGTTGTACTACTGACAGTGGAAGAGGGAAGTGGATAGCTCTTCCAGATAGCGTTGGCGAGCGTGACTGGCCATGATGTAGGCTAAGAAGGAGCGAGGAAGGATAGGGCGGGTGCAGTGGCTCCGATCGAAGAGAGCGACTGGTTCGTCTGAGGTACTTTGATCTGAGACGGCGAGCTCTAGGGCGTTTTTGGTCCGATCTAGTGGGCGATCTAAGGAGGAGAGGTAGGGAAGCGAAGAGAAGCCTTGGAAGTTGGAGAGACGGCCGAGGTGCAGGGGGTTCTCAGCTAAGATCCTGCTCCTTCTTTCATCTCTTGAAGAGCGTGAACTCGATAACCACTAGCCGTGCGCCCAAGATGGACAGAAGAATCATTGGGCAGAGCGGAACTCAATCCGAAGGAAGATTATCGCTCTGCATGAAAGAGAAAAAATGGTCACATCAAAGGGCCATCGCTGATCAAGTCTACCCTGAGTACGACCCCTCTCCCACTGATGGATGTCGATGAAAGCATCATGAGATTCAAGTCACCCTCTCGGATTCCAAGTCCCAAGAGGGATGCATCGAGGAGATAGGCCGAGGTAGTATATAAGACGATTCGAGTTGTTTTCATCCATCTTGCCATAGACCTGTGATTTAGCCTGATGAAATTCTTTCCCGATGGCTCAATCTCATACCGACAGAGTCCTGTCCAAGATAGGACAGTTAACCAATTCTTCTCTTGTCATTTCTGACTCAAGACCGTCGACGTTGTGAAAGTGACGGCCTCGTCGTAACTAGGATTCAAATCAGGAGGCCCTCTCGTCCTCCTTCCCTCCAGGCTCGAGTTCCTTCGTCCGTGTCAACTCCATGTCCCAATCAACCTGCCAAATAATTGGTCGGGACATATCTGTCATCCCTCTTAACTAACGCTCCAATACGGCGACTGGACGCGAGACTGTGCTGACCAACAATCATCCCCGGTCCCCGCGTCGTCAATGGCCGGTGGGGTGGGGTGGGGAAGTCGAATGATCCTTCCCCCTTCTGTCTTTCTCCCTAACAACCATTGCGCAACCGATCCCATCCCCTCGAGCTAATATTCTGGAACCTAGTCATCCTGACACACAACTATGTCTAACGAGCAAAGCTTCTACGATCTCAAGACCACCGTTAAGGGCAAAGAAGTCTCCTTTGACGACTTCAGGGGAAAGGTACGCCCAAGTCACATTGGAATTGCCTCATCGAAGCATACATCGCCAATCAAGCCTATCCTGTCTTTCGTACACAGGTCGTCCTCATCGTCAACACCGCCAGTCAATGTGGTTTCACTTATCAATACGACGGACTCGAAGCTCTTCACAAGAAGTACGAATCAAAGGGCGTCGTTGTGCTCGGTTTCCCTTGCGATCAATTCGGTGGACAGGAACCTGGAAATGACGATGAGATCCTATCGGTATGTTCACCGCTCTTGATTTGTATGTGGCAAACTGACTCGACTGATTTCATCCGGTCGCCTTTCCTTCTCTCGCATACGTTATCATTTCTTTCTGCCGGGTCTTTAGTTCTGCCAACTGTAAGTGAGATCTGTCCATCTACCATGATCACCCGTTCCTACATTCACGTCTCGCTGTCCCTCTCGTCCGATCGTCAGCAACCACGGCGTGACTTTCCCTCTTACCAAAAAGTACGTACCATCAACCACTTATCAGTGAGCTCTTTCAAGCATCATGGACTGATGTCCGACTCATCTTCTCATCAGATCTGACGTCAATGGAGACAACGTCAATCCTGTCTTTGAGTACCTCAAGAATGCTGCTCCCGGTGTCCTCGGTTTGACTCGAATCAAGTGGAACGTCAGTAATGATCACCGATGAGCGTCTTACCGTACCTCGCATCCAACAGCTGATCTCTGGTTGAATTTCACTCTACCGACACATCAGTTTGAAAAGTTCCTCATCGACAGGGAAGGCAAGAACGTGACCCGATACTCGAGTTTGACCAAACCAGAGACGCTCGAGGCTGAGATTGAGAAGTTACTCTAGGAAGTTGATATCCAAGGCCATAGATAGATATACAGCATTCGGAGAGAGATGACAAGGATGATGATGTACATGACTGAGAAGGAGGAGAGATGGTTCGATAGCACTGAAGATGGAATCTTGGAGATGGCGAGATTTGATCCCACATCGTCGGTTGAGTTTGAGAATCGGACAGGCTCAAGGGAATGAATGGAACAGTGATATAACGGGTTGTGAGGAGTAAGGAAATGTGATGTTGTTTTCTTCTTTTGGCCAAGGTCGGTGGGTGGAGGACAGGTTTTGAGTGGGTTGTGACCTCTAGATGGGAATTTGATGATGATGACGATATAAGAAACCCTAAAGGCCCTTCCTCTATGGATGGCCTCGTCTGACGTCTGACTCTATACCATCACCATCTCTGACTCCTCATCATCCCTTACCTCACCCGTCGCGACATCTTAACTCGACTCAAACGCTCCGACATCCCCTATACGGCGAACACCGAACCATTTCTCTCTCTCTCCCTCTTCCCGCCCCTTCCCTCCTCTTCCCACATCACTCAATCTCATCCCTCCCTCCCCCAACCACTCTCATCACTCATCATGGCCAGTAAATTCCCCGTCATGTTCACCCAAGCCAACCTCAAATGGGAAGGCATGCCTCCAATGAATAACGATCCAGTCGCCAAACACCGATCCTCATCTCCCTACCAACAATCAAAAGACGATCAACGACTTTCCCCAACTCAACGTCACAGTGACGATGACGATGACGACGACAACGTCAACGCGATTGCATCAAGTTCGAAACCAAGTCAAGCTTTCAAGTTGATCAAGATTCCAACTTACATTCAAGATCAGGACGACCAAGATAACAAACTTGATGATCGTCAAGAAATGAATCACGTCGAACCCGTTTCGGGTGTGTTGGAGGGAGGAGGTGAAACTTATGAATTCGATCATAGAGGTCCGATGATCCTAGACCATGATGGTCAACTCAGGATCGTTCAAGATTGGAAGGATAAGCCTGTGAAGGAGAAGGAGAGGATCGTGAGAACTTTGATTGAGAATCAGAATGTGTGAGTAGAAAAACCAGAAAACTTCTCAACTCGGGGACTTCCTGTTTGAACCGTTCATATGTGTCTGCAGTTCGGGTTTAGGGGGGGAGGGGGGGGGGGGGGGGGTCATATGACCTGGCTGAAAAATCAAAGGGATAACCCTATGCTGCGCTTCCTCTTCGGCCTATATAGCTGTTCCTAGTCCCTTGTGACCACTTATCAGATACGGATCTTCATCATATCATATCTGACTTGTTCCCTACCGATATTCTCGTTCTACCCCTCCTCCCTCTCCGTCCGCTTCTCCCAGGGTTCGATTCGCTCCACTTCCCGCATCATCCCAAGGATCATCTGATTCAACTTCATCCTTCACCACTCAAACCAAATCATCACCCTTCACTCCATTCTCCCTCGCTAACATTGATTCTCTTCCTCACAAGGATGTTAAGTCAATTGAACCAGACGGAACTGAAAGGCAGAAACAGATGAAAGTCGCCATGGAGAGTTCAGATAACGTAGGAACGATGGTGAGAAGACCCAAAGGGTTGCTTGGAGGCGAATAGTTTTGTGAGAGGGTGGGGATGAGGGAGTCGATAGAAAGCTGACTGGAATAGTGCTCGCTGGTTTCCGGTTTAGGTTGATCCTCATACTGGAGCTCAAGGTGGATCGAGAGGAATTGAGGTAAGTGTTCTTCTGTCCTTTGAATCTTCCCTCCTTCTCCCCCCCCCCCCCCCTCACCCATCTCACATATCCTTTGTCGTCCCTGAACCCCCGCTCCTCGGACACAAAGATGCTCAACTCCTCGAATCTTTCTTTCTATTTTTTTCTCTCTCTCCTTTTTCCTTTCTCTTCTTCTCCCGTTTTTTTTTTTTCTTTTTTTTCCTTGATCATCCAGGAAAAAATCGTTGACCTCATGGCCGATAGCGACGATCAAGACAACCATGAAAAGGAAAAACGAGAGACTTTGACGAGTAATGGATCGGGTGGTCGATACGTTCATTTAACTCAAGTCCCTGGAAAGGGTCTCATCGATGGTGGATTGGATGGTTGAAGAAGGACGAGTAAGGAGGGAAGGGACGGTTTCTTTGATCATTTTCCATCTGATCTTTTCCTTTCTTGCTGTCCCCCCCCCCCTTGGATCGAGAAATCTTTGGCACAATCATGACCATCAGCACCACCATCACCAACAACACGCTCATCATCATCCTTAAAAACATCAGCAGCCTCATTCGATATCTATCCTCATATGTCCACACCCTCTCCATGTAGTCTTGGCTCATCACATCTCACCTATCTCGTTCTTTGCCTTACATGAAATTCCTCATCATCTCGCTTATCTACGTCAATTCGTGATTGATCTGCTTTATTTTTATTTTTATTTTTATTTTTGGCTCTTCTTCGTTCATCATCGTCCTTTCTATCGATTTGAAAAAGGGGAGAAGAAAGAAGCAGAGAAGAAGAAAGAGGAGGGGGGAAGAGAAGGAACAAATCCGAGAGAATGTCCAAAGGAGAGAGAAAGAGACAGTGAAGAAGCGGGCCATGAGTTGGTGAAGAGAAAGGAGGTCATGGGGCAGGGAGGGGGGGGGGGGGGGGGGGGGGGGGGGGGGGGGGGGGGGGGGGGGGGGGGAGGCATGTGTTTCCTCCCCGCTCCCCGGGGAAGAGCAAAGCTAGTGGATGGACGATGGAGAGGAAAAACGGAGAGAAAGAAAACTTGACAGGAGCTTCTAAAAATGAAAGAATGGATACACAAAGATGTCGTTTCTGGATGAATCGATCGAGATTGAAGAAGGAACGGGAAGGGAGTTGAACGAACGAGAGAAGGGGAAAAAAGAAACTCTGTCTAAAGTGAGGATAGGGATACATGTCTTTCAACTACTGAGGAGAATCAGGAGGAGAAGAAGAGAAACAAGAGAGCGAAAGAAACGAGAAGAGCGAGGGAGAGTGTTAGGCGATATTCCTTGACAGATAAGAAGAGAGTTGAGGGAGCGTGGAGGGGGAAGCATATGTTTTTGTTTTGCTAAAGGATCACGTCTAGGGAAATATGATAGGATGAGATGGGATGGCATGATATGGAAGCCAAGGAGGCCAGCATGAAGCTGGAAGTTGTGTAGGGAGCAGGAAAGGAAACACGGTCTAGTATGCCATGGGGCCACCGTTACCCCTAGGAGGACTGGGGAGAGGTCGGAGTGCTGAATGGCTTGGTTGAGCAGCGCCGTAAAGGACGTCTTCGTTACCTCCACCGTAGTAACCATATGATCCTCGACCAGCATTGTTGGGCCCGTTTTCTCTCGCTTGCTGGTACTCTCTCTCCTCTGCCGACAAAGGAGCCGGAGCATCGTATGGACCGTACGAGGAAGGTCGTTCGACCATAGGTGTTGGTTGAGCTGGTGGCGCGGGGACGAATCCGGTAGGGATGTATGATGATGGATTAGACTCATGGCTGATGACAGGAGATGGGTTTCGAAGTGGGTTCTTCTCGGATTCGACTTCTAGCAAGACAGGTTTGGGCTCAAGACCATTGATGGGGGCGAGAATGGCCTCGTTGTCAGCGAGATGAGCTTGGGGTGTGTGTCGTTTCCACAGGAGACCCCAGACTGATGAGAGAGAGAAGTAGATGACGTGAGTGACTTTGGGGTAGGGAATGGGGAAAGAGAAACGACCGACTACTTACAAAGATTGTAGATACACCCCAAGAAGAGGAGAACGACGGCGATACCAAAGACGGCGATGATGACGAACGCAAGGACGGTTCGAACGATTCCCGTAGGCGTGAACCAATCCTCGATCCAACCGAGCATAATTCCCGTTCCGATGAGTCTGAAAAGACCAAGTCCGACGCTGAGCCAATCACCTTTCTTGGTAGTGTGGGGTCGGAAGGCGATCAAAGCAATGACGAGAAGTCCCTCGATGATGACAAGACCGAGGATCTGGACTTTGCCGTGACCTTGGCCGAATGCGATGAAGCATGCTTTGGCGAAAGCAGCGAACAAGGGCAGAAGAGCGAAGAGGTAAAGAGGGTGACGGTAAGATTGGTAGAGACCAGCGGCCGCAGGTCGGAGGGTCGGGAAGGGTGAGAACATGGTTCGGTGATGGATGACCTGATGAGGAAGATTCGAGAAGTTTTGTTGAGCGAAACCTGCTGAGGGATCGGCGTTGTAGTCCGGCGACTGAGGATCGAGAGAGCCTCGACGAGACGAATTCAGCGAGTGCCGTCTCTCATCGGGAATATAGGCAGGGCCAGTAGAGGAGGCAGGGATGGTGTTGTCTGGGGAAAGCGACGAGACGGGAACGGCGTTGTGGGACTTGCGGGCAGCAACGAAGAGAACGGCCGATGTGATGAGAAGAGTGAGAACGGTAATGGCAAGGGTGATAGCGGCGAGGAATTGAGGGAGCCAAGCGTCGTTGAGGGTGAATTGGAAGAGGGTGAAGATCATGATTGGGAAGAAGGTGATTTGAGTCTGGAAAGACGAACGTAGCGGCAAAGAAGTGGCGTGAGAGGAGGCACTTGGAACCGAACCAACAACGGGACGAACTCACCATTCTCAGAACGTTGGTCAGAAAGAATCTACCAAAGTTTCGCCTCAATCGATACATCCATCCCTTCCGAGGCTGGACTCTCTTCTCTCCATTCCACGTCGTCTGCTTAGCGCTCTTCGTCAGAAGCCAGAGAACCCCAAAGAGGATGGCATGAATGGCGAAAAAGACGGCCCAGAGCATGAGCCAGGTGAAGAACAGGGTGAAGAAAGCGTTGGCCGTTGGAACGCCGATCGAGTTGACATAAACTGGGATTCCAGTCTGAAGTGAGGTGGTAGCGGAGGAGTCGGCTGTAGCAGGGACAGTGACAAGAGTCTCGGTGTCGAGCTCGATGACTCGCTCGATGAGGGTGCGGGGAGCATAGGTGGTGGCGAGGGAGGACGAGTTGAGTTGGGAGAGGGACGAGATGACGGGTAGAGAAGAGGAGTCGGCAGCAGAGAGCGAAGACGAGGCGCCAAAGGAGCTAAGCGAGTTGAGAGCAGCGGTCTCAGCGACGAATCCAGTGGTCGGGGCGGAAGATGTCTGCCCGATGGGATATGAGTAGGCAGTTTTGCGGTTGATGTATTGAGCGTTTGGGTAAGCATCGCTGTATGACGAAGATGAGATTGTCTTGCGTTAGGACACTGTGCTGAAGCAAAGCAAGAGGTAGAGGAAGCCAGAAAGAACTGACTTAGACAGCTTGCCACCTGTGTTCGCTCTGGCGGTGTTGATAGTATTCTGAATCTTCTTAGTTCTAAAGATGCCGACTGACCACCGGAAGTTTTGAACAAAGGCGGGGTAGACCGTCGGATAGTCGAGGGTCAAAAGGCCAGTGCTCGCGATGACCTGAAACATATAGACGACGTCGATGACTCGCCACTGCCCAGGTGAGCTACTTCCAGTCACTAGGCCAGCTTCGGTCGAGAGCTGGGAGTCGTGCCGACAGAGATTCCAAGCGGTGTGGAACCACGAGACGAGAAGGGCGAGAAGTGCGAATCCAGCAGTGGCCCAGAGGACTGCAGGCTGTTTGGCGGTGTGGCCGTTAGAGAGGGTGGCTTGGAGACAGGCGATTAATTCACCACTGTTGACGTCGTTGAACCGGACCTGGGCAACGGCAGAGAGATCGGGTACAGTCCAGGCGATACTGGGCAGAGCACCAACGATATCATCAGGGACAGGGAGGGCCGAGCCACCTGATAGAAGGAAAAGTGGATCGAGTCGTATGAGTAGCTGTACAGCGAGTACCTCACGTTCGGCACTTAGACATATGGCTGCTTACCAGTGAAGTTGACCATGGGAAGAGGGCAAAGAATACCGCCTACAATCGAGCAGAGATCGAGCGAGAAGGTTTTATTGACGATGCCATAGGCTTCAAGACTGACGACAGCGTTCAGGTTGAGGTTGTCGGAGACAGAAGCAGCCGATAGAGTAAAGTAGGCAGACTGAGGGAAGAGAAGCCGGAAGGAGGTACGCCATCAGCGGTGACTTCTCGTGCTTGGGAGAAGGACGAGCAGTCAGAATTGATGCATACGTTGTTGTATGGAAAGTACTTGAAAGAAAAGTCAGAGACCAGGATGCCGGTGGGAGGAGCGCAGTATGTGACGGAGGACGTGTCTGGTGAAGGTGCAGCGACGAGACACAAGGAGGAAGGGAGAACATCGGGAGAGTTGAGTCGAGTCAGTCGGGGCTGCTCTTGACAACGACAGTTTGTTCGCGATGCGAGGCATGTAGCAGACGAGCATGCAGGCAAAGACGTGGGAGGGAGGAGCAGGATGAACACGCAAGCAACCCTCAAACGTCCGACGGCCGAGATGGAAGGGAGCAGAAAAGAATCGCCGAATGAAGGCTTGTCATCCCTCGGTGGAGGTCCTTCGTTCGCGTCTTCTCTCGTGCCACTCTACCCTCCCTATGCGTGGGGTGCTCATCCTGACGATACCTGTCTGAAGATCGAAGGCGTGCTTACAGAGTGATCGACCATCATACTTGGCAACAGCAGCCTCTGCGGATCCCACCAAACTCGCGAGGAGTCCAAAGACAAAGGCAAGCTTGAGGAATGAGGAGAACGATCGGATGGAGCTCGAAGCGTTGGAGAGCATGGCTCGAGAAGTATGGGAGAAGGAGTTGGTGCTGGCGTAGGTGCGTTTGGAACTTGAACTTGGGGGCTGAGAGGACGCTCGCAGTATTTGGGACGTCGTTGAGGAGAAAGTGGATTGGTTGTCGATGATTGCTATCGTGTAGATCAAGGGTTCGGATCCACTCTAGTTGAGAGCGACCACGATGTGATCTCGAGTGTGGGGTCGGCGGGACCTGAAAGCTTGAAGTTGGTGGAAGTGAAGGGGCGAGGGAGGAGGAAGGGGACGATTCAGAAATGTGATCGCCGCGTCGTCATCCGCCTCAACGCCTTTGTCCTTTCTCGGCCCAGGCAGGAGACAGACAGGGGACAATCCTTAGAGTCTTGTACACGAACAACGTGCATGTAGGCACTTTGCTGACTCGATGTCTGATCAGATTAACCCGCTTGCGTGAAGATGATACGACCGCACGATCCATACATCATTCTTCGGATACACGGTTGCACCCGAGAGTTGACCGACTTCTTCACGTATCAGGACTCCCAGCACCGCTGCTGAGCGTGTAAAGTGAAGTGGCATGCGTGGGCTCGGACGACGGTAAGAGATCTCTCGTCAACATTCACCGTCCGATTCGGCTCTTCGAGATTAGATGATATCGTCCTTTGTTACGAGACGGGCGACCATTGTCAGCTTTGACGAGATTATATGGACAACTTTCGAAGTCAAATGTGACAGCGAGGGAACGTAGGCGATCAGAGATACAGTACAAAAGTCTCGATACTGCGCAGCATTCATCGACAAACGCTCAGCGAAGACAGAATCAACTATCCGACTCCAACTCTTCGCCTCAACCCAGCACATCTCAGTACCACGTCCAGTCGTCGATCTTATGCCATCGCTATAGCCGGTTCCTCTCGTCTCATGTCCCAACTTCTCCGTCTTCCACCTTCGGTCAAGAGGAGCAAGCTCCGATTCGTCCTGCCGGCCTTGGGCTTCCTCTATATCCTTCACATCGTCTTCCCGACATTCTCCTTACATACTTTGCACGACCATTCTCACTCTGGTGGATATCAGCAACGACAACCTCATCGTCTAGGCAAATCTCCATTCGATCTTCCTCGCACGACCCTCTATAACACTACCAACCCCTTTCACACATCGTTTCTTCCGCTTACGACGCCCGGCAAGTCCGAGACATCTGGATATGACGCAACTTCGAAGTGGAACGAGAAGAAGAACCGAAACCCTCGACTGATGGAGAAGCTGATGATGAGACAGAGGGGGAGAGAGGAGATCGTTCGCAAAGCTCGAGATGAAGCTAGGGACAGAAGAAAAGCAGAGGAAGCAGTCCCACGAGCGATTCAAGATGATGGGGAGGAGGAAGAGGAGGAGGAAGACTTTGAGTGGTTGCGGTCAAAGACGATTCTACTGATGGGTGATTCATTGGATCGGTATCACAGTTTGTCCCATTCCTTAGCTGACAATTCGGAGATGGAACTCTACGACATACGTATACAACTCTACTTGTTCAACTCATGATGTAGGGCCGTATATGTATAGCGAAGTTTCAAGGCTTAAAGTCGACCCAGCGAATCTAGCAGTTGATTGGACTAACGTATCGTGACCTTTTCACTCAGCACTTCACCTCTGTCAATTCCTCACTCCACTCTCTCCGATTCATCCGACCAAATGGCCAGAAACCGTACCGTCAGAGCACATTCAGATCGTTTCGCCTTCACATACCCCATCCATCTACCCTCCGGACCTCGTCAACCTCGAAAAATCTTGGACGCCTCCTCTCCGAGAAGATTGGGCAAGAGACCCTAGTCGAAGTTGGGTTTGTAGAATAGACCCCGAAGACTTGGACGCCATGATTGTCTGGGGATATCTGTGGGGGTGGGATGACGGAGTAGCAACTCCAGGGATAGAGGTTTACGATCCTACTGGGGAGAAGAACAAGGACGGAATTCGAGGTGAGGGAACGTACGGCGACAAAGCACGGGAGATGCCATTCGGAGACAGGGCGTTCTGGCCTTTGAGGTCAGTAGAATTTGACATTGTCCTGTCTATAGTTACACAGAGCTGACCAAGTGCCTATTCTCGCTCAGTTCGGAGCATTTCCATCCTCCACTCGCGCCATCGGACCGACTCTCGAAGCTATACCTCCCACTCTTGTCTCGGTTAGGTCGTCCCCTCTCATCCCTGGCCCTTGTCGAAGGTAAGTCGACTGCACTCTCGATCTCCTTGCCTTCTGTCTGTCCGAGGCAAACTGCAACCCATTGACAATCTCTCTTTATCCAGTCGGCCTCATGGCCTGGGATCTCGACATGTTTCGAACTCAAGATCGACTCAGCGTTGAATCTTATCTCTCTAGCCAAGAACACACGGATCAACCGAGAACAAAAGAAGATCTCGCTGCGGAGCTTAGCCGACAGGAGCTCTCGGGCGTCAGGGTCGAGTGGTACGAGCGTCAACTCGATCGATTTCTCGACCTTCTGTCGACTACATTCACCCAATCCAAGAAGACATCAAGTATAATACCTTCGCCTCTAATCAAGCTTCGACCTCAACCACTCCCTCCTCAACACTATTCTTGGCCCTGGCTGACGGCCGCAAGCCGCATCGATCAACTGACTGCGTCTACCGAAAAGGTCGTTGAGGAAGGGAAGCGTACAGGCAAGTGGGATGATCTAGTAAGCGTTGGGGCTTGGGCAGAAGGGATGAGAAATGTGCGAAAGATGGGACAAAAAGAGACAGGGGTCGGAGAGTGGTTGGATCATGTTCATCCCGGACCTATACCTGGGAGTTGGTCTTGGGCGGAAGAGATGCTGTACGAAGTGCGAGAGAGGGCCACTGTAGATTAATGATGCGGGACAACGAAACGAAAGAAAATTACTCCAAAGAAATCGGAAAGGGGAGGTCGGTTTCGTCCGGAAATTCAGAAATCCAACCTCCACCAGAAATCCTACGACAGATGTTCGTTGGACCTCCTTTCTTTCCCCATCTGGCCTGTCAACTGACCTTTCCTTCGTCGATCGCTCACTCAGGTCCACTCGAATCATCGTCACCAACCTTCCACCTGGGACAAACGTTCAATCCTTCAGAGCCCACCTTACGACGTCCTCCGCTTCGACCTCTTCCTCTTCCAAGTCCACAGCATCTCCAGCCTCGGAGGCTATTACCGACGTCAAAGTTTACTCTAAGCGCCGATTCGCTTTCGTCGGATACAGAACTCCTGCAGATGCCTTGAGCGCGTGCAACTGGTGGAATGGGACCTGGTTCGCCGGAGGTCGACTCAAGGTTGAGGTCGTCGACGAGGTCCGTCTATCTTCGTCTCTCTCTGGCTGCTTCTTCTTTATGACTACAATGCTCGCCAGAAATTTCCTCTCCAGTGAATAGCACACTTGAGCCTGATCTCGCTTTCGCTGTTGTATTTCTTAGGACAAACCTCTTGTCAAACCCTCAGCTCCCAAGTCCCTCAAGCGACCCTCTTCTCCATCACCTTCCACTACCGATGCTTCATCCGGCCCTTCTACAAGCAAGAAACTCAAATCTTCCACCTCCACAAATCCTCAGTACGAGGAATATATGGCCGCCATGACATCCAAGCGAGGCAAGAATGCTGGTCGAAGTTGGGAAGACTTACCAGACGCTGAGCCCGCAAAGTCAGGTGCTATGGCTCTAGTCGAGAAAGGTGACGTCGAAGGGGAGGATATGCAGATCTTTGGACAGACCAAGAATGACGAATCGCAAGAGCCCGATGAGCCAATGGAGGTCGAAAAGGAAGCAGCCAAGGAGGAGGAGGAAGAATTGGACGACGAGGCATGGATGAAGAAGATGATGACTGGTGGCCTCGAAGACGCACCCAAGACGGAGACGAACAAGCCTGCCGAGGCTGGTATCGATGGGCCCAAGAAGGATCAGGTGGAGGTCGTGACAGCAGAGGTTGTGGAAGCTCCCGAGGCTGTGGATGTGAGTCTCGCTCTCATAGCAGCAGAAATCGTCGCCACCAGTAATTCATCGAAGCTGATCTTTCTCTCTGGATTGTTTAGCCCAAGGAACAGATCCTCAGTACTTCGCGGCTGTTCCTGCGAAATCTTCCCTTTTCCTGCACCCCAACCGACATCACCAACGCCCTTACTCCCTTTGGACCTCTCTCATCTGCTCCACATCTTCCGCTCTCCTCAACGACTCATCAGCCGCTTGGAACAGCGTTCGTCAAGTTCGTCAATGCACGAGACGCGGTCGCTGCGTTTGAGAAGCTGGACGGCCGCGCATTCATGGGTCGACTGCTTCACGTCCTGCCTGGAAGGAGAGAGCTTGGAGCTGTGGAAGATGGAGCCGATGGAGCAGGAGGTGTTGCTGGCGAAGGTGGTGTGAAGACCAAGAGTCTAAAAAAAGGCAAGGAGGACATGAAGCGAGGTGAGGCAGGCAAGGAATTTAATTGGGCCATGCTTTACATGAACGTGAGTCTTCTCGCGCCTAGGAAGACAGATACAGAAGGATATCGTCCCACCTAGGTATTCCAACTGACATTGTGTCCGGCCATCACCAATTGCTCTCGTTAGTCGGACGCCGTCATCTCTTCCGTCGCCGACCGGATGCATCTCTCGAAAGCCGACATCCTCGACTCTTCCTCTTCCTCTTCTGGCGTTTCTCCGGCCGTCAAACTTGCTCTCGCCGAGACTCATGTCATCCAAGAGACAAAGACCTTCTTCCTCGAACAAGGCATCATCCTCGATGCTCTGATCCCCCCTCCGGATGCAAAGACCTCTGCCCCTCGTCGTTCTCAGACGACCATCCTAGTGAAAAATATTCCGTATGGAACGACACTCGCTACGCTCGAAGAAATGTTCGGTGCGCACGGAGAGCTCGCGAGAGTGTTGATGCCTCCTGCTGGAACTTTGGCGATCGTTGAGTTTGTCGAACCCCACGCTGCTAGAGACGCCTTCCGAGGACTAGCTTATAAGCGGATGGGTAACTCAGTCTTGTATCTAGAGAAAGGCCCAGAGGGGATGTTTGATCGGGAGAAGATGGGTGTCGCTGCTGGAGGAGAGAAAGTCGCCAAAGGAGGCGTCCCCCTTCCTCAAGTCCCTGCGTCCGCTGCCATCCCTGCAACTACATCTACATCCTCCATCTCTCCACCCAACTCCACGCTGTTCCTCAAGAACCTCAACTTCACTACCACCACCGCACTACTCACCTCGACCTTCTCTCATCTCCCTTCCTTCCTCTTTGCCAGAGTCCAGACCAAGCCTC
Organism: Udeniomyces megalosporus; assembly: GCA_039545415.1. Taxonomy (NCBI): domain Eukaryota; kingdom Fungi; phylum Basidiomycota; class Tremellomycetes; order Cystofilobasidiales; family Mrakiaceae; genus Udeniomyces; species Udeniomyces megalosporus. The sequence continues at coordinate 61,685 of BCKM01000025.1, read as the reverse complement.
ACCCAACGAAACCAAACGTCCAGCTTTCGATGGGTTTCGGATTCGTTGGTTTCCGAGATCCAGAAAGTGCCAAAGCAGCAAAGGAAACGATGGATGGATTCAGACTCGATGGTCACATCCTCGAAGTCAAGTTTGCTCAGAGGGACCCAGGAGAGTTGGAAGGCGTTGGCAAGGGATCAGTCAAGTCAGGAACGACCTGCAAGATGGCCGTCAAGAACGTACCATTCGAAGCGACCAAGAAGGATATCCGGGAGCTATTCAAGTAAGTCCTTTTCTGTTTCGTTTATGTCGTATCTCTTATTTCGATCGACCGGCGTTGAAACTGATCTCGAACTTGATTTCTCCTCTCCCTTCTTCCTCCCCAATCTCATTTCCTCTTATTCAGCGCATACGGTCAAGTCAAATCTGTTCGACTTCCTCGAAAGTTCGACACCAAAGGTCGAGGATTCGCTTTCCTCGAGTTCTTCTCCAGACGAGATGCGGAAGCTGCTATGCTCGCACTTCGACACACCCATCTCCTCGGCAGACATCTTGTCCTTGAGTGGGCAGAGGAGGAGACGGACATCGAGAAGCTCAGGGAGGATGCAAAGGATGTGGTCAAGGCGAAGAAGGAGGGAGGAATGGCCAGCGGTAAGAAGAGCAAGGTTGTTATCTGAGTGGATGCGATGGGCGGAGACGGACCTGTTCAATTTTTTTTGTGAGATATTATGTAGAGAATGATCTATATCTGTTCGGTCGACGAGGAAAGGGAAAACAATAAAACTCGTTTGGTTAGAATCGACCCTTTAACGTGTCATTCGAATCCTCCACTCATCTCCCAACTCTCTACCCTCACATCACCACGCCGCCAACAATGCGTGTCCTTCTCTCAGCTCTGCTACTGCTGGCCGTAGCTCAAACCTCGTTAGCTTCCATCCTAGCCATCGATTATGGTGCAGAATGGACAAAGATCTCGCTCGTTAAGCCAGGACTCCCGTTCGACGTTGTCCTAAACAAGGATTCGAAACGTAAAGTCCAGAGTGTCGTCGGATGGAAGAAGGACGAAAGGTTGTTTGGAGGAGAAGCAGCTGCTATTGTGAGTGATCTTGTTTACTTACGACACGAATCAGGGAGGCGGAACGAGAGGAAGAGCAGAAATCGGCCAGCGCACCATTTCTCCGTGACTTGTCTCCTCGCTCGACCCCTTTTCCTCCCTTCTCACATTCACTTACCATTCGCTAATTATCAACCCAACAGTCTGGTCGATTCCCTCATGACAACTTCCCTTACCTAAAACCACATCTCGGCTCTCTTCACAGCCCTGACGACACTACTCGATTCCCCTCGGTCATCTCCCCGACTTCTCGAAAGACCGTTGGTTTCACCCGAGGGTCCAAGAAGGAAGATTGGTCGGTCGAGGAACTCGTCGGAATGCAGTTTTCGTATGCGAGAGAACTCGCCGAATCTCTCGCTGGCGAGAGGGTGACCGATGCTGTCGTTGCTGTCCCTGGGTGGTTCAATCAGTTTGAGAGACAAGCTGTGGAGGATGCTTTGGAGATTGCTGGTCTTAACTCGGTTGGGTTGATTAATGATGGAACTGCTGGTAAGTCAACCACTTGTACGAGATGTGTGAAAGCCATTACTGATCAGGCCGTCATCCTCTCCCTTCTTGCTCCATCTCGATTCCGCCGTGCTTCCTCAGTCGCTGTGAACTATGCCATGAACCGACTCTTCCCCACAAAGGAACACCACCTCATCTACGACTCTGGATCACTCTCAACTTCGGCCTCTCTCATCTCGTTCCACACGTACCCCGTCATTCCACCATCCCCTCTCCTCGCCAACAACAAGCGATCAAAATCAAAGGTCCCACCTAAGCCTATCAACACGACTCACATCGAGGTCCTCGGACTTGGATTCGATCGAGAGCTTGGAGGAACGATGCTTGACGAGATCATTCGAGACGCCATCGTGCGAGAGTTTGAGGAGAAGACTAAGCTCAAGATCGAAGGCCGAGAGAGGGAGAAGGCCTTGGCTAAAGCTTGGAAGGAAGCTGGTCGAGTCAAAAGTGTCCTCAGTGCCAACTCTGACAGTGCCGTGACTGTAGGTCAAGTTCTGATCATCACCTTCGAAAGAGAAGGCGCTAAGAGTTGCTTCTCTGCTCTTTCTCGCTTTGTTTGGTGGATCTTCGCTTTCTCAGATCGAAGCTCTCTTCGACGACCGAGATTTCAAATCAAGGATCTCGAGAGAGCAGTTGGAATCGGCTGCGATTGCACTGATCACCGACAAGAAGTACGAGAGACCCATCATGGATGCCCTCTCTCAGGCCAACCTTACCATTGTGAGTATCCTGCCTCTCGTCTCAGATGCTCTAGTTTGCTCTGACTTACGTGATGACATCGGTTCATGTCTGTAGGACGATATCAACTCCCTCATCCTCTTTGGAGGAAATTCGAGAGTGCCTTTCGTTCAAGCTGCTGTCCGATCTGCTGTTGGAGAGTACGTGTCGTTTCTCAAGCGCTACCGAAAATCGGTTGTCAAGCTTACTCATCCTCATCTTTGCAACTTGAAACCCCCCAGTGCCAAGATTGCTCAAAATGTCAATACAGACGAAGCTTCCGTACTTGGAGCGGCCTTCTACGGAGCGACTCAAAGTCGACAATTCAAGACAAAGGAGGTCAAGGTTGTTGATCTTCAGCCTTATGACATTCAGGCATCTTATGAGGTTGAGGCTAAGACTGCCAATGGTGAGTGATTGTGCGTTTTGTGGTCTTGAGTCAGCTGGCTGATTGCACATGTCTTGATTGTCACCTTCTACAGACAAGCCTCGAATCATCCATACTCGTCTTTTCCCTGCTGGAGCCAAGACTGGTGTCAGGAAGACTCTCAAGTTGAAGAAGAAGGCCGACTTTGACCTCGACTTCTCCTACGTGGTCAAGGATGGACAGGAACTGTTGGTCCCTTTTTCTCCACATATCGACCCGTTCCAGATCTGACTCTCTCCTTTTGAATACACCATACCCGTTCGCTAGCTCTTTCCCATCTAACATCATCTCCACCTCCATCACCGGTCTCACAGCCGCCATCGCCAACCTCACCGAATCCGAACTCAGCCTCAACCCAGATCCGATCGTTCGAGTCACCGTTCAAATTTCCGACTCTGGTCTTGTTCAAGTCATCGACGCTTCCGCCGTCTTCAACGCACTCAAGGTCGAAGCTAGTCTCGGATCAAAATTGAAGGGCTTCTTTGGAGGATCAAAGGACGAGTCGGAGGAGCCAATTGAAGGAGAGAAGGAGGTCGTTGATGCCGCTACCGCGTCTGCTCCATCAGCATCGGCCATCAAGGCTGTCAATGATACCAAGGAGGGAGAGAAGAAAGAGGGCAAGGTTGAGGAGAAGATTGTTAAATTGATCGTTAGGACGGAGCAGGGAGACGTCGCTAGGATGACCTCGAGCGAGAAGAAGGAATCCCGTGCTCGGTAAGTCAATCGTTTCTCATTCCAACTGTTCGATCCTCAAGAACCAAAACTAAACACTCTCTGCGTTCTGTACTCAGGCTCCTCACTATCGACGCCGTCGAACTCGCCCGACGTCAACGCGAAGAAGCTCTCAACGTTCTCGAAGGTTATCTCTACCGACTGCGAGATCTCGTCTCTCCAGAGAAGCAGGGTTCTATCTTTTACGACTACTCAACCGAAGATGAACGATCAAGACTCTCCGCTCTCACTGGTGAGACCTTGGATTGGCTGGGAGAGGATGGCTGGACTGCACCGACCAAGGAGTTAATCAAGAGACGTCAGACCCTTGAGTGAGTCATTTTTGGCACGTGATGTCGTCGCAAATCATACGAAGGTCACTGACAAATGGGGTTTTTTTGCTGGCATGATCGTAGGGATATCGAAAAGCCAATTCAGTTCCGAAACACCGAGGCTCAAAACAGAGCCAAGTCGGTCGAGAAATTTCAGAAAGCGCTCTTTGCTGGACGAGCCTGTACGTTTCCTCTTCTTATACGGAATATCATTGCGTCTCATCTCTGACTGCTCTTTCTCTCTGTCGAACCCATCCGTCCCTCTACTCTGACAGTCATTCAATCGGCCAAAGAAAACGCTACCCTCGCCACCGATGAGCTTCCTGCCAAGTACACGACCGAAGAAATCGACGGCGTTCACTTGACGATGATCACTCTCGAAGAATGGCTGGGTCGAATGATGGACGAGCACAAGACCAAGGCCCTCAACGAGGATTCACCCCTTCTGACGAGGGATCTGGACGATAAGGGTTCAAAGTTCCAGGAAACGGTCATGAAGCTGTTGAGGAAGAAACAGCCAGCTCCAGTCAAGAAGATCAAGAAGGTGGAACCAACAGTCGAGGAGGTTGGCGTTGAAGAAGAGGAGGAGGAGAAGAAGTCGGAGGAGAAGGAAGAGATCAAAGTGGAATCGGAAAAGGAGAAGGACGAGGAGGAGAAGGTTCACCGAAAAGATGAGCTTTAGAAGAAGATGAATTAAGACATTTTGATTGACAAGAAATTGATGCAAGGACTGGCAAAGAGAAAGGTGGAAGGAAACGATAGAAGGTGGTGGAATGTTTGAGATGTCAAGGTCAAAGTCAGGCGTTGACCTGAAGGATGAGTTGGAGAAGGGTGATGTTGGATGTTGTGCTGTAATCTGATGGGTATCTAGAGTGGACTGAGATGACGGCAGGGATGGGAGTGTGTACTCGTTGGGTGAGATGGATATGAAGGGATTTTTGTCAGTCAAAGTGGAATCTCCTTTCCATCTCCTCTCTCATTCCTCACCCACCACCTCACGACCAAATCATCTCATCTCATTCCTCTCACCGCTAGGATTATCTCCATCGGTCGACCATCTACATCCCATCACCTTTCACATCATCAAAGAGTCCATCCTAGCCGAAACATCCCATCTAGGACGACTCCATCCTTCCTCCCCCTCTCCTCGACTTCTCTTCACACAATGTCATCGCAAGACTCTCAACTCGGGTCCCTTCGGTCCAAGTACGCCGGAGACCTCGCCACACTCAACGCAATCTTCCCATCCTGGTCAGACGATGACCTCCTACTCGCGCTCGATGAGGCAAAAGGAAATGTAGACTTGGCCGCAACTCGAGTCTCTGAGGGTACGTTCAAGATATCTCATTCAACTTGTTTCCCGCTAGATTTGCTCGTTCTCTGGCATCCATCTAGAGAGGTGGATGAGCCACTGCTCACGAACCGACGACACCCGCAAGATGCAGAGCCAGGCGTCCTATGTCCGAAGGCGATGGATGCGATGGCGCTCTTCCCTTGAGATCATGCCCTGATCGATCCTCGTGATCGGGGAAGTACATGCACCGCTCGCGAATAGTGTCGGCAACAGAGTCATCATGTTTGAACAGCACATATGACAGCGAAGAGAAACGGATCAAAAGGTCGTCCGACTCTTTTCGGCCTTGTTTCACACTCTGGAAACCCGAGTAGATTCAAGGTCGATGATCCAGCGATCTCTGGCTCTCATGGCTGCTCAGATACCATTATGTTCTGGGTGAACGTATGTGCTGCCCGAGTGGAATATCTCGACACTTATCGTTGAGCGGCTGAGGTTGGGATGACGGTCGACTTTTCTTCCGAGCAATCTCCTGCATCTTCGCGCACGGCAATCCCTCTGGGATCTGCCGGCCTGAACACTAGTCGCTAGCCTCATCCGCTTGTATGCATTCAGCTATACGAAGAGCAAGAAGTTGTCTTGAAGGAACCTTTTTCGGTTTTTTGGGCCTACTCTCCATCTCCTCATCTTGAGCGAACTGAGCTCATGCGTCACTCAACAAAGATCTCGTCGCTAACCATCATTGCATTCACTCCTCTCGTGTTCATCTGATTGATCAGGTCAAGCCACTCAGTTCACCACCAAGATCAGCAAGAAGGACAAGAAGAAGGTTACCACCAAGTCGACCGAGACTGGCTTTGGCGCTAGCTCGAACGGTCACGGTTCCGACGGAGGATTCAGGGGTGGTCGAGGTGGAGGGCGAGGTGGCCGAGGCGGAGGTAAGTCACTTGGGTTCTTGTGATGATACCTCCTGACCGTTATGGTGGGAGGTGGATGGCACTGGAGGTCAAACCAGACCTAGGCCCTCAAGCTGACGTCTACATCTTCACCTCTGCCCCCTCCCCTCCATCTTAATCAATCTTTTTCTCATGACCACCATCAATCCTTCTTCCGCTCGACAGCATTTGACTCTTTCCGAGGCGGCCGAGGAGGAGCTCGAGGTGGCTTCCGAGGTACTCCTCGAGGCGGATTCCGAAACACTCCCGTCGATGGCCACTCAACTTCCAACGGATCCTTCTCCTCCTCGACTCCAGCACCCTCTTCAAGCATTCCCGACGCTACCACTTCTGCCGGTGGATGGGGAGACAGCACTGAAACCACCGCTGACGCCGGCTCGACACCTGCCGCCACCGCTTCCACGACCGACGCTACCACCGGGGGTGACTCGCCCGACTCGGCAGCTCAGCCTCAGATCTCGGAGCAAGAGGATTCGTGGACCACCGAAGAGCCAAAGCCAAAGGAGGAGAGCTTGTCTGCTCTGTCGTCCGCTCAGAAGGGAAAGGCCCCTGCCGTCAAGAGGGTCCCTCTGGGTAGCAAGATGAGCTGGGCTCAGATCGCCAAGTTCGTGTTCACTCCTTGCTCGTTCCATCTCACCTCACAGAAAACGCCCATTGCTCTCACAGGTGTCCAAAAAACCGACAGCTGACGCTTATCACATCATCATCCTGCATCTGTTTTCATCCGCTCAGACCCCAAGAAAAGCCTAAGCCCACTCCCCCTCCTGCTCCTACCCCTGCCCCCGCTCCCCCTCCCGCCGCCAAAGAGGCCACTCCTACTCCTTCACCCGTCCCTGCCGCCGCCGAGCCTACCCCCGAGCCCACTTCCGAGTCTAACTCTGCTTCGGCTGAGCCATCTTTCGCCGCCTCGACGCCGATCGACAACCAGGCCCCTTCGTCAGAGGATGAGGCCGTCACCTCCGTTCCTCAGCACCCTCACGGTACTTGGGACCTTCCATCGTCGACCCCTGCCACAGAGCAGCAAGCCGAGCCCGTCGAGGAGGAGGCCCAGCCTGAACAAGCTTCGTATGAGCAGGAGGAAGCTCAGCCTGAGTCGACCACCACCCAGCCTACCGAGCAGGCTCAGGAGATGGCTCCTCCATTGCAGGAGTTCTCTCAGGCTCAGCAATCCGCACCTTCGTCATCAGCTCCTCCTCCCGGATTCGAGTCCGTCGCCGCCAACAAGCAGGAGACTCCCGCTGCTCGACCATCGACCATCGGAAGGAACTCGGCTTCGAGATTCAAGCAGGTTGGCGACCAGGCCGTCATCATGCCCGGTGGCGCTCAGAGCTTCGACCGAGTCGGTATGCAGTTCGGAAGCTTGAACTTGGGAGGAGACGATCAGTTCAACGCTGCCGAGCCCGAGGCTTCGTGAGTAGGGTCGCATCTCAACTAGGATCTTGCAGTCAGCGCGCTTACGGGTTGCTGATACCATGCTATGCCATGATTCACTTCCGCTCTCTATTACAAAGGCACACCCAGGAGCAACAGTACGCTCCTGAGCCCGTTCAGCAGCAGCAGCAGTCGGCTCCTGAGCCTATCGCCGCTCCTGAGCCCGTTCAACACCAAGCTCCCGCCCAGCGGATCGAGTCTCCTCAGGCTCCCGCCGCTCAGCAGCTCCCTGCCATGTCCTACCAGCAGTACCAGCAGCAGCAACAACAACAGCAGCAATCCTCGCAGGCTCCTCAGCTCTCTTCGACCCAACAGCAGGCTCCCTCTCCCCATGTTCAGCAGACGCAGCCTCAGCAACAGCAACAACCCCACCACCAGTATTCTCAGGGACACCATCAGCCTCAGGTTCAACAACCCGCACCCCAGCACCACCAGACTCCCTCGGCAGAGCACTCGTACTCACACCCCGTCTCGGCTCTCTCCCCTGCAAACGCCTACGCCTACCGACAGGAAGTCAACCTTGCCCCCTCGCCCTACTACGGCCAGCAGTCGCAGCAGGGTGCCCCTCCCGCTCTCTCGCAACAAGCTCAACAACACCAGCAGCAGGCCGAGGCGGCTCACTCCCAGTACGCTTCACCCTTCGGAAACCTTGGCGGAAACCTCGGCTACCAGGGAGACTTCTCGAACTACGGAGCCGACCGAGTATGTCCTGGCGTCTGTTTAATAATGCACTTCCCAAGTCCATCAGGAACGCGCCAGACGTGACTGACGATGCCTCCTCACTTCACAGGGAGCCTTCTACGACCCCTACAGCGGAGCTTTCAACCAGCGAGCTGAGCAGGCCGAGCCAGCTAAGGCTGCCTCTACCCAAGTTCAGGCATCCGCTGCCGGTAGTCTTCCTTCGCAGACTGGTCCTCAGCCTCCAGTTCCTGGACAACCTCAGCCCGGAGCTGCTCCCGGAGGTTACGGGTACTCGATGCCTCCCTACAACCCATACTGGGCAAACAGCAACCGTTCGTTCATCCCTTCGTCCCTACTTATGGCCGATTGCATGGTTTGATTGACACCAACGCATCGTTGATCTCCCTCACTTCAGCCTACTATTACGGGCAGACCCCCGCTTGGCAGCAGCAACAATGGGCTAGACCCTACGCTCCCCAGCCTCCTGCCGCTCCTGCCGCTCCGTCATCACTCTCGGCCTCGTCTAACAAGCCTCCCTCTCAACAATCATCGGGACCTTACGGTCACTTCTCGTCCGGCTACGATGAGTCGGCAAACTCGCTTGGAGGTTACAACTCGTCGTCAGCTTCCCAGCTAGGAGGCTCTCAGGCTGGTGGTCTCTCGTCGTCCCAGGCTCACCAATACGGTGGGATTCACTCATTCCTTGGAGGATCTTCTCCTCAGCCTCAGGCACAACAGCAGGTACGTCAACCTTTGCCCGATCTCATTTGTTCTACACTGGATTGAACTTGGGGTTCCGTCGCCGTCGTGTGCTTGTTTACAATCCCCGTAGAGCCCCGCCGCTTCCAACGTCACTCGACCTGGACAAGGTTCCCCCGAAAGCTCTTTCAAGTCTTACCAGCAACAGCAGGACAAGACTCAGCAACCTCAAGGAGCTCAACAGCCTACTCAAGCCACCGGTGCCGGAGGTGCTAGAGGAGGAGTCGCAGGAGCTCAGCAGCCCTCGTACGGTGGTTACGGTCGACAGCAGCCTCAGCAGCAAGGTCAACAGCAGCAGGGACAACAGCAACAACAGTACCCTCCCTCTCAGGCCTCGGATCCTTACGCTGGGTACTACCAGCAGCAGGGTCAGCGATACTGGTAGAGCGTGAAGGTGCTGTGGGATAGAGATTAGGAAGAGGGTTGGCCAGAGTTATGCTTGCCTTTTCCCCCCCTTTCTCGCTCTTGAAACACCAACCATCTCCCCCTACTCACCTCCCACTTTTTATCATCATCTCATCAACCCCTGCAACACGCCTTCCTCTCTGCTTCCGTAGCACTGTCCATCCTTCCCACCCATTTGTCACTTCACCTCATCTTCTTTTTCTTCCTTTGCTCTCTCGCTATTCCTTGCTCGTTTCGTTTTCGTTTCGACTCGCATCTTTTCGCTTCGCTTCTCTTCTTCCCTTCTCTTTCTTCTTTCTCCCCCAATCCCCGATCACAATCAAATTTCTCCTCTCTGGAAATTGAGCAAGAAAGCGACAGAATAGACACAAGATTAAGGCAAAGCGAGATGATACGCAAGAGCATCAAGATAGATAAAGAGACACATCAATAATAATAATAAAATCTACGCCAATTTGCCTCTAGGTCCCAAACCTTCCTCTCGATCCTGTCGAGTCGCGAGAAGAACTTGCTCCGTACCAACGATCCCATGACCACGTTCGATCGGTTCCTGCTTCTTCCCGAGGTGATCATCAGCCTGGGCGTGAGGAAGGACGTTCTTCTCGTACATCTCCTTGTAGGAAGGAGATGAGATCTCTTCATCTTTCCCACTTCGATGGAAGATTGCTAAAAGGGGGTGGGGGAGGG
>BCKM01000025.1:28663-51585 GCA_039545415.1 Udeniomyces megalosporus | reverse complement strand
GAAGAAAAGAAAAGAAAAGAAAAATCAAATAAGAAAGAGGAAACAAAAAAAAATTAGTGCATCAGATCCGACAGTTTTTTTTTTCCTTCGCTTGAGCATAACGATGAAGGTTGATTGAATCTCCTTTACATTTGACTTTTTCAACGACGCTCGGTTTACTCTCCTTTTCGAGAGTTTTCTTTTTATCTTCCTCTCCTTCATCATCATTGAGTCCCGGAAAACTTGAGCCTTGTTCACGAACGACGTTATCGATCTTCTTCCCTGGAGTTCTTTCGATGGTTTCGACGTCATCGACGTTACCGGATGTAGCGGATAGTTCGTTCGACCTTTGCTCTAGATCGGATGATGATGATGATGATGATGATGAACGATCTCTGGAGGATGAGTGGGGAGTAGAGATTGTTGAATGGGATTCGACGGGGACGTTTGGGATGGTTGTAAAGTTGGATGAAGAGGGGAAGCTAGACGAGGATAGAGAGGTAGTTGATGATGGTACGGTAGGGGAGATGTCCGGATGGTGGTGTGAGGCGTCGGTTCCCGTTTGAGTGGATTCCGAGGTAAAGATGTCCTGAGATGTTCCGTCCATGATGATGATTTGACGAGTCGAGCGTTGAGAGACGACGTGAGGGAAGGAGGGGTCGGAGATGGAAAACGTAATCGTTCGGGGATGGACGATTCAACGGGTCTGGTGACTTTACTTCTCTTTCTTCTGCATATGTTCATCATGCGCATCGACCTTGATCATTACAAACAACATGAATATCCCGTCTCACCTCTTCCTACTTCTCCTTAGTGACAAAAGTGTCAAGGGTAGCCTTCTTCGCGTTGGCTTTCGTCTTGCCAACACCGCTCTGCTTCTTCGCTTTAGCTGGTGTACTTTTCGCTTCATCCACCACAACCTCGTCGTCCTCATCTGATTCCTCCTTACTCGTCTTGCCCTTACCTTTGCCCTTTACTGGAGATGACGAAGGCGCGAATCCAAACTTTTCCAATCCACCTTTCTCATCGACTTTACCTTCGACAGCGACCTTGCTCTTTGAAGAGGAAGGCGTCGCCGCTGGTCCAGTGTCAGCGTCTGGTTCTTTCTCCCCGACATGCTTGAATCGGAATAGAGCTCGTTCCCGAGCTTTCTTGTGGTCGACGATCGGCTCGGGATAGTTTAGAGCTTTGAAAGCCTGAGGAGATAGACGGGTATGAGGATCATAGAGGTCTTGTGAGGATGGGGACGATCGAGATTCAAGCAGGTAAGTAAGGTGATGATGAGACTAGCGAGATGATGTTGGATGGACTGAACCTTTGCCCTTGAGATTCTTCAGCTCAGGAACGAATTCTCGAATATAGTCTCCTGTGGGATCGGCTTTCTCGCTCTGAGATGCGGGGTTGAAGATACGGAAGTAAGGCTGTGGATCTGTACCCGTCTGATGGTAGATAGCAGAATAGGATGATATAGATGAGCCATCAGTTAGTAAAATATCGAAATGATATTCGGTGACTAACTGAAGCCGTCCACTGCCATCCTCCATTGCTAGAGAGAGTTCAAGGAGGGCAAGAATGACCGTCAGTATCGAGCTTGTGTTGAGGCCCGGAGAATTGATACAGTCAACCGTGATTGCGCTGAGGAACCGCGGTGACGAGAAACCGATAGAGATGATTGGGACAATTGGACCTACTTGCTAGCCAAGTCTCCATCGATGAAGCACGTCATGAAGTATCTGGTGTGACGGATATATTCAGGTCAAGCACGATGTCATACCAAAGTTGACACGATATTCAGGCAAGTTCATACCTCTCTCCTAATCGCCAATCAACAAGAAGGTCCTATGGATGGTTGAGAGCAGAGGTGATGAGCTTCCACTTAGATGCCGAAGCAACGGGGAGACATACACACCTTGACTAAAAAGGAAGCTGAGATCATCCTGGCTCGATTGTGGCACCATCCCTGGGTCTTGACTTGACGCATCGCGGCATCAACTATGGGGTAGCCCTAGGTAACAGTAAAAGCGTTACCGAAGAGAAGAGCACAGAGGCTCAATCGATATGCAAGAGATAAGCCGGGACATGCGAGTCAAGTAAAAACGAACCGTCTTGCCATCTTTCCATGCTTGAAGGAGGACAGGATCGGTTTCCCACTGGATACCTCGAAAGCCGACATTAAATGGCTGGCCCCTATTGAGAGTAAGGAGAAGGAGATGAATCGAGCGTCAACGATGCTCGCGTAGAAATTCAAGACCAAAGACGCAATCTAACATCGAGACTCGAGGAAACGCCGCAAGGATCTGAAGGGATGTCGACAACGATATTAGCATCTGGACACATGGAGCAAGCAACATCTCAGGTGGATTCGACTCACATGGTTGTAAAAGTCTCGCCACGCAACCTCGCTAAGCCAGGTGTCGAATCCCGTACCCCTAGGTTGAATCGGAAACTTGATGCCAGAGATCTTGATAGTCTCATTGAGGACCTGACGAGGAGAGAGGATACCTGAAGTGAGATAAGGACTGATTGTTGTGGGCAGAAATGGGTGGTCAGAATGGTTGTTTGGTAAGCGCATGTGAAAGCATGTCGATTCAGGCGAGTGGGCGAACCTGAGGCGAGAGGTCGAATCTCGATCGGCATGATCGCGGTCTGCTTGATAAGCCCCTACTCGGGTCTTGGAAGGAGAAGAAGGCGTAGGAGGGTCGGAAGGAAGAGGGGTAACAGGGCCGAGTTGGGATGATTGACTCTTTGTCGTGAGGAATCGACGAAGGATCTGAAAGGCAAAAGAGGTAGTGTCATTCTTGGCATTCATCAGACTGAAGTATATCATCGTCAAACATGACTTACCTCCATAGCAGTATCCTCGCCTTCGGGATGGATAGTCTTCATAAGCTCCCTATCTGCCTCCTCGAGCTCCCAGCCATCGATCTTTTCTGGAATTTTCATACCCTCTCCCAGACTCTTCCACTCATCCTTCTGCATCATCTCCTTCTCGTTTCCTTCTGGTTTGCCCCTCATCTTGAGCAGCTTGGGTTCCTTGGCGATCATGTCACTCCATACCTTCAACCACGGACTGAAGACCTTGTACGTGCCCTCCCCACCCTTCTTCTTAACGTCTCCGGGAGCAACCATAAGCCGGTCGTGTTTGATACCAAAGTATATTCCTTTCTCGTTGGCTAACTTGAGGGTAGCGATGTCCCGCTCAAGCTCATCAACCTCGTAGGTCATGTTGGCCCAGATTGAACCTGCTCCAACTTTATCTAGCCACGACATGACAGTCTTGGGCATCCTCTTACGAGGTTCCTCCTTTGGGATCTGGAGGCAAAAGAGAGGGATGTTGAGAGGAGACAGGGAGGCTTCAAGAGAGCGAAGGTTCCGGAGGAGGAAGTCGATCCGACGAGGAGATCGATCATGGGCTGTCCATTCGGCAGGGTTGAAAGGGAAGAGAATTATCAGAGGGTGCTTGTGTCGTTTGGCATGATCGGATGCAAGAGAGAGGGCCGTGTTATCCGTCACTGGAACGGAGGAAGGGAAAAGGGATAAGCGTGATGGATCCAGTATACATCGACGACCGCATGTTCGACAAGACCTACGTCGGAGATCATTCAACCTCATCCAAAAGACTGTGCACTTCCCACTATCGGCCTTATGCTGGACGCTCGATTTGTCCTGCTCGGCGATCAGCGAGAGGAGAATGTTGTACGGAGGGTTCGCGTCCTTCTTATCTGCTGCTTCGACCGTCGACACTCTAGGATCTGCGAGGAGGCACTCAGAGTCAGTGATAGCACTTCATGTTTGATTCGATGAGTGTCAATGGCTTCGGCGGACATGACGCGTCAACATTTACCCCGAAGGCTGGTTGAGAATGATCTTACTGACAGATGTTGCCTTTGAACCAGTCTTCCTCGACCTGATCACTGTGGCTCTGAGCTGCAGATTCCTCAGTACCTTCAGGCTTGGACTGCTTCTCGAGGTTCTTTGGTCGTTTGGCAGCAGATTCGACTGAATCCGGTAGAGGACGTTTTTGTTGAGCAGGCATGGTATAGGCGAAAGAACGAGATCGGGTGGATTGGATGGATACGATGGATCGGAGAGATGAAGCGATAGTTGAAAGACGTCGAGGTTGAGTGAGTGCCGAGAAGGCAAGATACATGCAAGGGGACTGGAGAGAAGGAGAGTCGATGTTGAGTTCGAATCCGGAAGCACCGCGACGTCATCGACCGCCAGTTCATTCATGAACGCGTAATCGCACAATCGGTCGACTGGGTCGATAGATTGTGTGTCGACAGCCCATGCCGTTTCAGACAGGTCAAGTTGTAAATCTTACATAACGGCATGGTACATTGATAACAAAATCACGAGCCAACTAGGGTATCACACTATGAATCATGGGCGAAAATTGTCTCCTTTCTCTCCTTCCCCCCCATCAATCTAACGAAGCAGCCTCAACCCACATCCCTTGCACCGGCTCCCAGGTGACTAACTCTTCGTCCGCCCTCGACAACCAACCAACCTCTCGAAGCAAACCCGATCCGAGTCGAGTGGACTCCTCGGCATGGAATCGACGGGTCGCAATTCCGCATTGAAGAAGAGATCGTAGTATATCGTTGAGCTCGAGTCGATCAAAGTAAGGGTGGAGTAACGTTCTTAAGAGACGCTGAAGAGGGGCGTACGAGCAATCGGTTAGTAGTAACCCTCCCAAGTTTGGATGCGAAGGCAGACAGAAACTCACTTCGCTGATACCTGGTCGATTCATGAGCCAACCGCAAACGCATCGAACAGCTTTGCTGTACTCACCCTCCATGACTTCCCCTCTCAGATTGAGCCACTTTCGAGGCCAGACTGCTTGTGTCCAGCCCTGTAGTCCATGTCCATCTTCCGAGAGGATGGGAACGGAAATTGCCCACGAAGAGGCCCTGGTCGATACCACCAGTCGAGCCTGATCGAACCCGGTAAAGAAGGCGAGAGGAGGTGTGGCGTTGTTGAAGATGAGGACAAGATCGATAAGATCTCTTGTTGATAGTTGAGGGAACATCGCCTTTTCACACGCGCAGGTAAAAAAAAATCAGCGGATTAGCGACGAATCTTGATGGGAAAGCAGATGAGAAAGTAGAATGGGGAGCGAAAGCAGACAAGCGGGAGGAAGCAACGGATACGCATACGACTCACGTTGATCTCGGACCAGGTCAGACCATCGTCTCCAGCCTGTTCGAGACTCGTCGCCAAGAGCCGGACGCTCTGGTTGACCGATTCGATCTCACAGAAAGTGACCATACGAGAGAGAAGAGACTCTCGCTCGGCTACATCGACATCCTCTGGTGCGACTTCGAGTAACGATGGGGCGCAGAACGAAGCATCTTGCTCTGGGCACAAGGGTGGTCGAGTGATGGCAACATGGATAGCAAATTCGAGGTCCTCGTCGACTGGTGGATGCAGAAGAGATGATGCGGGCCGATCGGGATATATTAGTCCGAGGTAAGGAAGCAGAGTATCACGAGCAGAAGGCGACTCACCGATCTTTTTGGTGTCTCGTAGACCCTCGCTCAGAAGCTCTTTTATATCCTCCAAGGATGTCTCGAATTCGACCTGGTTGGATGAACGGAAAGAACGATGACGTCAGCCACAGCACATGTGTAAAATCAAGTTGAAGGATCTGCTACATCAGTCACTCACCCTTCCTTCCGATATCATACTGAGTAGGGCAGCTGTTGCCCCCTCAGAAGCGATGACGGGCCACTCCGAGAATTCCTCTTCGAGTAGCAACGCTTCGTCTCGTTTGCCGTCAGATGCCTCAACCTGGGCAGCCTCGGCGAAGAACTTGGAGTCGTATAGCCCTTCGCTGTGTCGGACGAAGCTGTCGTCGAGAAGTGCATGAGACAGGGAGGTTGACGGCCCATCTCAGTCAACCAAGCGCATAATCGCAAATCCAGAGGGAACATGTATAGTTGGACGTACCCCTCGGATAAAGTGTAAGCACGCCCCACAACACCTCTTTCCGGTATTCGAGAGAGAAGGTTGTCCGAGATGAGGGCGTTCTGAACCCGGTTGACGAGATCTGTATCGGGAAGAATAGATTCTGCAATCTCGGGATCATAGCTCTCGACCGGAGCGTTGAGAATCATCTTTCAGAGAAAACCAGTAGGTCAAATTCAAAAAGCATCCGCTCTAAAGTCAGTATGGGCGTTTATAGACGTGAGAGAGATTCTGTCACCCACCTTGACAGCTGAAGCACCAATTCCGATATCCCTCGTCACCGGAATGTCATACAACTTCGGCCCATCGAAGAGCGCGTTGGAATCGATGACGAATGGAATAGACCCCATCCTTTGCTCGAGCATCTCATCCGAGATACCAGTTTTGCGTTCGTGAACCCAAGCCCATGGATCGGCTGCCGGTGCTTTGAGCTTGTCGAGGAGGGACCATGAAGTAAGTTCGTCCACGTTGCTGGGTAGAGGCGGAACGATGACCTCGTCTCGACCTTCAGCTGCTACGACTGTCGCTCGGCTGATTGAGCGGACAACGGAAAGGTACCGAGAGATACGTTAGGCTCAAGGCAGGAGAAAGATCCGATGGACATCCCGATCCAGACATACAGTAGGTCTTTCTGGACGTTCTTGCGGAAGAACTTGAGATGTTGAACGATGTCGAAGCTAGCATGAGCCTGAGCTTTGGTTTTTGGTGGTTCCGGCATATGCTCTGTCTTTCTGAAGACCTTCCAGAGCCCGAGGTAGGCGTCCTCGAGCCGGGAGAGGTAACCGGCGTAACCCATGGTATCACGAAGCTTGTTGTATCGAACCCGCATGATTGAGTGATTGCCGACAGTGATGACCTTCTCGGACCACTTCCAGACAAGTGTTCGACCAGGGCGAGAGGCTCGGGCGTGGAGGATGGCACCGACGTCCATGATGACGTCATCGAGTTCGGCCGTGTACTGGATACGAGACTTGCGTTGCTTCCCAGGCTGAGGTTCTATGAATTCAGAGAGCAGAGTTGAATGGATGATCCGTAGGTTAGCATGCGATCCACCAGAGCGCGACAGAAAAAACGCAGTGGGCATACTCTTGTCGATGTCTCCTTTTACGCAATCAGGGATCAGATGGTCGTCGTTCTCGCCGACCGGATTGCAGGGTGGAAGGGGATGTCGAGTTCGTCCGGAAGATCTAGTCGATCTCGAAGTCGTCGCTTTCGTCGTTCGAGTGTTTGACCTCTCGGCACCGGGACTGGGTCGTTTGACCGGTGCTCGTTTCGGTTGAGGTCGTAGCCTCTGGTCCTCGGGCGTATCGAGCATTTGCTGGACGAGTGTCGCGACATGAGTTTCGTCGAGGTGGTAAACTGATGGAGTCATGATCTCTTGTTCTTGAAGCGCTTGAAGATCTCTCGCAAGATTGGGCGTGAGCTCGATGGAACGGCTACTGAGGTACCGTCGAGCGAGCGCATTCCAGTCTTCGCCCAGCTGGATCTTCTGCTCCGCCGCTTTTGCAGCCAATCGTTGACGGGCACTCCTCTCAGACGCGATGGCGATCTCGGCGGCCTTGTGTTCCTGCTTACGTCGGGACGATTCGCGTTTCCTCTGACATTTTTCGCGCAGCGTTTCGTAAAACTCCTCGAGAACGGCAAGGGGGACTGTCGTGACGTGGGCGATCCGAGAAAGAGAACGACCGTCGTCGAGAGGGGACAAGCCGGAACGAGAGTCGAAAAAGTGCTCGGCGTAAGCTCGTTGAATGGGTGTGATGAGGTAAGAGGTCGTCCAGCCGGCGCTCCGGATCAGGGCTCGAAGATGAGGATAATCGCAGATGGAAGGGAAAGTAGGATCTGATATGGCTGTCGGGACCAAAACCGAGTTGGACGTTGGCTTGGCTTGAGAGAGGTCGTGAACTTGCGTCCAGAAGGTTCGAATTTGTTCGAGAGTTTCAACTGGGAGAACGGCGACGAGAGGTGGCGCGGACGGATGGACACCACATGCGTAGACGGGCGCTCGGGAGGCAAGTTGGAAATGAGTGAATGAGAGCGTTTGGTCGATCTTAAAGTCAGCGCCTAGGAACGTCAAATTGTCTTCGTCCTCGAGATGAGTTCGACTGAGGGGCTGGGCGAGCTTGAAGTAGCAGAGCGTATGGACGATCCGCTGAAGTTTCTCCCACGTCTCCTTTCGATCGAGGAGCAGGGTCGCTCGGATCTCAGCCGGGAGATCAATCAGCTTACGCCGCTTGCCACCATCAGTCGCGAGAAGAGCGTCTAGCTCAGGCGAGTAAGTCGTGAAGGAGACGAGTTGGACAAAAATTCCAAGCGAGAGATGCGTCTGAAGCAGTCGGAGCGAGACGACTCGATCCTTACTTGAGATGACGAGATCTGGATCGGCCACGTTCATGACGAGGTGGATAAGCTCGCCGTGAAGGATAGATGCTCGAGCGCAGGTGCCGATAATGAAGCCGTATGTCTGGGAGATTGCTCTCCACTCGGTGAGGAACGCTGACCGAGCCTCATCGTCATCTTCGATCGCGAGGAGTTGTTCGACGTCGTAGCTGTGACCTTTATCAATCGAATGGTCCAAAACGCCCGGGCCTCGTCTCTCGTCTGGCGGATTGTCGATGAAAGCGTCGAGAACGACTGATGGCTTAGCCTCGGGTCGTTTCCAAGGCAGTCCTGGATCTTCTTTCGAGAGACTAGCGACAAATTCGGCAAGCTCATCATCGCTGACGGTAGTGAGATAGATGATCTTGGTGGTCGACATGGCACCCGTGTCGGTAACTGTCGCTATGGTCTTGGTCTTGACGAGCTTCTTGTTTTCCAGACTGGTGATAGAGGAATTCCAAGTTCGACGATCCATAACAACTGCCTTGAGTCGGAGATCGACACCTTTTGCCGAAGCCTCCCGGATGACTCGCTCGAGATATTCTTTGTGCTGGTTTGAGGACGAGTTGTTGACCTGGTGGATGCCTCCAAGATCTTTGAGCCAATCAAATAGATATTTTGCTCGCTTCTCTCGTGAGATGTCGAACTTGTCTTGAGAAGCTGATGGACCAGGTGGTGGTGGTGGTGGAGGCGGAGGAGGCGGAGGAGGCAGGGGAGGAGGTAAGGGTGCAAGCGCGGGTGGCGTCGGCAATTCGGGAGCCAGACAAGGCAAATCGACAGAACGGATCTCGTCAACGACCTCTGGCTGGGGGGTTGGAGATCGGGAGGTGGAACGGCGAGAGGGACCAGCAACAGCATTATGGCGCAGGCTCGACCTTGTTGGACCAGCATCTAGAGGATCTTCGCTCTCGTCCATCGGCGAACCGGATCGTGTGGCGATGGTGAGTCGTCGGAGATTGGTAGACGCTGGTAACGGAGAATCTCGGGAGAGTCCCAAGGCTGTCGAAGATGGGTCGATCGGTTCGACACCGGTCGAGGCGGGCGGGATTTCCCCCTCTTTTCGAACGTTCTGTCTATGCTCTTCCTCATCGTCCTTGATGGATTGTAGTCGAGCTCTCTTCCTAGGTTTCCGACGAAGCGGGGACGATGGAGTGGGTCCGTCGAGGTGATCTGGAAGGAAAATCTCCTGAGCTCGAGCGCTCTTCTTGCGTTTTGAACCGGCGAGAGAGGTGGAGCGTTGAATTTGATCCGAACCCGTCACGGGTGAGACGAGGTTAGGCTGAGAGGCAGGAAGCGAGGTTTGGCGACGACGTAGATTCATCGACCTCGTGGACCTCGAGGGTGTCGAATTGGGGATGACGGGTTTCGAGACAGATGTTAATCCGTCGTTCGCAGATTGGTTGAGCTCGACGTCTGCTGCCGGTGATTGTCGATCCTCGCTTTCGACAGGTGAAGCTTGTCTAGATCGTCTGTTGAGATGATCGAGCTCGAATGCTTCTGGTGGAAGCACGATACCAGCTTTGTCTGCCTGAGCGAGGAGCCGATCTCGCTCCTGCTGCTTCGCTGGGAGAGGTTCGTTACCCGCAGCGATCTCTGCCAACCTCGCTAGCGTCTTCTTCCCTGGGCCACGTCCCGGCCCGG
Source organism: Udeniomyces megalosporus (assembly GCA_039545415.1). Taxonomy (NCBI): domain Eukaryota; kingdom Fungi; phylum Basidiomycota; class Tremellomycetes; order Cystofilobasidiales; family Mrakiaceae; genus Udeniomyces; species Udeniomyces megalosporus. Next base: position 41,619 of record BCKM01000025.1, on the reverse strand, counting down.
TCCATGTCCTTCTCGGTTTCTCGTCCCAGTACTCGCCCCCCTCTTCACGCTTGTCGTTTCTAACCCTTGGCGCATAGAGTCGATTTGGGAGCTTCTTCTGATGGAAAGATCGACTCCATGCCTCCTTTTCCTCCTTGGTCTCCCAAAGCTCATACGGTCCAAGATCAAGAAAGCCGCGAGCTTGAGATGGGTCTGGAAGAGGATGTTTGTCTTCATTTGGCGAGACGCCTGTCTGTCGACAGTGCTCGTGATACCCTTCGACGGTGAAGATGAGGTTTCGTTTCTCTTTGCCGTAGGAATCAAAGATCGAGACGATGGCGAGGTGGGAGAGATGAGCGGGGATCGATTGAGCGGAAAATCGTTCGATGAATACGTCAAGAAAGCGCCGAGAGATGCCAGTGAGTTCTGATATTTGCTGAAGGTGACAGTAGAAAGCGAAACGGAGGATCAGATTGGCTCGTTCGCTAAGAACAGTATTGATAGTCGTCGAACATACAGTAAAGGAGACACCTGTGGCACCTGCATCTCGAACGATGGCTAAGATCTGATAGTCAATAGGGGTTGTCGACTGGACAGCGGGAGTTGTCGGCTCAAAGAGAGGGAATTTAGGGAGCACAAAGTTTTCTGCACGCGACCAGACAGGATAAGTGATGAGATACGACTGTCAGTCAAATCATTTGAGAGAAGCATCAGTATTATCGAGGAGAGACGGACCAGTGGAGGGAAACAGTCTCTCGTCACTGTCTACATCTGTAGAGGCGTGAGAGATGGCTACGTGAATGGGGAGCACGACGATCACCGAAAGATCGTTAGCAGCGATGCCAGACTTGGTCAACGTGAGGGGAAAATTGAGCTCACCTGCCTCCTCTGCAAAGTCATAAACTTCCAGTTGTGGACTCGGTCTGAGATCATTCGTCGAGTATACAGACTTCAACGCTACTAACTCGTCCTCATCATCGTCCGCAGCCTTTATTCTTACGTCTGCCATCATCTCGTCGTCAGCATGCTCCGCCCCAGTGCCTTCTCTACGTCCATCTAGATCCTCGTAGTCTTCCTCTGGGTCGACTCCCAGCAGATCCTCTTCAACCTCATCCAGATCGCTCTCTACCGCCGACGCATCCTCTTCTTCCTCCACCACGTTTCTCGACGCTTGATCCGCTTCATCATCTTCGTGACGATAAGGTTCAGCCTCGTCGTCTACATCTGCATCCTCTCGCTCGTCCTCCCCGTCCCCTACCGCCTTGTTTATCCTCGCCTTTGCTTTCTTTCCATCGCGCCTTTTCGGACTCCCAGCAACATCTCCTCGCCTGAGTTCTTTTGAGATACCGGCGTGGCTGACGAGTTGAACAGCTCTGACGATCGAAGGTTTGCCTGATTCTGTGCGGGAACCTCTCAATTTGACGCGTCGAATATGACCTCTGGCGATGACAGACCGGATACAGCGTTGCATAGATCGACGGATCCCTCGGTCGACTTTTCCGACATATCCCTGAAGAGGAAAGAGAATTGTGTGTGATCACGATCGATCAGCTTTGGAATTCGGTATGCGACTGCAGTGCACGCTTGGACTCACGAGATCTCTCTCGAGCGTATCCATTCTACCAAGTCCTAATGGGTCTCTCCCTAGCAGCTCCAACAGTCTTCTCTGAATAATCTCGACATTGTTGAAAACTGCTCTCGGCAGGGTTCCTCTCATCTCGCTGCCACTAGCTATGGCGTTGCATCCCGAACCACCCAACTCCTCGGAAGGCAGGCTTTGATGGGCTGATGGCAGAGGTGAGATCATAGTGGAGGATGCGTTCGGGTTGGAGACGGATGCGAGATACTCGGGAGATTGGGAGATGTATCGAACGTGAACAAGCTTGGACGTATGAGAGCCGTGGGCCGTGATGGCAATCTTGACGCTAGCAGGAGGGATATTGAGATATTTAGCTTACGATCTGACGTCTAGATTGGAGTATAATTGAAACGATGTAGATTCAGGGTCCAACGTACACCAGCTTCATCTCGAGTAACGTCTTGACGTAGTAGAAGATCATCTTTTGATCCTGTCCGAGTTCCTTGCCGAGTTCGATTGTAGTGAGACCGTGCGAGGTCGTGTGAGCGATAAGCATCAAAGACTGATAAGTGAGGTCCCCCATCTTTGGGTGCTGTACGCGTGGAAGGTAGAAGGGACAGTGAAGTGGAGCAAATTCAGGAGAAAGAACCGTTCGTGAGTAGGATGTCGCGTGCGGAGCAAAGCAAGGTCCCAACAACAAATAGAGGAAGAACTGACTCGAACGTGAGAGTTGGTGAGGACGTTAAAAATCCTCTCATCCGTCAACTTGATTCTTAACGAACCTGGGAAACGGCACTTGAGTTGATCGAGGTTGGCTGCTGGCGTCTCGTCTTTGGTCTCGAGTGGGACGAAGATCTCGTACATCCTTCCTGCATCACCGCCGGATGCAGTCACGGGTTGGAGAGAGGTCGGTTCGATGGTGTTTTTCCCTCTTCTGAGGCGTTTAGCTGACGAGGGCTGTAGCTTGTCATCCTCTTCTTCCTCGAGTTCTCTGTCTGCGTCGTCGTCATCCTCGTCCTCGTCCTCGTCTTCGTCCTCATCGACCACGCCCAGTCTCTTCCTTCTCTCACCAAACATGAGTTCCTCCTCCTCCTCCGTCTCACGTCCACTCCGCTCGAAACTTCTCTCCCCGTCCTCGCCGTCTTCGTCCTCGTCCATCATTTCTACGCTGTCGAGGCTGGCCCTCCACCCTTTCCCTGTGATTGCTTTGGCCTGAGTCACCGCTCCGCCTCCCTTTCTACGAGAAGACCGCGTTGAGCGTTTCCTGGTGGCAGCAGTGGAATTCGAGAACGCTGCCTTCGGATCTCGGTTCGTGTGCTGGACATACCCGACGAGGACATCATCTTGGTCGATGAGTGTCGACCAGATGAAGCGTAGGAAGGTGGAATCGATCTTTTGGGTTGGTCTTCGGTTGCCCGAGCTACTGCAAGCTATGGAGTTGAGGGTATTACTGCTGTTGCTGCTGGACGCGTTGTTGGATGTGGGTTGCTGGGAGTAGAAAAACTCAACGAGAGAGAGAAGTGAGTCTGGTTCCAATCCTATCTTTTCAGGAAGAGATGGAGCGAAGACACATTTAGCAAACGTCCAAGATCTGAATGGATCTAGTAAAGCGGATTAAGGCGAGAGACGGAGGAGAGAGTGAACCGACCCAAGGACCCGGCCATGCCAATCTCCTGGACAAGATGCGAGACTAGACCGTCCAGCATGATGCTGAGAGTGTTTCTGCGATCCGAGTATTCGCGAACTATTTGCGGTAATTCAGGGAGTCGTAGCGCGGAGACGAGGCGGATGTTTGAGGAGACAGTGGTCCCTGGAACTTTGGTCGTCTGCGGATTTCGGAAGGGACCCTTGAGGCAATCTTGGGCTCTTTTTTCTTCTTCTCCTTCTTGTTCTGGTACAGCTACTTTTTCGTTAGTATTTCACAAGACATCTCATCACATCTTAAAGAGCCCTTTCTTGACCTTCTCGACTCGTCTGAATGTGAGTGAGATCCTCTTTTGTCTTTGAACCCTCCCTTCCTCTTTTGTCCCACTCACGAATCCCTCACCGTCAACGCCCCTGGTCAATTCTTTCAGCCTCTCCCCACCCAAGCTATCCCAGTTGGCCACCTTGCCTCGAATGGCACCAAAGTCGTCGATTTCAGAATGCTTGATCTCGTGCTTGAACTCCAAGTATGCCTCATCGCGAAGGATGAAGAGTGATCTTGGCTCGAGAATGATGGGGATGGGAGGTGAATCAGGAGGCGTGATTGTTGCGACGGAAGTGAGAGACGAAAGTGGGGCCGATGGCGCAGGTGGTGGATGCAGATACACGACGGTAGGCCAGAGGAGGGAGACAGTGGAGGTGGTGGGGTAAAAGGCTGGCCCGTCAGTGTGAGCGTCGATCCCTTGACCGGGAAGATACTTTCAATGGTAGAGTTAGATTTCACGCCGGTTAGCCAAGTGTATACGTGAAGGGACTAAGGAGGAGGAGGTAGCTACTTCATTGACGAGCACCTGATTTGGTTTCTCGTTGCCGTACACGTCCAGCTCGTCCAGTTTAGAGATCAAATCTGGACTGAAGCAAGAGAGCTGTGCGTCAGTATACAACAACTGCATTAAGAGTCTGCTCCATGTATATGACGTTTGACGAACTATGACGCGAGAAAGGGTGGCAACGGTTCGAGGATGAGCGTGTTGGATTTTGTCATGATGCCACCTGTAAGCCATATGATAAGAAACGGTTTCTGATGAGATTGCGAACTCTGAAGGAGGTTCGTGTAGGGGAAGCATGTGACCAGCAGAACGATACGAACCCCAATATTGAAGCCTGACATGTAGTATCAATCGGATGGAGAGGTGAACTTGGTGGACGGAAACATGATGAAGGAGATGAGTTGAACGTACCTTCTTCCTGTAGGGACCGTCTTCCATCTAGGTGCAGGGCTCTCGATGACCTTCTTGACGAGGTAGTCCTCTTCGGCAGAGGTGATCCAATCCGGGACGTAAAACGCGTCGACGAGGCCCGGGATTCTGTACTTTTCAAGATCGAGGGGTGCCATTGGCTGGGACTCGAGTGACAGGCTGGAGATTAGGGAGATGGTAGATGGTGGCGATTGAGGTTTGCTCTGGAGAAGAGAGGGAGAGGAGAGGGAGAGCCCTCTAGGAGATGACCGTGAATTTAGGCGGGGGAATCTAGTCTCCCAACAAGATCTCTCCCAACAAGGTCTCTACCAACAAGCTCTCTCCCAACAAGCTCTCTCCGAACCTCCCTCAAAGATCCAGGACGCTCCTTTATCACCTCTCCTCCTCTGGGCAGCCATGTCCCAAACACCCTCAGCCATCTCTCTCATTCTGCCCTCATTCCTCAGATACTTCGCATTCCCGCCTACCCTCGCAATCCTCGCCCTTCGATTCGCTCATCCTAACCATTCTTTCCTCGACACTCTCTCTTTCCCACTCCTCCTTCTCGTCGTCCTACTCTCCATCCCCGCTCACCTTTACCTTAACATCGGTGTCAAAGAACTTCGAGATGCTAATGCAAGGAGAAGGCTCGGTCTCGCCAAAGTTCCTGTCGTCCGGGGATGGCTGCCGGGCAACATCGATGTTGCCCTCAACCTTTGGTCTGGGGGTGACGGTCGCCCCACCTTTCTCGGCACACGCGACACCAATCTAAGCAATCAGTATGGAACGACGTATAACCTTTACATTCTCTGGCAGGATTTCTACTTTACGACCGATTCGGTACGCATTTGATCAGTTCCTGTAGTCTCGTGACTTTGACTTCTTGCTCTCGTCATTAATCTCATCAACCCATGCAGCAAAACATCAAGACCATCCTCTCGACTTCTTTCGACTCTTTCGAAAAGGGCCCTACATTCAAGAATGCGTTCCAATCGTTCCTCGGCTCAGGCATATTTAACTCGGACGGCGAGACGTGAGTCCTGGTTCTGCCTTTACTTGTTGTTCCTGGCCACTAGATTGTTGACGTCACTCCCAAATCAGATGGAAACTGCACAGAGCAATGTCACGACCCTTCTTTGCTAAGGAGAAGATCTCGGACTTCGATTGCTTCGACCGACACTCGGAAGCTCTCGTCAACATTTTCAGCTCACACGCCTCCCGAGGTGAACCGTTCGATATCCAGGTTTGTATCTTCCGACAAGCTAAACACCACCCGGTCCTCTTCTTCGAGTTTTGACGCTTCTTTCCTGTTGTTTGCGCTTCAAGGATCTCTTTGGCCGTTTCACTCTCGACACCGCAGTAGATTTCCTTTTCGGCACCCAAATAGACTCTCTCGTTATGCCCGGCTCAGCTACTGCCTCTCAGTCAGCATCTCCGACCGCTAGTTCTGAGGGAGGACCAAAGACCGGTCGTGTATCGAGCCTTCCGTTCGTTACAGCATTTAATGAAGTTCAACGGATTGTCACGACAAGAGGGAAGATTGGGGCTCTCTGGCCGCTCTTCGAGCTCACAAGATGCAAGACGGACCCACACATGGAGGTGATTAACGTGCGTAAAGTTCCGTCAATGCTCGGGTCGATGTATCTGACATTGTACACGCTGCATGCTCATTCCAGCTGATTTTTCTTTTTCTAAAGGACTTCACTCGTCCGATACTCGAGAAAGCCCTCGAAAAGAAGCGCTCAGCGGAGAAGAGTGGCGTTCACCTGGGTTCGACAGCGGGTAACGAGGACGAAGGTGAAGAAGGTCAATCGCTTCTGGACGTTTTGCTTTACAAGAGCGAGGACCTCAAGTTTGGTATGTCTCTCGAGGTTACTAGCCGAGAATCACAATGAGCTCATCAACTGGTATTACTGCCAATTGTGGTTCTGTCTCACTTTCAACAGTACAAGATGAGCTTCTCAACATCCTCCTTGCTGCTCGAGACACGACATCTTCTCTTCTCACCTTTGCGTACGTTCAGCTTGAATATCGTTGCGCAAATACTATCTTACAAGTTATCATCTGATGAACCAAACACCTGAACACATCAGCACTTACTCGCTATCTCAGCGCCCAAAGGTGCTGGCGAGACTCCGTGAGGAGATCTTATCCATCGTCGGTTCGGAAGAGAAACCAACCCTCTCAGATCTTAGATCAATGAGATACCGTGCGTACATACCCTCTTGGTCACTTGAACTATTGCCAAGCTCGTCAGTCGCTGACATCGCCACTTCCATTCAGTTCGGGCGGTCATCAATGAAACGCTTCGACTCTTCCCGCCTGTTCCTGTAAGTATCTATATAGCGGCTTACAGACTATCTTCTTACTCCCCTGGCCTTGTCACGAATTGTCTTCATCGATACAGGGAAACATCCGCGAGTCTGTCACTGGTGCTGTCCTCCCTTGTTCAGATTCTGGCGTGCCAAAGTACATTCCTCCGAATACTCCTATAAACTACATCGCCGTGAGTAAAATCCCTTGTGTCTCGCACCTCGGACGAACAAAGCACTGATCGACTTATGAGTCACTCCCCGTCTGAAGTTCAACTCTCAGAGAAAGGAGGAGCACTGGGGTCCTGACTCAAAAGAGTTCGACCCTGACCGATGGTTAGACGAGGTTCGTTCTTTCAAGTGTCCTGGCCAAGCTCCAAAGGGTGGCTCCGACGCTGACCGTAGAATTTGTTGTCACGACACTTCCATATACGACCGGGTAGCGTGTCAAACGGTTCACAGCCAATCCTTTCATCTTCCAGCCATTCAACGCTGGTCCTCGTATCGTTCGTCCTACTCCCTGACCCTTCTTCTACCGCTGACATCGTATAAAAACTGGTCATCTTGACCGTTATACAACCGCTGATTTGAGCTGCTCGCCTCCCCTTTGCAGTGCATTGGTCAGCAGTTTGCTTACAACGAAGCCTCATATGCCCTCGTTCGGATGCTCCAATCGTTCGATACCATCACACTGGCCAAAGACGCTCAACCAAAAGATACTCTGCCACCGAGGACAAAGGAGGAAGGATGGCCAGATGAGATCTGGTTCTTGGCTGAGTGAGTGTTGACTAAATGATCAACGAGCGTTACGTCCAGGGGCTGATGGTTCAGGTTCTCTCTTACTTTTGCTAGGATCACGTTGTTTGTCAAAGGTGGTCTGCACGTTCGCCTGGGAAAGGCAGAGCAGCACTAGAGCTTGGGATTATTATCTTTGCATGTCTTTCCTATCGATCTTATGTAACCATCAACTTGATCGACTTTCGATCAGAGAAACGAACTGAGAACGTTTTATGAATAATCGTCATTCGCGTTTGCCTTTGAGAACCTCTCCTTTCTCTCCCCTTTCCTCAGCCTCCAACACCTTCCACTGCCGTTTCTACATCTGACCTACTTCTTCAACACCCGGCCTATTCTCGTCAACCCTAAGCCATGGGCCTCTTCTCCAAGAAGAAACCGAAGGATTCCCCACCACCACCCGGTGTACCCATCTCGACCTCACGTCCTGCCTCTCGCCAGTACCCCATCCATCCTTCTACCAAGACCGACGCCCAACCTCCGCATACGCAGCACTACTCTCCCGCGTCCGATGTGGGGAGTGGCAATAATCAGCATCCCGTCTGGGAGCATCAGTATGGCGAAGGTGTGGGAGGAGAGGGCGGGGTGCCCCCGACGCAGCAGTCGATAGGGATGTCGACAGCGCCTCAACGAGGCAACGTGCGCGATAGCACGGTGAGCGGCGACTGGGTAAGTCATCATCGGGTATCAGGCATGTCACGAATGGACGTGTAGGGTCGCTGGACAGGCGAATGCTGATTGATCTTCCCCCAACTTGTGTTCGTGCATGCTCGCTGTTCGCACAGTCAATGGTACAGCCTCCTTCGAATCCTATCGTCTATGGTTCTCCCGTTCGACCCTCGCCTTTCAATCAGAACTCTCCAACATCTCCTTCTGGTCCACCTCGCGTTGGACGACGTCAATCCCCTCCGCACGCTCAACAACCGCATCAGCAGCCGCATCAACCCCCATCATCCGTTCAGTCGCATCACCGCTACGGAAGCAGCAACCACTCTCACCAGGCTAGTAAAGAGGATCTACTATATCGGTCTGGTCTTCGACAGCCAACGTCAGGTGGGGGTAGCATCGATAGTCATGATTCCCATCAGTCGTCGAGGACGGGCATCGGACCCGGCGGTCACGATTCCGAGAGAGACAGCCTGCGACACGGGAGGGAAGGGAGCAAGCTCAAGGACAGTCAATTCCCGGGGGAAGGATTCACCGAATACGTCAAACCTGATTCCAATCAGAGAGACAGGATTCGAACCGACAGCTACGACGCGAGGTCGACGAGAGGTCTTCCTCCCATCGTGGGCGTCGTCCCAGCTACTCCCTTGCCGTCCGATTATCCTCCCTCGAATGATCCGACGAAGAACTCTATTGTCTTCACCCAACAGGTTGCTCTTCAGCATCAGACTCAACAGCACCAGTCCCTAAGTCATCATCAAAAATCGCAATCCACTCCAATCCATCTGAATCAGCAGCATCACCCTCAGGCCGCTGCTCCTGCTCGAAGATTCGAGCCTCCTTCCCAAAACTTCGCATCCCCTCTCGAGGAGCTTGCCAGGCGTTCTCTCGATCAGTCTCGGGCAGGAACAGGAGGCGGTTGGGAAGGAGGGATCACCAATGGGAACAACTCTGCTCCAAGAACTGTTCCCCGTAACGCTTCCTTCAATAGCTCCAATCTCGATCATCATCAGCCACTCTCCTCATACGAATCTCACGCCATTCCACCTCCAGCCCAAGCGCTTGGCGTCAACAATCCCTTCTCGACCAACTTTAGAGCCAATCAAGAGGCTGCTCGTCAGGCTCATCATTCCCCTACCACTCAACCTTCCAGTCACTCGCCGGAAGCGAGCTTCCACGAGAAAGCATCCACAGCGATGCCTCATCAACCTTTGTCCCAACAGCCACTCCCACCGCTTCCCATACAGCCGCCTGTCAGGAAGGAGAAGGAGAAAAAGAAGTTTGGCTTCTTTGGCTCGTCAAAGAACGACAAGGACGAAGAAGGAGGCGACAAATTGACAAAGGAGGAGAAGAAGAGGCTCAAGCTTGGAAAGGGAGAATATGAAGTGAGAGAAGGAGGTGGTGGGATTATGGCGCGAGGAGGTTCAAAGGAAGATGATATCGACGATCTGATATGTGAGTTAATGAATTCATCTTACTCCACACTCGACGGTGTATAGTACCCGCAGCTGACACCATAGTTGCATCATGTGTTCACTCTGTCCGATGACGCGTCAAAAGTCCACCTTTGTCACCTTCCGTCGCACCCGTATCAGTCTTCATCCGAAAGAACCGCCTTCAACATCCAAATGACCGATCTTTACCATCGACTATACGCCGACCCACCAGGTGGAGGTCTCGCTGAACGCGTCTCGAGACAGCTGAGAAAAGAAATCAAAATGCTTCCGAATGATGTCGAGAAGACGGCTGATGGAGGTGGAGAGGGAGGGGCTGCCAATATTGCGGAAGTCTGGTGGAGACTGATGGGTTCGATGGAAGCGAGGATCCTCAGTGAGCTGTTTATTCTGATTCTCGTACCCTTGCGTTTCGGGAGTACTGGCTGATTGTTGGCGACCATCGACGAAACCGTTTTCTCGGCAGAATGGTGTTCGACGAAGAAGTTCCTCGCAGACCTCGAGTCGTCGCTTCGTAAACTACCACCTTTTTGCCAGCAAAAAGTCGACCTCTATCACGTTTTTGGCAAACTTTCGCATCAGTATCAAGACGCTCCTGGGTCTGAGGATCTCGTCAAATACTTTTCCAAACTCTACGAACATTCTAAAGGGACTGGTCTCGTTAGTGTCATTTCGCGTCTATCTTCTTATCGGGCTTGTCTGACCTTCACAGCGTTTTTCTTCTCGACCCTTCTTAGGATCAAACCGACCCACCAGCCTATATCCTGCCCAATTCCTCATCCGCCACCCAGCACCATCAAGAACCGACCCCTACCCAATATTACCAAGAGGAGGTTCCGACTGTTGGAGACGACCTCGATCGACTCGAACAAGAGTGCGACGAGGCTTGGCTCAAGAAGGAAGACCTCCTGTCAGCCTTGCAAGAGGCCAGGTTGATGACAGCGGGGGTCGAGTCCGAATTGGGAGCCAGACTTCGAGTAAGCCCGGGTGTTGCCCAGATCTGTCTTGCAGGAACGAATCACTGATCTCTTTTACGCACGTCAACAGTCGACGTACCAAACAGTCTTCACTATACAAACCGAACTCATTAACCATCGGCCTTGGGCTGAATCCAAAGCGGCCGAGTCACTCCTTTCCACTTCATCTCAGCGCACACGTAACGCTTCTATCACGCCCAAATCTCATCAAGGCAACGATCTCTCGGTCATGCCAACCAGTCCGGGTCTTGGCATTTTTGACCAGCGTCACGGACATGAGGAGGACACTAGAGCTCAGACCGTACTCAATAAGCTTGTCAACGTCACGAGTCAGTTGGCGGAAGCTCTGGAGTCGTTTGACGACTTCGAGCGAGAATTGCTGGAAGAGGAGGAGATGAAGATTGTGTCTGAACGAAGCCGAAAAGAGACCAGGCACGATCGCTCGGTTCGTTCCCTTTCCGTCGTCGGAGCACGTCTCGTCAAATCCTCTCTCTCTTTACTGAGCTTTGATGTGTTTCCATCAACAACAGCACGAGGAGCCGAACCCTGGTGGACTTTTCGCTCCGACGACGAACGCTGTCGCTGGAGGTTCTCGATCTCCCTCCCCTGTTCGATCACCACTGTGGGACCCACATTCCCTTCCGCCTGCTTCGTCTGCCGCCAGTACGAACGCCCATGATTCCCCCAGCCTTAACAGTCACGCTCTCCCATTACCAAATCCTGGGTTCGACCCAACACAACATCAGAATGCCTCGCGTCAATCTGTCAACAACTTATCTATCCCTGCGCCTAGAGGACCTCGAGCACCTTCCCCTTCCAAATTCTCAATCACAACTGGCACAGCTACTCCTTCACTCGCCAACCTCAGCCTCGACGATCACTCCACCGGTCACGAGCCCAATGCCGTTCTCGTACCACCTCCCAGAGGTCCGAACGATCCAGCGACCGTTCGAACGCACTCTCCCGGAGGTAAGAGTCGACCCCTTCCCGTTCCGGGAGCAATATCAGCTGCTCCCACATCGACGGGTGGAAAGTTTGGCAAGATGTTTAGCGCTGCTGTCCATCGAGACCATCATGGTTCTTCGACCCCTACCCTCGCATCCGTGGCAACGAATGGGAATGATCAGGACTCGGATCCGACGAAAAACGGTCCAAGTGCAAAGGCGTTGGGCAAGAGACGATTGATCGATGCGTATGAAGCCGATGGTATGTCTCGAAATCCCTTCCTGCTCTCTGTCTTGGACGCACGTGATGGTGCTTATCTTCCCCTCTTGCTATCTCTCGTTCTGCAGACGCCTTTGACCCAGATGACCTCTACAAAACGAATGACGCCCTGCTGAAATCTAAGCGCAACAACCAGAACAACCCGAATTCAAGTTCAGACGATGGGGATTCATCAGACGAGCTTTCACCAAACTGGGTACCGAAACCAGTAGTTCACTACGTTTACGACGCCGCGCTCGAACGAAAGGTCATGTTGGAAGAGGAACGAAAGAAAGCGATGATGAGGACGCTGAGGGAGAAAAGTAGGGGTTATAGCGCGAGTGCTGGTGGTGGTGGTGGAGGAGGAGGAGCTGCTGCTGGTGGTGGTGAGAGGGAGGACTATGAGATGGGAGGTGATGAGGAAGAAAAGAATCATCCAACACCTCTCGCTACACTTCTTCAACCGCCACCACCACCACCACCACCACCGCCACCGCTCGCACAGGAACGTGAGATGGCTCGTCTCCTCGGCGGACCGAACACCAGCGGAAGTGGACATTCGGACAAGCCGGAGAAAGATAGCAGTATAGGTGGTGGACTGAGTGGAGCTGCTTCAGGTCTGGGTCGAAAGTTATCGTTTTGGAAGTCTTCATCGTCGGCGTCTCATCATGGGGAGTCCAGAAGGAGCTCAACGACAATGGCGACGATGAATGGGACTGGTGGTGGAGCTCATTGATAAAAGAAAAAAAAAAAAAAAAAAGAAGAAACCAGGGGGAGGGAAGATTGGGATTATTATTTTCTCAAATCGTTTGGCCTCTCTCTCTCTCCCATCTACTCTCTCTCTCTCTCTCTTACGTCGTCTGTCGATGACACTCGGCGTTATACCATTCCACAATCTACCAACCATATAACATCACGTCAAGCCTCCATTCCTTAACCAGAATCTCATCCTTCCCATCTCACGTTCCACACCTTTCGATAATCTATTTTCATCTCCGTCTTTCTCTCGTTCAATCTCTTCTTCCGTCTGGCTTCCATCTCTTATCTCCTCCGTCTCTTGTTGGGATTTTCTTTCTTCTTCTCTCCTTCTTTCTCTTCTCGCCTCCCCC
>BCKM01000025.1:13459-28066 GCA_039545415.1 Udeniomyces megalosporus | reverse complement strand
GGGGGGCAAGCCGTATAGGGCGAAAAAGTTCAGAAAGGATTAACGTTGGGAACCCAGCTCTTTGGACGGCTGGAAGAAGAATAAGAAGAAAGAGAAAAAAAAAACCGTACGGGCCATGACAGCGATCCCTTCCCAAACTTCCCCGTATCGCTCGAGTCCAGCGGCGATGACTCGAACGTTGTTGAACAAGCTTTTTTTTTTTTTTTGAGGAAAAAAAGGGAAAGAAGAAGGAGAAAAAAGAAAACATTGAGAAAACAGAAGCAAACCACAAAGATTCTCTTAGGGTCAGTTTGATCGAGGACAGGACGGATACAACTTAGATTTCTCCGGGTGACGGTAGACTCCTCGCGTCCGACACAAAACAAACAGATGAAGAAGAAAAAGAAGAAAACTAACCCTTCCAATTCCTCTCTCAAAGAGTCCCTAACTTTCCCTTCTATTCTTTCTTCCTCCTCCTCCTCCTCTTCCTTCTCCTCTTGTCCCTCCTCGTCCTCTTCTTCTCCTCCTCGGTCTCTAGCGTTCAACCTCGCCTCTCCCAGCCCTATCCTAGCTTGTGTCGCCGCTGCCAACAACAAGAACGCGAACGCCGCGCTCAAGAGACCGCAACTGCAAAAGAGCGAGTACTTTGGTGGTTCCCTACGAAGGGAAGTGATGCTATTGTTGTTGCTGTTGTTGTTGTCTTGGGATGTGATGGCTGTTGCGCTGGGTCGGTTATACGTGAGAGCGATCTCGGCGGATCGATGAAGGATCCTATTTTGAAAAGAGATTTTATTTTTTTTTGAAAAAAAATTCGATAGAATAGAACGGAGGGAGAAATCCGTTAGATCTTATTGTCTATCCTTTGTTCTTCAACGAACCATCCCAAGCGAACTGGAAGGAAAACACAACTACGAACTCTAATCTCACGACGGAATGAGCAGCAGCCGAACACCTCGCGAGTGATAACCCTGGTGGGAAAGGTGCCGTTGGGGTGCTAGTCGTCGTCATCATTGATCCATTGGTTGGTCGATGTGAATCGGTTGAAACTCTCCTCGTCATTGAAGCCTTCGTTGCGGATGATGATGATGGGGAAGTAGAAGCCAAGTGAGAGATTGCTGCTGATGGGTTCGAAGGGGATTTGAATGGATCGGTTGAGGTTGAGATTAGCTTTGAGATAGGTTTGAGTGTCGTAGGATCAATACCCCATGCTTTCGCTCCACCCGCTTCATTGAGTTTCGTCGTCGTCGATGAGATCGCCTGAGAACTCTTGGAGGACGAGGCGTTGACGATGGATGGAAGCTGGTCTTTGTTCCAAGCGCTATCGGAGAGACTGCCATTCGTACTGCTCGTGGTTGTTCTCCCTCGTGGAGAAGTATGAATCGATGATCCGACGGTTGAGGTTGAGGGCCTTCGTTTCTTTTGGCGAGGGGACTGATCGATATAAGTGGGCGGTTGCTGGTATGCCTGATCGATTGGCTGGTGCTGTTGGGTTTGAATCGTGTTTGGTAGAGGTTGGAGAGGAGGGGCAAAGCCAAAGTGCTGCTGTGGTCGATCGTGCTGTTGCCATTGATGCTGTTGAGGGTACAGGGGAGCGCCAAAGCTCGATTGTGATTGCTCGCTTTGTTGCGGTAGCCAAAACTCATTCGATTCAGAAGGTTGCCCTGAGCTTCCGAATCCGACACCTCCAACCTCTCCATCGCCCTCCCCATCCGGTACCCAGCCTTGGACTTCCGTCAGGCTATCCCACATCGATTCTACTTTATCCCAAGCCCAATCTTTACCGCCGAGCTCCATTCCAGGCTCTACTCCTCCTGTATCGTACACGAAGGGTGGGTCGAGGGAGCCGACGTTGGCGGCACCAAAAGGGTCGGTATCGACGTCGTAGAAAAGGGAGGATGTTCCGTAAGGGTGCTCGTGCCATGGCTGAAAGGTGGTCTGTGGGATCGGGAAAATGGGGTTGGAGGGGTACATAGGCTGCTGTTGAAGACTAGACAAGTGAGTAGAAAAGGGCACAGACATAGGCTGCGGCTGAGGTAGTTGAGGCTGTGATAGAGGAATCTGAGGTTGCTGTGGTGGGAAGGATGGTATATATGTTCCAGCAGGTCGGGGTGGTGACTCTGGAGCAGAGAGGTTGAAGGACTCAAAGCTAACGAGACCGCTAGGAGGTGGTGCCAAAGGAACATTGTCGGTAGACCAGACAGGCTGCGAGGGCTGTTGCTGAAGAGGGAAGGATGGGACCGAGATGGGTTGCTTAGGGGATGATGGATTAGGGTTGGAGGAGCTCTGGAGGTGACCAGCGAACGTCGTGCTGTGAGAATCGAAGCCCATGGAAGAAGATTGGTGATCGAAACTAGGCATAGGAGATTCGCCAGCGGAGCTCGAATTCATTGACCGGCCACTTTGATCTCGATCCGAAGGTTGGTAAGACGATGCTGCAGACTGTTCGATCCCGAATTGATCTGGTTGGGCGAATTCCCAATCTTCTGCCTTGAGTTTTGGCAGTCCACACAGCTTCTTGGTGAAGAAGGCGACTTCTGGAAAGGCGGATCGTTGATGGAGGACGAGCTCCGTGACTGCCATAACCATGCAGGTCGAAAGCTCAAATGAGCGTGCCATGGTCTCTTCGGGTCCAGCATCCGGTCGACTGGGTCGAATGACTTTAGGCTCAGCCGATTTGAGTAATCGAAGGACGCGTGTGTCGAGGGCGACCATCTCCGTGTAGATGCTCTCCTTGGACTTCGCTGAGACAGGAGATGACCCGCCAGAGGAGGAGGATATGGACGATCGAGAAATGGGATCGGGAGCTGTGGCCTGCGGAGCATCTGCGCTCATGACAAGCTCAAAGGCTCGAGTCACCTGTCGAAGACAATTCATTTGCTCGGCCCAAAACTGATGAGTCGGAACCGATTTGAATGTAAGTCCCTTGAGGACAACAGGAGAGAAGGGCTGGTAGGAGGCAAGGGGGTACTGACATTTTCCGCTGTCGGCGTCATTGGGAATTCGGCCGTGATGCGAGAGTCGTACGGTCCAATGGCGGGCAACTGGAAGGCAGTGCATGTCAGCATGAAGATACCCAACGCGATCTGCCGAGAGACGCTTTGAAATCATCAGGGTAGCGGGGCAGTACGAACCGTGCCTGATACGATCGAACTTTGACAGAGTCCACTGAACGACAACCACCAAGTCCTTCTTCTCATATCTCGAATCCAACTCTCCCCTTTCCATCCGACGTCGCTCTTGTGCAAGCCGAGCTCCATGGATAACCGAACTGCCTCTCCTGTTCTGGATCTCATCATCGACATGTTCCCACGTTGAGCAAACTCCCACTTTCCCAACGTCCCTAAAGCCTGAATGACTTCCAACGGAATCTCTACATCGTCCTCCTCTCCCGCTCGCTCCAAGGTACTCGTGATGAGCGTCGCAGAAGCTCGAGCAAATGTCTCTGATGCCGTTCGACGGAGCGTCTTTGAGGCCTGTGAATTGGGATTGGGATCGGATGGATGAGGGACAAGGGAGAGGATGGCGAGTATGGAAAGAAGCAAGGGGGACGACTTGATCAAGGAACTGTCAGATGTCGAACGTGGATGTGCTGATGTGATCGACGAAGGTGAAGGGGTATCCTGAGGCGTTAGGAAAGGCGTCTTTCGGCCGAGACGAGCGAGGATGGCAGAAACGGGGACAGTATTGGGCGTCGGGAGGTAAGGCAGGTAGGGGTACATCTCCTCATAATATGTTTCGATGCTAAAGGCGAGGGGAAGAGGAAGCACCCCAGCGCCTGTCAGCACGAGATCGCAGGATAGAACTAGGCAAGGCGAACGGGTCTCTGAAGTGCTAGCAAGAGGAGCACGACTCACATGACATGACCAGTGTCAAACCTTCTGACAACCTTTTCCCTGTCGACCTCGACCTCCGGGCCCAAACTACCGTTTAAGCTGAAACCATCTAGATTCGGCAGTGGTGGCTGTGAAGGAGGAGGCGCCACGAGTTGTCCGAGTTGTGAAAGGAAAGCGGCGAGAGGTTCAAAATCGGCGGCTGAACGAGTCAAAGGGATCGAAAGCAAGTGAGATGAGTGCGTGGATTCGACAGGGGATTCTAAGGAGATCTAAGGAGATAGAGGGGAACGGAACGAACCAATCGGGTCTTTTCGTTTCCTCGGACCACCTCTTCTTGACTTGTGGTGATAAAATTTGGCAGGGAGAATGAAAAGGTAGTGCGAAAGAGGGTTCGCGGATTGAAGGGATTAGCGAAAGAGAAAGAGAGAGAGAAGGGCCTGGACCAAACGGATCTAGGCCGACCTTTGTCCATTCACAGGGAAGGTGTCGATTCTCACACTAAGTTTAACACCAAGATGAAGAAAAAGAAAAGTCAGCGCGTTTTCACAATGAAACGTTCGACCTCATGTCAAATCCATATCCAGGTACAAGGGCCTCGAGATTGGATTACGGATGGGGGAGGCATTCTTCCGATGTCTTCCAATCCTCCCTGGCTTCCTTCTCCTCGATTTGCACCGGCTGGACTCACGTTGAGACAGACTGGCTGAGTTCCCTGACACTTCATCTTCCTTGTCCTACAATTCAAGCAAGCGAGCTTGACGGGTTTGACTTTCTCCCTCTTCTTACCGGGTGCGGGAGGTTTGGCAACCGGAGCACCGCTTGCCGTTGTCGAAGGTGCCATCGATGATGAAGGAGGAGCTAATGAACGCTTTTCTCTCGATGTCGAAGGATGAGAAGAAGACGATGATCGAGGAGGCGGTATGCTGGAAGAAGGGTGATTTGCTGACTGAAATCGGTGAGGATAGTCATGGCGATTGAGCTGACCGGGTGGAGGTCCTCCCGGATATCGCAATGGGCTCTGGTGTTGAGTTACTTGGGTTTGGGCGGGTAGATAGTTGTCATGTTGAGGAGGGTTAGACATTCGGGGTTCAAGTAGCGGTAGCAGTCTCTCGAGTGTCGGCGTTGGAGGAGAGGGGGGGAAGAGCGATGACGATTGACGTTTGACTTTCCTTTGACCGACCAGATCGGACCTCCTGTCGGCCTCGATAATATCGACAAACAAACCAAACCTTTCCCCTCCTTTTCCAGGAACCCGGTTAACCTCAGAACAGGTCTACCCACTATTCTTCTCCCTTCCAATCTCTCACCTGTCCCTCGCTCGAATCTCGCCCCTCGTCATATCAGTCTTTCACCAACCGTACCATCGACATCTCCGGCCATCCTAGTCCTCGATACTACCGCTCGAATCCTTCCGACCTTGCCCGCGTTTCGTCTTGTTCGACGGGGGATACTTCCGTTCGTCGAACACGTAGTTTTCTCATTATAGAAGAACAAGCCAGACAGCAAAAGAAAATCAAGGAATCATCTCATCGACCAGATCTTTCCCACCATCCTCGATTCGGCCAACGGGAACTGAGGAAGGACTTGACGAGGTGGGAAAGCGTTGGTTCCCACTTGGCTTCGATATCATCGTTCAAGCCCACGCTGACCTGAACCGGTAAATCCGATTCGATCCGACAAAAAATCAGGAAAAAGTTTCGACAAAGCGTCGCGATGAGCGAAGGGACTACTACGGTCAGGAGACAAAAGACGTACGATTTTCTGATCGGTTTCTAGTCGTTCGACCAATCCGCCAAAGTCCTTGGGATTGACGATCTGGGACGGAAAACGTGCGATTCATCGACAGGGAAGATTTAGGACCACCATTCATCGCACAGTCAAGCAAGCAAACACAAATCGTGAAATCGTGACTATGACTCACCATGTGGAACAAATTATTTTCGGCTGCAGAGACGTATCGATATCTCGCGATCAACTCTAGACAAAACTTCCTCAAATCCACCTCTCTGTCCCCATCATCCGATCCTGATCCTAGACCAGTCAATCCGACGACGGCAGGGAGCGAGAAGTCGGTCGATTTCCAATCGGATGTGAGAGGCATGTGAGGTTGTCTATGAAGGAGAGGGGAATTCGATGGGTCGGGGCGAGGAAGGATGAAAGGCGATGAAGGTGAGGGGAGAAGAGATGAAAGACCGGCAGGACCAGAATCGGCTATGAGAGCGGTCATCACTATGAGGCAGAGATGCACCGGATCAAAGTAATGGAGTTTTAGCGGGGGTGAGCAGACAGAAGCACGTTCCATAAACGATTACGTACGACAATCACCAATCCGACCATTCTCAGAGAAAGCGATTCGTTTAAACATGATGTCTGCTGCCTCATCTCGACCGTTTTCCCACCAAGATCCAAAATATCTCTGAAAGTTGACGACGCAGGGAGGTTGTCTACCGATAGGTAAAGGTCCGTCGAGACTCGCTACGAAAACAGAGAAAATGATGATCAGTGATGCTCGGACACAAGATAAACAGATCAAGACAAGACTCAAGCTTGCTTACACCAGGTGTATCGAGATGCCAAAGGCTTCTGGATACCGAGATCGTCAAACGCCTTATCGATCGTGTCCGGCTGGATTGTCGTTCTCCTTCCTTTCTTGATTTTGATCTCCGGATTCTTTGGCCTGTGATCTGGTCGTGTTTGATTTGTACCTGCCAACTCTCCCTCCCCATACTCTCCAACCTTGAACAATTCCCTGATGATTCTCCTCTCCTCATCACCCCAAACTCCCTCGACGCCTCCCATCTTGGCGACGACCCAAGTCCATATCATGGATTCGCGTGCACGCTCGACGAGTAGGAGTGTGGACAACCATGATGTGTTGATATCTCCGATCATGGTGTTTGAGGTCTCACGGAATCGACGAGTAGAGCTGTTTGAGATGGTTTCTGACCAGATGGATGATGTTTCGAGGACGGCAGGGTAAGATAGTGTTTTCGCAACGTGGGCCAAATCTGGAAAAAAAGGATCATACCAGCATTAGTGGTAAGAAGATGGGAAATGAATAGGAAATAGGACTGACATCGTCGGCTACGATAGGGAAACCTCTGACTGAGCATCCAATTGCTTCTCAACATAGATGACCATTCGTGCTCACAGCCCACAGGTGGTGTTTCATGTGCTGAAAGAAATGGATGAAGAGAGGAAGACAGAGAGGGGTCAATGAGTCCGTCTTGTTTTTCTGTCTAGAGGCTCATCTTATGTCGAACGTTGACAGACTTACCTGGAATAGTGTAGCTTCTGGCCTCGCTGAGACGCAGGACAGGCCCATACAGAGACGAGGTGAAGTCGGAAGTGGAATGATTGGAGAGCAAGAAGAAGTCGTCATTGAAGTACGCGAACGAGCTCGAGAGGGAGGGGATCGAATGAAGGTGAGACTCGATGGCAAAACTAAGTCATCGCGTGGAGGAACAGCAACAGGCTCTGATCATCAGATTCGACTACCTGTCCAAGATGAAGATAAATTCGAATCACGAACGAATTGTAGTTTGGCAGAGTTGACTCGATGAAAGCCGTTTGAGCAGCTTCCCCATCCTTTCCATCTTCCCTCATGAACAGCTCGGAATGATGCCAAACAATGACTTCCGTTCCATCAACCATCCTACCTCCTTTCCTCCCTCCAACTTCGACCTGGTCCCCGCTTCCTTTCCAATCGAGCCACCCAGGGACCTGTCCTATCCTCTCTCCACCTGTCTCCTCTGGATTTCGAGCCCAGTCTCCAAGAACGATATGGAGCTTGGATGGCTTAGGGTCGAGGTACCTCATGACGGATCGGATTGAATGACGGAGTTCGTCCTTTTCCGATCGGTAGTGACGAGCAGGAGGAGGTTCAGGAGAAGTAGGGGTGATGTTGAGGTAGTGATTTAGGTGAGGAATCCATAAAGGATCACTGCCATTGACGAATGTCCAGACGACTTGAAAGTCTTGCTTTGGAGTGAGAGACTCTTTCGTACATGGAATCCCTTGGCCGATCCCTGGTGATAGATGAGATACGCAATCAGCTAAGCTGCACAGAGGCGACAGCACAGAGGCGATGACCTTCCAAACCTACACAGCTCGAGACAATCGCCGGTGAGGAGATCTGCATCTGCAAACGTTTGTCGCTGATCGAGTGGGATGAAAGGAGGCGAGGGAAATGTCCGATAGAGCGTCGCGTCAAGAGATCCTATTTCCTCGCCCTGGACTCCTTGGTTGTCCATCATTGCACCCAAGCTGGGAGCACCTTCGTTAAAATCGTCGTCGTCATTCACGGCCCCGTCCAATGGAGTCCAGGAGATATGGTTATCAGATGCTTCTGAGGGTTGATTGTCAGGGCCGAAAGTGCTAAAGGTCGGGACCGATGGTATGCCAAAGTGAAAGATCGAGAGGGTGGACGCTACGAGGAGTAGACTGAAAGCGATAAAGAGCACGCGTCGAGATGACTTGAGGTGGTATAGATGCGTGAGCATGTTTGGAGATTAAGTCACAGAGGAGATAAGCCGAGCGAGGAGGGGTGGAGAGACCAAAAGGACCTGACTGGGCAGGTGAGGATATTGCTAAACGAAGTGCTCTACGAATCCGGTCCCCTGTGAAGTCCTCTCCTGCTGATGCTTGCTGTACAGAGGAGGGGGAGCTCTTGGAGAGGATGCAGAAGAAATATAAGGAAGGGAAGGCGAAGGAAGTTGTTATTTGAAGGGGGACGAGCCCGAAAGTGCTCGAGAGGTATCGTGTGAACTCGGGGTCTAGAAGCGAGAGAGGCGAGAGGTCAAAACCCGAGGGTGACCTGAAGGAGGACACTGCGAGAGGAGGAGAAGATGGAAGTCGGACGGAATGCCAGAAATGGATATTGGGTGGGCCCCAAATAGCACTCGACCCTCCGCAGGTTCGTGCCCGGCACAGCTGGGGCAAGACAGTGGGAGCTATTGTCAGCAAGAGGGGAGAAGGCCATGACCAGAGGGGGAGTTTGTGACTAGAGATGAATCGAGTAAGATGAGGGGATCATCGTTCAGAGTGAAGGTTAGAGGCAATGATGCAAGGACGACCGACGACCATCCCAAGCAGCTGCAACGTGGCCCTTGACTCTTCTCACCACCACAAACCCCATGCCCAAAGCAGCTATGTCGCCAATCCCAAGTACGTTCTCCTTTGTATATCCAGCACAAACATAAGCCCTAATCATTCCAACAACAATCTCGCCCTCGAATCAAGTCACCATCAAACACGCTGGCCAGTCCCATCCTCTCGAGCTCCATCTCGATCAACCCGCCACAGAGTTCAAGAACGCCATTTATGGTCTCACTGGTGTTCCCGTTGACAGGTGAGAACCCTTCTGATCCTACACCTTGATGCTGGAGGCGATATGGGTGCTCCAATACCAACCCGATCGCATCAATCGAGCTGCGACTCAAGGAAAGGGAGAGCGAACGTGACGATGTGAAGCGTAAGCTCGAGCTTGGGACAGTCAGCAGGATGACATGACTCAAGTGAAGCCGGTTGTCTGTCAGACATAGGGAGCAGTTCGTTGTGTGTATCACAAATGCAGCTCGAGAGCTTCGACATTCCCCTTGATAATTCACTGTTCCGGTGGGTCGTACTTAAAGTTCTGATGGACCCTATGCTAACTACCGTGTCAATATTCCTTTGCTACATAGGATGAAAGGTGAGTTCATCTACACGTGAGAGCTGCCATCCGGCTCATTGACTTTCCTCCAGCTCTGACGTAATCGCGACATTTGTTCTTCAACCTTCCAGTCATGGTCAAGGGAGGCATGCTCAAGGTGAGAACCGTGCGGCAAGAGTGAGGTTATGTAGAAGACTTGAAGATACTACATGCTAACACCCTCATTCCATCGTGCAGGACGACGCTGACCTTTCGAAGCTCGCCATCAAGCCCGTTCGTTCCCACAATTCTTCAGTTCTCTCCTCTAACCGCCCAGAGCCAACAATCGACTGACCCCTGGACGATTCGACTCTCGTAGAACGCCTCAATCATGGTTATCGGAACCGCCGGTCCTCTTCCAACTGCTCCTCCCAAGCCCATCACCTTCCTTGAGGACATGGACGACTCGGAAATTGCTCTCGCTGTACGTAATCGTGGTCGCGTCCATCACTGCATCAGCATCTCGAAAGAAGCTGACATCAAGTGAATTTCTCTACCCTTCCTTTGCAAAAATTAATCTGTGCTATCTCCTCTTTCCCATATCCCTCCACAGACCAAGACCCCAACAGGTCTTGTCAACCTTGGCAACACGTGCTATGCCAACGCCTCTATCCAAGCTCTTCGTTCGATTCCCGAGCTTCAGACTGCCCTTCAACAATACAAAGGAGGAGCCGTTTCCGGAGGTAGTGAGCCTCTAACCAGAGCACTCAAGGGGCTTTGGGATGGAATGAGCAAGACGACTGAGGGTTACATGCCCGCTCATTTCCTCTCGGTGAGCCAAAATCGACGGAGGACAAGACATCTCTAGCAGGCAAAGCCGAATCGATCTGATGGATTATTTCGCTGGTATCGATCGAACAGGCCCTTCGAACTGTCGCTCCTCAGTTCGCTGAGCAGTCGAGACATGGAGGGTATGCGCAGCAAGATGCCGACGAGTGTTTCACGACCATGACTCAGGCTCTCCAGGCCTTGCCTGGCGTTGGCGGCGAAGGAGGGGCCAATAGCTCCAATTTTGTCGGACAATACATGATGGGAGAGATGCACAAAGAGTACGTCTCATCTCCCTGGTTCGATCTTCGTCTTTACCTGGTGGTGCTGATCGTGTTCTCTTCCCTCTACGTTGTTAGGCTCACCTGTGACGAGGCTGCTGACGAACCACCTACAATCCTCAAGGAGAAGATCCCCAAGTTGGATTGCAACATCTCCATCACCACCAACTACATGCACACTGGAATCATGGATGTTCGTCTCTGCTACTCTCTCCCCCTTTGTCACGCTGTAAACATATGTACACAACGCTCTTTCGGTTGACACGATCCTCGTACTCTCCCAGTCTCTAGATCAGAAGATCGAAAAGGCTTCACCGAGCTTGGGAAGGACTGCAGTCTACACTGAAAAGTCACGAATGTCAAGGCTTCCCTCGGTCCTGACTGTCCACCTCGTTCGATTCTACTGGCGTCGAGACACCAACTCGAAAGCCAAGATCATGTACGTCGCCTGATGTTTGAAGTCTTCAGCTTCTTCTTGATTGATCTTCGACGTCCTTTCTCTCCGAACTGATCGTATCTTTACTCTCTGGTCACCGAACCCTTTCCTAGGCGGAAAGTCAAGTTCCCATTCACTTTTGATGCCTTGGACCTCTGTACACCCGAGCTCAAGGCCAACCTCACACCCGTCAACACTGCACTCAAAAACATCGCAAAGGATCGAGACGAGCGAGCCAAGATCCGGAAGCGAATTGCAAAGGGTCAAACCGCTGCGGCTGCCAACAATGCTGTCTCTGGTAAGAAGGAACCAGAAGCTACAGCTGGTACCAGTGCGATGGCTGTCGATGGAGCTGAGAAGAAGGCAGATGAGAGTGAAGGCGATTTCTACGGTGGAACCGAGGAAGAGGAGAGGAAAAAGAGAGAAGAAGAAGCCAAGCTCCTTCGAGGTTTGGTCGCAGATGAGATCAAGAAGGATACGGGTGCCAACGAGAGTGGATTATACGAATTGGCAGGTAAGGGTTCTTCTTCTGCTTCTATCCTTTGGATACTCTCTTCTCATCGTTCAAAATCCTCAGATGCTGATGAGGAACAAACCCTCTCTTTGTTCGTGTCCTCCGCTTGACAGCTATCGTCACTCACAAGGGTTCGAGCGCTGATGCCGGACACTACCTCGGATGGTAAGTTCGGATCACTCAAAATTAAAACCCTCATTTAAATTCCATCTCACCTCTCTCGCTCAATTAAACGAATAAAACTGTATCTCACATCGTTCTTCTCCATCTGTAGGGTCAAGAAGCAACCCGATGCTGCACCTGCTTCCGGTCCTTCCTCATCCTCTGCCAGCCCTCTCACTGGTCCCGTAGATGATGAGGAATGGTACAAGTGAGTTTCTTCATCCATGATTGGAAACGTCCACGTCTCTCGGGCCTCAAACTCATCTCACCGTAATAAAAACCCCATTTTGTTTCCTTCTTCGTTCCCTCTCTCTCTTCCCAGGTTCGATGACGAGAAGGTTTCGATCGTCAATAGAGACAAGATTGCTTCACTCGATGGAGGAGGAGAGGACAGCGCGGCTTACATTCTCATCTACAGGTCAACACCTCTTGAGTAGATATTCTGTCTAAACCTGATCTGGAGGGGCTCGGAAAGGACATGAAAGGATGGAATGTGATGATTTTGGAAGGAGAGATGAAAGCGAAAAAAATCGTAGGTTGAAACGTATAGAGTTGGGTCTGTTCATGTCCCAATGATCATGAAGGAAAGTAGGGAGAGCAATTGAGGTTTTGAAGTTGACCTCGATATGTGGAAGAGCAGGTGGAATGAAAGGGATGATGTAAAAAAAAAAGTTGATGGATCTATGGTAACGAGATGAACCGTCAATGCCCCTCGGACGGTATTCACGAGGTGGAGCCCGGAATCGTTGAACCCGAACGCCTTCCTCCTTCGATTCAACTTCCCCTCGCCCCCCTCTTCTCGTACTCAAGGACCATGTCTCCCAACATGCCTTACGTCCTCATCGGATGCGCTTTCGGTCAGTCCTGACCACCCACTCTATTCGACTCACGACGACATCTATCTCTCGCCTCATTGAGCGTAGTGTTCTCCTTCATCCCAAATCCCAAWCCMCCCCCCCCCCCCCCCCCAACCCTCAAATCGATCTCGGATTCATCCTTCCCAACCGAATCGAGTTCTTCCATCTTGTATCCTGCCATGAACAAATCATACACAAAACCAGACCAAAAAAAAAAACAAAAACTGATTCACTCTTCATCGAAACTTGGATCTTCGTAAAACAAAAGGCGTGTTCACTGGGATTTATATCTTTGATCCCCCTCTTCGACGATACCTTGCGGATCAGTAAGTTACTTGATACCTTTCTTCTAGCTTGCCAAGTATATATGTATATACACATATAGATCTTATATTATTAACCCCCCCCCCCCCCCCCCCCCCCCCCCCACTTCGAACCATCTTCTCCCTCCCAAAACTAACAAACGTCACCCTTCATTCACTCACTTCCATCCCTTCCTCTCCCTCTCTCCCTCTCTCCCTCTCTGTGCTCTCGATGGTGATCGCTTTCTTGGCCTTTCAATCTAGAGCCATCGCTAGAGGGGAGCAACCGAACCTTCCACCTTCGATATTGACGGGAAGGACGGATGTCGATCGAATGTACATGAAGACTGATAAGGCAGCTGCAAAGTCAGTTCTCTCTTTCTCTTTCTCTTTTTTCTTCAGTCTCAAGTTCTCTTCTTACCACCTCTCGTACGAAAAAAAAAAAAAAAACGTTGAAAAGCAATCATCTCATATGATTTTTCTTTCTTTTTTCTTTGAATACCTCAGGGAATTACCACCACCACCACCCCCACCTCGTACCGAACCGCCGAAGCAAACGGCTTACCAAATCTACAGAGCTGCGGGGTTGGTTGATGAGAATGGGGCTCGAATCAAGAAGGATTCGTAACACACACACACACACACACACATATATATATATATATATACATAAAAAAAACCTCCCCCGAAAGGCGAGCTTGTAAATGGATAAGAAGAAGAAGAAGAAGAAGCAGAGAAGAAAACAATTCAAACCAACGACGACGACGACAATCGCCGCCACCACCACCACCACCACCACCACCACCCACGATCCAATTTTCAAAGTTTTCTTTTCTTACCCCCCTTTTTTTCTTTTTTCTTCACAAGTTCACACTCTCAAACCAAACTCACTTCGACGTTTCATTCATGATCACCTTCAGTCGGTTTCCTTTTTTTTTTTTAAAAAAAAAATTCATTTTCTATCTCTTCTATTTCTTCTTCTTCTTTTTTTYTTCTTTCTTTTTTTTTTTTTCTTTCTCTCTTTCGAATCACATGCTTTTTCTCCCTTGAGTTTCTTGGTTCCTCGAGAAGAGAGAAAACACACACACACACACACACACACACACACACACACACACACACACACACACACACACAC
Source organism: Udeniomyces megalosporus (assembly GCA_039545415.1). Classification (NCBI taxonomy): domain Eukaryota; kingdom Fungi; phylum Basidiomycota; class Tremellomycetes; order Cystofilobasidiales; family Mrakiaceae; genus Udeniomyces; species Udeniomyces megalosporus. The sequence continues at coordinate 14,104 of BCKM01000025.1, read as the reverse complement.
ACGCACACACACACACAAGGCTTTCATTCCAGAAAAAAAAAAGGCCCCCCTTCACGAGAGACCCAACTAAAGAGGCAAGAGACAGAAACACGCGAGGAAGAGAGAGGAGAGAGGAGATTTGGAAGATTTCTGGGGGAAGTTGGGGGGGGGAGGGGGGGGGGGCGATTTGAGTGAGAAGAAAGAGAGGAGAAAAGATGAAAAAGTCGAATCCTCCTTCGTATCTACTCCTTCCTATGATGGACGAGGGCTTTGAGATCCGAGCGATGCGTGTGCCAGCGAGAGAGAGAGAGAGAGAGAGAGAGAGAGGAGGATGGGGAGGGGAAGGATACACGATGAAGTGTGGTTGATTGACTGTTGTGATTAAGCCCAAAGGGCCGCTTGATTGGAATGGATGCATGTGTGAGAGTGTGAGTGCGTATATCGAGAGTAGAGAAGGAAGCAAAAGAAGAAGAAAAGAAAAAAAAAAGGTGAGGAGAACGAGGCAAAGAAAGAGCCCGTGTTGTGAAGAGAGAAGAAGGCAGAACGGAAGGGAAGAAGAGAAGAAAGAAGGATAGAAAGTCCGAGCTCGAGCGAGGGAAGCAGTGTAGTGTATCGTGATGCTAAGTAGGGTATCGATTGAGGAACCAAAGGCAAAAAAAAAAGGGG
>BCKM01000025.1:0-13439 GCA_039545415.1 Udeniomyces megalosporus | reverse complement strand
GGGGGGACAAAAGATTAAAAAGAAACCAGAGGACGGCAAACATGTGAAGAAAGGCTGAGGAGCAACGGAGGAAAGGTTTCAAGGATGATGGCAATCGGGTCTTTCGTCTGGCGTGACTTCATCCGTTCAGATGGCGGTGAGTTTCTTCTTCTCCTCGAAAGCGCAAACCCTATCAAGAAAGAAAGCGAGCAAAAGATACGTTAGGAATGCTGACAGAAGAGACCAACCAGGAGGAGGTATCTCGACTACTTACTCGAGAAGTCGCTGGTAAATCCAAGCATAGGTCCAAAGTGGACCTTTCTGCCTCTTGAGATCCACGCTGTAGAGTCCATCGAGGTTCATGATCCTCGTGAGTTCGACGGTGAACTTCACTTCATCGCCACTATCCTTCTCCGGATCCGGTTGCATCGCCGATCGAGTTGAAGCCACTTGTGTGGATTCGTCGGTCACGTCGAGGGATGGGGCAGTTGGAGGGATCTCGGTGAACGGTGCGTCTTCTGAGGTAGAAGGTGCGGGTGGAGTGAGAGAAGAGTGGGTATTTGTCGAGTAGGACGATCCTCGTCTCATCATGAGGTTCTTGAGACCTGATGACGATAGGAGAGATGCGGAGGGAGAAGAAGGCATCGGGAGTCCTCGTTTGTCGATCTAAAGACGAGAAAGACCAAGTGAGAAAGAAAACGATTGCGTACATGATCAGCGCTGGTGAAGCAGTGAAGAAAATTGTCAATTCGATCTGACACGTACGGTCGAAGAACTTGCCATTCCCATGAATGATCCCATGACGCTTCCCTTCTCCATCCCACTAGTCAGGCCACCTCCCAGACCAAGTCCGAGGGCTTCCCTTCCTCTTCCCCTGCCGAGACCAGAAGGCCTTTTCGTCCTGGTGCACTTGAGTCTAAACTCTTTGTCTTTCTTCATCTCGATGCCCATCTCTCCGAGTACTCGAATGACCTGGGCCCAGACGAGAGGAGCTGGCTCAGATGTGACGGCCTTCCTGTCAAGAACACCTTGGTGAAATCGAAGGCTGGACTCCCTGAAATTGGCGATAGCGGATGAGGCCGATGGCGACAGAACGAGGGGAGCAAGAGCTGGTGCAAGCTTCACTCTGTCGGATGAAGTGGCAGCGGTAGTGGTGGAAGGAAGAGCAGGGGGTGGCATGGCGATCGAGTCGGCAATCTCCTTAGCAGATGCCCTGGAGGAAGTGGAGCCATCTGTCGCTGCTTCGCGGAACGAGGTTGGGGCGGTCGATTGCGTGTTGAGGTTCTGACCGTTGGTTGTGGTGTGCGTACTCGAAATAGTGGACGGAGATTGAGGAGGGTCGGTCACGACGAGCGATGGCGGCTCGGGCTTGAGATTGGTAGTAGTCGATGTCGTGTCTTGGGCGGTCTTTGGATCTGGTACGGCCAACCTTGGAATCTTGCTCGGTGGCGTGACCGCGACATATCCAGCGTCTCCTCCTCTCCCTGGAGATGCACCGTTGGCAGCATGGTCAACGCCAAAGGTGTTTGTTCTCGCGAGGCTCTTGCGCCTAAACCAATCCATCACTTTTTTGGCGGGCCCCGTCGAGGCTTGGGATGAAGTCGAGAGCGAGCTGCTCGTTCCGGCGGGCGGCCGGTTGTTCGGGTTCACAGCGGAGGGGGGGAGCCCGACGTCGTGGAAGGCAGAGGACGAGGTTGTCGATGTCGATGCGGTTGGTCGAGAAAGTGACAGGGATTGACGAGAGCGAGACTCAGAGGTAGCCTCAGCGTCCGCTTTTGCCTTGGTTCCCTTGGGAGCGGACCTTCGAAGGTCAAGGCAAGGCGATGTCAGCTACATGTGACGACCAGAAAAAGAGAGAAGAAGGTTTCACATACCTGCCGAACGGCTCGGACATCAACGTCAACGTCTTTCTCCTGTCCTTCTTACTCGTCTTCGACTCTGATCTCGCCAACTCGGCTCCATTGCCGTTCTCACCGGCCAAGCCGAGGACGCTCCTGTTCCCGCCGAGCAGACTACCGAGGGCAGACATTCTGTTCTTGGATTTCGATGGCGACCGGACGTGGGAAGAAGTCGTAGGGAGGACGTTAACAGAAGCGGAGATACGGTGGGATGAGGTACTCGAAGTCTTGGACATCCGAATAGGTTCGATCGAAGCCTTAGCCTCGGCTGGAGCTTGAGTGGACGTTGAGGGTTGGGTAAGGGTCGGAAGCGAAGTGTTGGACACTTCAGGGAGTTCTGCGGGCGGGTCGGCGAGAGCAGCCTTGGGCGTTTCAGGAGGTGAGAGCTCGTTGAGAACGACGACGGCAGGGGCGGCCTTAGGAGTGACAGAATTGAGTTCCTGATGGAAGGCGACGAGGGAGGGGTCCATCGGAGGCGTGGCTGGAGAGGGGTAGATCTTCGACGGCTCAGGGGTCGGTAGACCAGTCTCGACGTGTGCAGGTTCGCCTTTGGTGATGCCTAAGCCGAGACCGTCGGGTTCCTGCGTAGGCTCGGCGAACTCTTCGTCTGGCATGGACGGGCTGACCATCTTGACGTCCTCCTGAAGGGTGACGAGTTCGTCGGCAGGAGTCATAGGGGCAACGAGTCCGCTGTCTTGGCTCGTGCTCTGACTGGCCGACGAATGCGAAGGCGAAATGTGAATCGATGATTCGCTCTGTTGGCTGGCGTCTCCTCGGACGTGGACGGTCGAGATAGCGGGAGGGGAAAGAACAGGCGAGGAGACAAGGGTGGGCGAGACGGCGGAGATGCTAGAGGTGGTTCGCGAGCGAGGAACCGAGGTGGAAGAAGTCGTTCTTGTGCGAGTGGCAGGAGGAGTAGGGTATGTTGGTGCTGGAGCAGATCGAGTGGGAGGAGGGGCATCATATTCAACCTGAAGGGTGTGAGGTCGACTTTTGGCGTACGAGCGAGATGCCGATGACGATGATGACGTCGAGGCAGGACCATGTTGGCGAGCTGACTCGGCGAGTGTCTCGACTCGCGACCTTGGTTCGCCTCGGGCATTGCCTTCGGCGGCGAAGGGGTCGAGGTCTACTTCCGAGGCCGGCGTCCAAGATGGCGAGATACCGGCAGCGAAAGGTTCTGGAAGGTGAAGATTCGTTGGACGCAAGTCGGCGGAAGAAGGAACAGCGGCGTTTTCGTCGACCGAGAGAACATCCGGCATCGTTGTCGTCGTCGGCAAAGCACTTTGGTGACGGTTCGCCTTGACCCTGACGATGCCCTCGTAGCCTCCCGCCGTGCCAGGCCGGGCACTTCCTCGTCTGGGTCCGATTCGACCGCTCTCTCCATTCGCGAGCGCTTCCGCCGCAAGCATGGCTTGCTTCTGAGCCGCGGCACGAGCCTGCATCTCCCTCCTCGACTGTTGTCGTTTCTCCTGGTGCTCTGCGTTGGCGAGCGTCTCGAGCGAGGCGACAGATTGGACGAAGAGCGAGATATGGGCTGAGAGCCAGGGATGTCCCATGACTTGGGGGAGCGTCGCCCGTCGGATGGGATCTGGGACGAGCATGATGGAGAGAAGGTGACGAGCTTCGGGTGAAATGTGGGAAGGGAACTGGAGTGGGGTGTTGATGATGTATCGATAGAGTTGGTTGATGTTGTCGCCATCCGGGTTGGCCGGATCGTCGTCGAAAGGAAGGTAGCCGCTCAACATCGCGTAGAGGATGACACCACAGCTCCAGATGTCGACGGCGCTCCCGACGTACATGCCCTCACTCACGACCAACTCGGGCGCGGCGTAGCACGGGCTGCCGCAACTGGTGCTCATGAGATCGTCCTTCTCCTGTTCGAACTTGTTGGCGAATCCAAAGTCAGTGATGATGACGTTCCGGGCTTTATCCAGGAGGAGATTTTCGAGTTTGAGATCTCGATGGACGATGTTTTTCGAGTGCAGGTAATGGACGCCCGAGACGAGTTGGGCAAAGAGTTTCGAGGCATCGCGTTCCTTGAGATAACGATGGGCAAGGATGTGATCAAAGAGCTCTCCACCTACGGAAAGGGTGACGCAGACAAGAAGTTTCAATATACGTTAAGGAACGGCAAAGATTTAGCAAGAGGGGCTCACCGTTGGCGTATTCGAGGATGATTCCAATATACTTGTCGGTCTCGATCACGTCAAATAAGCGAACAATGTTCGGGTGCTTGACGAGCTGTGGTGAGAGAGATGATGATGAGGACGACAATGCGTCAGCAAGTACGATCATCGTGGTCGCATCCGGCACTCCATGTAACTCACTCTGAGGACATCAATTTCCCGCTCAACCTTGCTCATCCGGACTTCACTGTCGAGGTTACCCTTCTTGATGAGCTTGACAGCAACCTCCTCTCCAAACTCGGCGTGAACTCCCAGTTTGACTTTGCCAAACTCTCCCTCTCCCAACGTCTGAAGCAAAACGTAGCTACCGAAATGCAGGAGCTGCCGTCGGGGATGCTCTGCTTGGTACGCGGCGACGGCTGGGTGGACGGATGATAGATCGGCTGCCGAAGGGTAGCCACCGCCCGAGGTCGATGGCCGGGAGGACGTCGATGGCATTTGGGACGAGTGAAGGGTCGAGGAAGGGTTGTGTGACGCCCGCTTTTTGGTAGATGGCCTTCCAGCATTGGCAGATGAGACCGATGACGGGAATGGACCGACGTTGTTAGAAACAGGACGACTCCCGCTGGTGTGTTGCCGTTGTTGGTGCTGAGGCGGAGGACTAAGCAGCTGTTGGCCGGACTCGCTGTGAGTGCGCGATGGAGCTGTTGGTCGATGCTTGAATGGGTCGAATGGAGGTATCGGAGCAGGGATGCTGGTGAGACTGGAAAAGGCTTGAGGCGGCGAGAGGGGGGGAGAGGGGTATCGAGAGGAAGGCTCGCTCTGTTGCTGCTCAGAAATGAGGCGGGCAGAGGTCGACATATCGGACCCTATGGTGTGGATGAGCAATAGGAGACGCGTTCAGCAAGAGAAGCTCACGCTCGACCAGATGCGGCCTGGGACAAGATGATGTGTGCACGAGGAGTATCGCGAACAGGGTGAGAGAATTGAGCGTGGGAGACAGGATGGGCTGGAATACGCTCCTGACGCTCTGGCCCTCTCAACTCGGGATGTGTCATGGTTGGGTCGAGTGGATAAGGTGTGGACAGGATGAACAGAATAGTCATCAATCCCTCCACACGCAAGACCATCGGTATTGAAGAGAGACTGGAAGCGGTCCAAGCCAGATGCACTCTCGTCGTCACATCCTCTCCTGAGGCTCTTCTGCAGCGCTTCCTTGGGCGCTTGCCCTTGTGTCCATAGACTCGCAAGGTTCGGGAGAACAGCACGAACGCGCCAGACATCCCATCGAACTCCAAGCTGGACTCTGTCTGGCCTCAGCTGGAAGAGGGCACGTTGTGCGGACCAGATGAAGGCAAGTAAACACAGGACTCACGGCAGGAAGAGTCCCTCGCGAAAGTTGGCAACCTGTTGTCTTGCTAGGGCTTCGCTTTGGGGGCCGAGGTGTCGTACGCTGATCGTTGAGAGGGAGGAGACAAAGAAGGGAGGGTTGAGGTCGGACTGAAGGTTCTGAGAGAGAGAGAGAAAGAGAGAGAGAGAAGAGGATGAGACCAGAAAGGGGCGTCTTCCTGATTTGTTTGGTGATTATTGTTGATTCTCTTTTTCTCCCTTTCTCGTCCCAGTCTTACTTTCGCGCTCAAGAACCGATTTCGTCCATCGACCGTACTTGGACCCGACCCGGTATCTAACCCTTACGAACGAACTCGATTTGCTACCCCATCACCACTTTGACATTGAGAGGCTCAGACCCCGCTACGATGCTGGGCGGGAGGACGAGACGACGTTAACGGAGAAGGAGTCTCAGCTTGTTTGGTATTCTTGGGGCTTTCCAGCTCGATGGCGCAAGCGATGACATAGACAGCATCGAGTGGATGAGAGTCCATCCAGCACCTTGTAGTGGCCTGGATCGGTCATGAGTGGATGAAAGGAAGAGCAAGAGAAGGAAAAACTCCCTCTCCGATCGTCATCGTCGACTGCGGATCATCGAGACTTTGGCTCTCTCCCGGTTTCTGCTGGTCACTTCATATCGGCTGCAACTGGACAAGCTTCATAGCTACAAATCAAGCCACTACGGAACAAAGAACCCTCAACAAAACCGCCTCGTTCGAGCTTTGCTTCCACACAGTCGTTCGAATCACTGCTCGCTGTCATACAAATTACACGCCGAACGACAAGAAATCGTCTAGAAGCAGAGGATCGAGGGTCAGGAGATGGATAGATAGAGTGTGAGGCTTTGGAGGGGTAAGTCGCACCTTCTGAAAGATCTATCGCTCCCACACCGTTACCCTACATCAAGCACCCTACTGCTTCATACTCCTGCGGTCCCTAGTCCTCTCTGGACGCTTCCCTCCCTCTCCTGCCCTCGTCCTCGACGTCCTCGGCAAGCGCAGCACGACCCTTGTCACTTCGGTCCCTCTCGTCCCTGATAGGACTCCTGCTTCTCTCCCTTCCTCTGTCCCTCGAATCGCCGCGAGCCGATCCTCTGACAGGACTGACTGATCTGGGTCGAGCGCTCGAGCTGGTACGCTCTCGAGATCGAGATCGATCCCTTCGACCGGCAGGGGAACGAGATCGTCGAGAGGAAGGTCCCCTACCGTTTCGGTCGGACGAAGGGTAAGGCTCTCGGTCCCTTCTGTCACCACCACGTCGGTCGCCTCCTCGTCGGCCGTCGTCGCCAGACTCGAGTCGCCAGGCGGATGAAGGTGTGTTCTTGGCCCACTAGAGAAACGAAGCCAGCGGAATTGAGGATGCGTGAGAGGGGTTGAGACAGCGGGATACCTCAGGATAGGGTGACACGCTTACTTGGACAGAGACTCGTCGACCATCGACGCTTCGACCGTGCCTGTTGTGTTGCAGGAAAAGAGCGCGTGAGTCTCTTCAGGCGTCGAACAGAGCCGTACGTACAAACATGACTCACATGTCGAAGTATGCATCTTCGGCCGAGACTTCACTTCTGAATTCGACAAACGCGTAGCTGGTTCGGGGAGGGAGGGGCGGTGTCGAGGCGGATCGTTAGCCCAAATTCGAGGTTCCTTCGTCGGTTCGTTTGTCGATGCTCGGTCGAAAGCTTTTTCTCCATGTAACGACGACCCAGGACGATGTACGATACACGAAAGGACGAGATGGCACGTGATGGCACGGAGCGAGGCCGACTCGGGGTTTTCACACTTTACAAAGGCTCGGACGAAGACAGGAAAGGCGGCGACGACTATGACGGCACGATGTAGACAATGACAAAATTTGAAGGATCTGATTGACCCAAGACGACGGAAGACTGTTTGATACTCACGGAGAAGAGGTAGCAGATCGGAGAGCGGGAATGTCGCATCGAACGAGTCGACCGTATCGCTCAAACTCGCTGTGGATTGGAGGAAGACATAGGTCATAACTTGATATGGTCAGCTCATGTTGAGATGAAAAGACCGGGAGGGTCTGATACGCACTAAGCGAGGTCCTTGGCTCGGAGAGAGGCTGAATCGGGGTTGGAAAGGCGGAAGATTGAGCACTTGTCGAGTTGAAAGCGGATTGTCGTTGATTTCTTACCAGGGAAGCCGGTAACGAACTAGCGGGGAAACGAATGGAGCGTTGTCAGAAGGGAGGGGCGATATATGGGGAGACTTGGGTGAGTCGAGGTCGACGTACGAGGATGGTCTTGGACTGATTCCGGAAAGGAGGAGGATTAATGGATGAGGTTAACGCTGAGGATGGTGATATGGTGAAGGGGGACGTACAGCAGGCATTGGGTGAGGGGATCAAGTCGATGATACTTGGTGGGAGTCAAAGGAGGAAGGCTTACTCTTTCTTCCCCTCCCTTTTTCCGTCACTCCTCACCGACATCGACCGACTCCTTCGACCTCCGAAAGCTCGAGCCAGCCTCAACCTTCTCCTCTTTCCTCTTCCTCTACGTCCTATCCTTCACAAGGAGCCACCATTCCCAGCCAACCCAACAACAACCATCCCACCATGGCTGACGAAATCACCAGCGACCTCGCTTCGACCAACATCAACGGTGATGTCGACCCTTCCACTCTCCAGCCCCTCAGTCCCGAGGTAATCTCAAAGCAGGCTACTAGTAAGTTCCATCCTCCATCGATCATCCAACTCTTCCAATCCAGTCCATGAGCCCACCCAAGGAAAGGACAACGGAGACTAGAGCTGCCTTTCTTTGTTCTTGCTCCTTGCTCGGCATTCACTACGGCGTGCCAGAGTGTTGCTTTCCTACGAACCCCATGCTTGCATTGATTGCTGACCATGATCATCATCTTTGCTTTCCCAGTCAACATCGGTTCGTCTAGATCTCCTCCGTGCCAGCCTTACTAGAATCGCTCGCGCCCTACATCCACACATCAGAATTCTCGACACCATCCTTTTCCTTCGACATGTTCAACCAGCGGCAACTGACTGTTGCCAAACATGAGATGCACCAGTATGGCCATGACCACCAACTTGCTCGGCGGACCCGTCAAAGTTGGAGTAGCTGCTCTTGCTTCGTCGTCTCTTACTTCTTATCCATTCAGCAAGACCCGCTCAACCAGCCCATGCCATCATCGTCGCTATTTTCATCCCCCGCCGATACTATCGCCTTGGAAATCCTTTGCACAAGAACAAAACCTGCTCAAACGCGTGCCAGAGAATGTATCCGCCTCGAACGCCATTCTGACTCGTTTTCACTCTCGTAGGAACTATCGGTCATGTCGCTCACGGAAAGTCGACCGTCGTCAAGGCCATCTCGGGTGTCCTCACTGTCCGATTCAAGAACGAGCTCGAGCGAAACATCACCATCAAACTCGGTTACGCCAATGCCAAGGTCTGTACAGAAGGAAGATTCGACCCTCAATGGCCCTTCGCTCTGCTTGAGACGGACCAGCCGCTGACTCGACCGCTGCCAATGTTGTTTCTTGCTGCTATGGTCCACACCGTTTGGTTTGAGAATGATAGATTTATAAGTGCGAGGATGACTCGTGCCCTCGACCCGGTTGCTACAAGTCTTACCCTTCATCAAAAGAGGAACGTCCACCATGCGAGGCTCCTGGCTGCAAGTCGAGGATGAAGCTCGTCAGACACGTCTCGTTCGTCGGTGCGTGTCAGAGACGTTGTCTCGTCTCCTTCACGTCATATGACTGCGAGTAGAGGACTCACGAAGCTGAGTTGACATCATTCTCCTTTGTGCTCGTCTTCAGATTGCCCCGGACACGAGTGAGCTCTCATTCCTCACAATACACCTGGCTATCCCTGACCCTGACACTGACCTTCCACATTACCCTTCCTTCGCTCCCTCTCAGTGTTCTGATGGCTACCATGCTTACCGGAGCCGCCGTCATGGACGGTGCCCTTCTACTCGTTGCTGCCAACGAGTCGTGCCCCCAACCCCAAACATCCGAGCACTTGGCTGCCCTCGAGCTCATGGGGCAGGAGCACATCATCATCCTCCAGAACAAGGTCGATCTTATCCGAGAACAGGCCGCCAAGGAGCAGATGGAGGAGATTAGGAAGTTTGTCGATGGTGAGTGCTCAAGACGCTGCGTGAGACACAAAGCATTCAGTTGATAGCAACTCACCACTCAACACATTGTGTCATCCATCCTCTCTATCCTCCCTTCATATCTGCATCGCCTGCTCCGCTCCCTCTCGATTTAACCGTATACAGCTACCGTCGCCAAGAAGGCCCCGATCATCCCTATTTCCGCTCAGCTCAAGTACAACATTGACGCCGTCAACGAGTATCTCTGCACTCACATCCCCGTCCCTAAGCGAGACTTCACCTCGTCGCCCCGTATGATCATCATTCGATCGTTCGACGTCAACAAGCCAGGATCGGAAGTCGATGATCTCAAGGGTGGTGTTGCCGGTGGAAGTATCTTGAACGGTGTTTTGAGGGTGAGTAGCTATTTCAGGCGATATGAGGATTAGAGGACACGACCAGTAGACACAGTCAATGCTCATAACCTTTGACACCACCACTCCTTCCTTTCATCTTCGCGCCCCGTGCTTGACCTCTCCAGCTCAAGCAACGAGTCGAGATCCGACCCGGGTTCATCACCAAGCGAGAGGACGGAAAGTTCGACTGCCGGCCCATCGTTTCCGAGGTTGTCTCGCTCTTTGCTGAGCATAATGATCTCAAGTTCGCCGTCCCTGGAGGTCTCATCGGAGTTGGAACCAAGATCGACCCAACAATGTGCCGAGCCGATCGATTGGTCGGACACGTCCTGAGTGATGTTGGAAAAGGAATGGATATCTACACGGAGTTGGAAGTCCAATGTAAGTCTTGACCGGAGTACAATCGCCAAGTTCAGTGCTATTCAGCGCTAAAAGGCTTGACTGACCTATGTTTCTTTCTTTCCCCGTTTTCTCCATCAGGCTTCATGCTTCGACGTCTACTCGGTGTCAAGACTGAGGGTAAGGAGAAGGCTACCAAGGTCGCCAAGCTTACAAAGGGTACGTCGGTCTCGCATCAGATTGTTTCCGTCTTGATCGCGGCCATCCCGCTGATACACTCTCTCTCTTCCAAACGCATGCTCATCATTCAGGTGAGGTCCTCCTCGTCAACATCGGTGCTACCGCCTCTGGAGCTCGAGTTGTTTCCGTCAAAGCCGACATGGCCAAGATTGTCCTTCAGTCTCCTGTCTGCACAGAGGTTGATGAGAAGATTGCACTTTCGAGGAGAATCGACAAGCACTGGCGACTGATCGGTTGGGGTAAGGTTAGGAGGGGTCAGATCTTGGAGCCCACGCCCGTCGAGTTCTAGATGATGTCGATTTTTTTTTGTTTCGTTGAGAATGATTTCATTCCTGCGACGTGCCATTGTTTGATTTAACGTCTCCTTGTACTTATTCTTCTCCTCCTCTCGCTTATTCTCGATCGCTCCACGTATCATATCGAGAGCGTCGATTTCGTAGCATTCCCTCTGCTTACGAAACTGTTGGGTTGAAGACGTCCTGTGGCGATGCGAGCTGACTGATAAGGCGAATTTTTTTGGAGACTTGTAGAGCCCCAATCACATCTTCATCTTTCTCTAGTCAGGTAAGGCGTCGCAATCAAGAAAGAAGAACGCAACGTCACGAAATCGTCGTGAGGGACGAGTGTCCTCTATTCTCTCGCAATCTCTCTTGCACTCTATTTCCGCTAGGCGTTCACGGAGGGATCGAACGTGGCGATGGTGTGATTAGTAGAAACGGTAGCACTAACTATTAACTCGGAATTTCTCCCGACCGGCTTGACTGGTGAGAACTCTCGAGGGAGGACCCTCAGGGTCGAGCGGTCTTGACGTCGTTGTAACTCTGCCGAGTTCTTCCCTTTACAACTACTATCATCTTGACCTGTCTCTCTATCGCTTGCAGTCCTTCGCACTCATCAACCTTCGATCCGACTTCTTCCCGACGGATATATTTCTCCCAGTTTACTACGATCCACGGACTCACCGTCTCCTCTCATACATCACAGGCTTATCGCCCCTATCTCTGCCCAAGCAACAATGTACCCTCCGTCACCTCCATCATCTAATTCATCCTCTTCATCAAACACCACCACACCGACTGAACCCGAGCTCGTAAATGCTATCAAGACCCTTAAGTCCGATCAACCCAATTTGGGCGTCCTGAAAGTCCTTGAATGTCTTCGGTGCGATCGGTCTTGGACTCTTGGAGAGAAAAGGTTGAGGAAGGTGCGTTCTCCGAATCGGAGGCCTAGTCAAAGCAATAGATCGAGGTGGGAAATCGAGATGGGAAATCAGAAGCTAACAATGGCGATCATCCTACATTTTTCTCGTGCGACGTTTTGTCTTTTTCTGATTTGCTCGGATCACTCAGGTTATGAAGGACAACAACTTGACTCTTGATCCTTCTCAATGTCACTCGGCCGCTCTTCGTTCGTCCACTGCCCTCCCCCCCCCTCTTCCCTATCACGTCGACCTTTCCAATCATTCCCCTTCGCCCAAACTGAGTTACAACTTACTTATGCCTCTCTTGACCTCTCCGCAGCTTCTCCTCCAAGCACACCAATCCCCATCCCTTCTCCTAATCCAGCTTCCCTCGCCACTGCTGCCAACATCGCTCGTCAACTTCGTCAAACTCCATCAGGTCTCCGTAGTCGAGGTCGAGCTCGTACGCCAAAGCCTTTGGCAAGCACATCAATGTGTATGGAGACGAGCGAGTGCGATCATAAGGCTCATATGGACGCTTGGCTTCCTGGTCCTTTGAAGAGAGGTTGGTCATCTTACCTCTTTTCTTCTGACTGATCGTTTGAGTTGACGATCCTCTCTACACTTCTCCATGTCACGATTCACAGTCAAGATCCATCTTGACCTCCTTCCATCTCTCGCTGGACCATCTGGCCGAACACACATCTACCCTTCGGTCCGACTTCACGTCATGGAAGATACTACGACTGGAGCCCCTTATGTCCTCGCACCTGAAGTCTGTCGAGCCATTTGGGGCAAGCTTGACGCTAAGGTCGCTCATCGTACGTTGTTCATCATACCGTTTTTGGTATACATCTTCAAATCATATTGCTTAATTTTTTTCTCTCTTTTTACAATTTCTCAAAATCCTTCCCAACCTTTTCCTTTCTTAGTCGCCCACTCAATCTACTCCCCCGCTCCTCACAAATGCTTCAATGACGACCCCGATCATGAAGAAGGTGAACCTATGCTCCTCGGATGTCCTCAAGGTCTTCGTCGTCAACGCGCCACTTTCTTAGGTCGTCGAGGTGACATTGAAAAGATTTGGGTTTTCCCGGTCAATCATAATCATCACCATGCTGCTTTTGAACATGATGAATATTCCATTCAACAACAACAACAACAACAACGACAACAACAATCGTCTTCGTCCTTTGATTTCCTCAATCCTTCCACATCCTCCTCCTCATCATCAACGACCCATTCATCCACCAAGAAATTATCACCACCACCCGTCACGAGAGAAATTAGAATTGAACTTGGTGCCGAATGTCATTCCGACAATCCAGCCAAACCTATCAACCCGATTCAAATCGAGGGTAAGGGAAAAGGTCGAGCTTTTCAATCTACCCTCGTTACTGTCCCCGCCAATCAAGTCGTCAAAATCATCCCGGATCACTAAAAAAAAAAAAAAAAACCTAGACAACTTCTGCTGTTGGATCGGGGTGTGTTTTTTTTTTTTGTCTTTCTTTTTCTTTCTGTTGTCGTTTGTCTCTTTCTCCCTTACCTTCGTTCTCCAGTCACCTCTCTTTTTCTCTTCCCCCCCCCCCCCCCCCCCCCCCTTTTTTTTTTTTTTTTGTCCCTACCTTCCTCCAAAGTCGCTGGTTCGGTTTGACTTGGTTCTTCTTTTCTTCTTGATCTTCCTTCCTTCCTTTCACCCTCCATCAAGGACTGATACGAAACTGCATTTTTTTTTTTCGCTCTTCCTTTCTTTTTCTCTCTTATCTGGACTCACTCATCATCGTCCCTCAACCCTGA
>BCKM01000024.1:183786-282180 GCA_039545415.1 Udeniomyces megalosporus | reverse complement strand
TGCCTCTCAACCTTTACAAGCCACTCGCTCCTGTACCTCTCGGTCCACTCGCTCACTGCACGACTCGTTCCTCGTCGTTCCTAGACGTACTTCGTCTCTCTACTCCTCCGTCGCCSTAGTCCAACTTGAACCCGCACTTCGGACGTTAACAGGATGTTTGGTGGTTTGGGTTTCGTTTAGTCTCTCCTCCGGGAATCTGAGGTCAAGACAGCAACTTTGACGGCGTCCACACCACTTGCCTTGCTCCGCTACGAGCAGTCGTCATCTTGCTCTAGACCGTCACACATGTCGATCATCCCACAACACGTTCTCATCGTCGGCGGCGATCTCGTTGAGTCTGGACAGACGGTCAGTCCATTTGCTGATCGAACCCCAAGGTGGCGAGAAGACGACGACAACTTGGTCCTCGCTCAAGAGTCAGACATCGGTCACCTGGGCATGGCGAGCAACAGGAATGCATCCAGCGACGCATGTATGTATACATCAATCTGTGTGTTCGACAAGAGTATCTGCACGAACCTCGGCGTTCGTGGCTCGATATTGCTGATCTATTGTTACGAGCTGGTGTGTAGGACCGCGATCCGTAACATCTATGTCACGTACGATCCTGTTCTTCGACCCTTCACTTTTGCTGTTATGCGCCTATCTGGACCAAGCACACTGTGGCTGCAGCAACGCTGCTGAGCTGTATGATGGAACCCTTTCACTCAGATAAGCTTCCCTTTCCTGTGAGTGTCGATTCATTCTTCTCACTCGACAGCTGTCTCGAGTCTCTCGTCAGCTTTCTCGGATGATTAGTATGGACCATTGTTTCCCGATCCCATCACATGATGTTCTGGACTGTATCTGGTACAAGACATGCTACACCCTTCTGGGCTCACTATCTGCAATGCTTGTTCTCGCTTCTTGGCCTGTAGCAAGCAAGGCCTGGACTGTTTCACCTGTCCTCGCCGCAAATCGAGCACGTCTGTGCATACCAGCATCCTGACGCTATCGAGCTCTTGCACGATCCCTGGCTTTCCGGAAGTGGAGCTGCACGCTGAGATCAGGTCGTGTGCTTCTATGCTTCAGGTCTTCACGTTTCACGATAGTGGCACGTTTGATCCAGTTGTCGTGCAAGCCTCGACGCTGATGGGATGTACGACAGCTACCCGATCCATGTCTGTGTGTGTGACTTGGATGAGCTCATCCTTGAGTGTCGGTGCCTTATTCTCGACCAGCAGTAGTCTCGAATCTGTCTCTTCCGCTTTTCTGTCCGGGCCGTATCGATCAGCACTTCATTGATCTAACCCATGGCATCCAGGGTCGTATCCCATCTAGTACGGTCCGCTCAGGATAATCATCACTGGCCAATGTACGCAACAGAAGGGGCGTCGGGTGATGCAGAGATCCGCCACATGGTGGACTGCTCTTGGTATGCTCAGGTCTCAGCACGGATTATGGAAGGTACGATCAAGACAGACATCCATACCGAGACAGACGCATCTGATACAAGCAGGGCATCGAGAACATCATGTCTAAACCCGTTAACCCGTTCAAAGGAGGGTGAAAGATGAAGTCGGTACGCTTCTAGTGTGCTTGTCTGCTCAAACAGCTTCGAGCAGTTCTCGATGCCTGCCGATTTCTTTTAGTCGCATTACGGGTACGTGTGGAAGCTGCGAGAGCGCGGGCCATCGTCAATGGAAGGCAGGACTAACGGAAGTCAGAGAAAGCCGGCGTTCAATGAGCCTTATACTGCTCCTGAGAGCCATACGCCTCCTACATATGTCAGTCCAGAACGATCGGATGCTGGACTAGTGGCTCACACAGCTGTGACTTAGACAGCTGACGGCTTTCGAAGGGTGTTTGGGAACTGATCTTGGAGTTGCGAATGAGAATAGACAGATTGCTGGGAGAACGGTTGAGACTACAGAGAGTGATACCAGATACGATTAATCGACTGACCAGGATGAGCTGTGGGGGAAAGAGAGTAGTGCATGGTATGGGGTGATAAGGTGAGAGGGAACAGGTATGATGCACTAGGGGCAGTAAATCCCGATGAGGGAGGCGTCGGCGTTGAGGTGTACGCTGACAGAAGCCGTACCGTTGCTGACCACGTAGATATGTAAGGAAGGATGGGTACTTGTGGGGGAGCACAAGGCCACAAGTTGGGCTAGCGATGAGAGGGGAGAGGTGAGGGGAATACCGAGGCTCAAGCTCGATGACGGTAGGACGGGCCAACAAGGCCGAGTGGGCAAGCTCGGATTGGAGATGAACTCTGAGTTAGCTGTGAGCGAGGGATGTAAGCGTGTCAGGATGATGAAATGCCGGACGGGGCCATGGGACAAGGCGGGTGATAGTCGATGACGAGCGTCAAGCAGCGTCAAGTGCTGGAAACCAGTCAAGTCTCGTCCAAACTGAAAGGGCAGAGATTCGGCGAGCCGCCAACATCCACAACCTCTGCCACTCGCTACGGTTGAGCCTTATTCTTGTCCGTCTTCTCATGCTCCTTCAGGAAGCACAACATCTACAGGGCCCCAACACGTCACCGTCAGACCCTTGCGTTTCTCTTCTCGAGCCCGTCTCAAGACTTCATCCTGTTGACGCCAATCCTCTCTTGCTGACCGGACTTGACGAGCATATCCTGACGAGCATACTTAGGTGTTCAGCTGTATGTATCCTCCTCCCGGTATCACTAGATGGCCTCAACGGTCGTCCATGAGTACACTGCTGCCTTGCACGACGCCACTGACCGGCGTCATCCCAGGTCGATCTTGCTTGGGATGATTCTTTTCGCTATCACCATGTGCTTCCACGTCAGTTTTCCATAGCATCTCAGCTCACGTTGCAGTGGTCGGTCAGTTCGTCACTCATCTCAGTCCATCGTGACGTCGCCATGTCTGCCGAAACTCCAAGCCACGTCGTGTCTTGAACACCCTCTTTAAGTTCAGCAATGCTAGACCGCGGACGATTGCACGATCAACACCGCCATATATTCCACTTGAATCTATCGAACGACACGGGTCTCATCAGAGCAGGAGCAATCGTAGACGACCCATCCTGGCGGCCTTTGCGCATCTCCATCCGCCTTCGGTCGCACTCCGACAGCAGCCTCTCCCATTCCCTGCATCATAGCCTCATCAGTAGTGTAGACAGTGATGCATGTCAGAGGCATCGAGCAACCAGTTTCGATTGACCCCATCCATCCTCGAGTCTGTCCACAAATTCGCCTTCAACAAGGTCAATCGTGTTGTGTTCATCGGACTTTTCGGGCAAATGAAGCGTCCTTGCTGAAGCAACCATGCTCAAGATCTCATCTGCCATCCAGAGTGGCCATGTACGAGTGTGAGATCGCCTCACCAAAGTCCTTGGTCAGGTTTGGGCGCAACATCAGATACAGAGTCCCAACTGCCTTTTCCCCCTTCGATTATCCTTCCAAGCCTGTCGCATATCTCATTCATACGAGTCAGCGTACTCCAGACGATTCGAGTTCTGTGATCAACAGCTCCAAGATCGTCACTTCCGTGAGAGTCGCCAAGTCGCGTCGATCCCTATTTCAATCTAGCTAGGATCGCGCAGAGCAGCGTCAGGCCTCGATCGCTTGTGAGTACAATATCGTGCTCATCTGTACCACTCAGTACCGAGTCTACGAATGAGCGTCGGCCGATTGAGGAATTGTAGGTCGATCGCGAAGAAGCCCAGCGGAGAAGGTGAATGATAGCATCGTCAGTATTCGCATCCGACGTATTCCTCTTGTCTCCTTCGCTTACCTCAATCCTCAATCAGTCTCTTTCTGCATCCACCTTCACGAGACATCGATCAGAATCCGAGAGCGTACTCAGACGGCCTCCCCAGCGGACTCAGGCCTTTATCAACAGCCCAACGTCTTTCACCTACTACCCTCCTCCTTGATCGTGCCACCTGTATCACACGCTACTGGATTCTATTGTATATGATGTGCTCTGACCCGTGTAGCCTCGTCACTGTGTAGATCAAGCGGACAATCGTCTGTGTCGCCATTGTGTGGTGACAGCAGGCTTTGAATGGTGAGGCTTCGCACACAACATAGTTCAGTCTTGGGTGTGTGAAGAAAGCCTCAGCGAGCTCGATCATCTGGACGATCATACAATCTAGAACGACAGCGCAGATTGTAAAGGTGCGTAGGTAAGTAGCCATGATCAGGCCTTATACGTGTCTCACAGGAACCAGTAAGGATCTTCGAAACCAAATCATGAGAGCCGCCCATATGGTGATAAGAGAAACATTCTTTCATCGTGGAGCATGCATATGGTCGAGACAAGAGCGGTCACCATCGATGATGAGGACAGAGAACGTGAAGGGAGTTGCGACGAGGCTTGCAAACGACTTGAATGGCTGAGATCAGAGGTAGCAGCCTCCGGTGTGAGCTGGACTGCTGTTGTACCGTTCGCAGGGTGAAAAGGATCGGATATCAGGAGAGCGAAGGAGCAGATGAGTTTAGAGGTCGGTCGGCGTGATTTCAACTCAGGCGAAGGTGTGGCTGCCGGGATGGTCTTGAAGGGTAGAAGGTACCAATCACTGCAGTATTGTATATAGGCTATAGACTGTCCTAGCATCAGTGAATAGGTATCKTCAGCGAGGAAAGAACAGCAAGTGTGCGTCCTGGTCAGGAAAGGATGGGTGGRTAGTATTCAAGTCGGACGCGAGAGTGGATGTGGAGAGGGAGAAGTSATCGTCTGTCTGCTGCGCGGCCGGACTGGGGACATTTCAGTGAGCGGACTACCAGCCACTCGCCTCGTCAACTATGGACTTTCTCGAGCTCATCAACGCAGAGCAGCGTGTCGATCTCGACAAGGTACATCCTCACCTYCGCCGTCATTGACCATCGCGTGCTCATCAGGTTGGCACCGGCCTCTGTCGTCCAGGTCAGAGAACTCGCTCGCCAYGGAGTTCCCGACGAGATTCGGGGAGAAGTCTGGATGTATCTGCTGGGCGTTCTGTCTCCAGATAAGAGTCAGTGCCACCTTCTCTCCAGTCGTGGACAACCACAAGACAAAACTTACCGGTGTCTTGCCGCCTTACTGGTTTTAAACGTGTGGACGATCCGGCCCTTCAGCTTCTGAACTGACGACTGCCCGTTCTCGGCTACAMAACTATATGAAGCTACCGAAATCCAACGATCTCATCTCACGACTCGTCACTCCCATCGCCAACCGGTATCATCTCCGGACGTTTGGCTCGCAAACCATCCAAGGCCTCGTCCGAGAAGCGACCGCTCACGTCGAGCCGTCCCCATATCCCACACGATCTGACTCGGTCGCCACGGACGACCGACAGACGAGATCCTCGAGCAACGGGGAGGGGGAAGAGGAAGACTCGGATCCCCTGGGCTCAGGATGGTCACGGGAAGAGGCTGGGTCAATCAACATCACTCCAGTGGAAGGGAGGGCGTTCTCTCAGCTGGCCATGTCACCTCCATCGATGCATGCTTCTTTACCGCCAGCGCCTGCATCCTCGTTACTAGCCAACCCTGCCGCTATTCAGCCTGCTTCAGCGTCCTCTTCCATCCTATCTCCCTCACCGCACGAGCCGCCGCCAGTCCATGTCTTCACCCGATCTGTCGTCGACGTTCTTTCGGCGTGGGTAAACCGGATCGATCCATCGTCATCATCTTACTCGGACCCATTCCTCTCCGACGACGGCCTGGACGACAAAGATCGGAAGCGGATCGTAGAAAGCTGGGTCGAGACAGTTGCTCCGTTTGTGGTGTGCTTGCGACTCGAGGCWGGTGTSTATTGGGGGTGGGGCCGATGGAGAGAAATGATGGAAGATTACAACGAGGCGAATCCGATGCCAGCTCGGTTGGCCAGGTTCATGTTTTTGTTCAGGACGACGCTGCCSGACCTCTATGTGAGTGAGCTCGTCGCTTCTGTACCTCGCTGCTTGCCGCGTGATTACTGAATTCCTCTCTGCCTCACTTCAGAACTACTTTGAAGACGAAGAGGTTCCCATCCTCGAGGTGGCGTCGTCTTGGCTGGACTCCCTGTTCTCGAAAGAGATGAACATCGCGGACCTCTCGCGGCTTTGGGGTGAGTCTTGCACGAGTCGATGAGCACCGTTCCACGCCATCACTAGCTGATTGGCCCTTGGTCTCGTCGATAGATACATACTTCTCACATCCAGCGCCATTCGAGCTGCACTTGTTTGTCTGTCTATCGGTTTTGACGACGCTCAACGACATTCTGGAAGAGCTCGATCAAAGCGAGGCCAGAGGACTCTTACTTCAACTACCTCGACTCGACATCGATCGAGTGAGTATCCTCCTGATAATCCTGCTTCCGAGCCCCGTGATCTTCCCATGTGCGAAGCCTAAAACTTTTGTTGACGTCTTCCGAATTTGATCAACAGATCGTACACGATGCCAACAATTTTCGCTTGCAGAATAGTCAGCTGATGAAGGAAACGATGAGGAATGACCCATGACACTCGTGTCGTGAGAGCCTGTGTTTAAAGCCATGTGATTCATGATACGGTCGGTAGGGGTTTTTAGGAAAGACTGTCTAGAGCGGACCACCGGGAGAGGCTCCGCGAACTCGAAGCCGACCATCTTTGGTTCTCTCAGTGACGACAGGAGAGGCTGCTGGACGGAACTATACGAACGTGACACGATGGTTAGCACGGCCAAGATTAGGGGTGAAAGGGGCAAGGTAGACGGTGTTGATTGCATGAGCCGAATGAAACCACATCCTGGCATATGTGAGGAGCCCACCTTGTGCTTGTGATCATATCTTAAGGATCAGACATCAACAGGATAGACAGGTCCGCCGTGAGTGGCTACTCAATGTTCAGACCAGGGGGGGCAAACAGCGGACGGACCTCTTTGCGTGGACAACGTTGTCGGTACCATAGCGCTTCTTGAGCGTATTCTCCCACCAGCCTGCCATGTTCTCGCCGACGTTCGATGGACCACCCGTGCTCTTGAGACCAGCGTCGGGCTGACCGACGCCCATAGATCCGAGCTTGATGGCCAGCCAGAACAGGATGCCGACGGATAAGACGAGTAAAGCCCTCTTCCAGCTTGCTACGGGAGCGACGGCAGTATCTCTGACGAAGGATGCATGATCTCTAGAGGCTCGTCGGTTGGCAGGAGACGACTCGGGTTGAGAGGCGGGACTGTTGGCGGGTCGGTCGTCGGGATCTGATGATGGAATGGATGTGTATTGGTTGGACATGATTTGATGGGTGGGGATGCTGTATGAGTTGTATGGGGCGAGGACTTGGGATGTGATGCCGAGTGGGAATGGGACGGGCGATGGTGGTTTCGAGCGGAGTGGAGGGAGAGAGTTCCTCAGATTTCGACCTCTCGCTTCTTCCCGACGCCGACCAACGACCTCCCTCTCCCTCAGCTCTCCCAAAGCTTCAATGTCTGACTTCATCCTCACCCTAGATTCCGACGACGAAGACCAGTCTATTCAACAAAACAACTCAATCCCCCCACCTCAGGACGATCTCGACCCAGAATTTCAGTTCGATCCCTTCGGCTTTGCTAACGGCGAGACCAACTGGGGCCATGATCTCGTCAAGGACATCGGTTCCGGTCAAGACGTACGTACATAATCTGCTAGACCCACTGCCTTCGAACCAGCTTCAGAGCTTACCTGTCGGCTCCATCGTCCAACCCTCTAGGCTGTCCCTCTCGACGAAATCATTGCTCGCCGGAGGTCTGCCCTCGTCAAGTCCAACGTTCTTTCTGCCAACCCTGCCTCGAAGCGTAAGCGTCTGTCCAACAACAGTCAAGGGTCAGATGGGGACAGCGAAGAAGATAGCTCAGATGACGAGTCGGGGTCCGACGACGATGAAGACGCGGATGATGACAGCGAGGATGAGGATAGCAGCGAAGGAGAAGGTTTGTCTTTCCATCACCCACCCACTGCTTCCCAGACCCAGATGAGTCTCCTGACATTTGTATTGAATTCTAGGTTTCGGCATGGGTGTCGATGCTGAGTCGGAAGGAGACGATGTCGACCCATTAGAATCTGGCTCAGAAGCGGAGGTCGATCCCCTGGGCGACTCAGATGAGGACGACGATGGCAACGAATCCGACAACGTGTCCATCGCCTCCTCTTCCTCATCTACCCACTCAGTCAAGGAGACTCAAGCTCAGCTCGATAGGAAGGCGGCCTTCTTCTCAACCGATGATTCATCCACATCCGCCGTTCCTACTTCCTTTGCGGCCATGAACCTTTCTCGACCTATCCTTCGAAACATCACTACTCTGAACTACACTAGTCCGACTCCGATTCAGGCCAGAGCCATTCCACTTGCCCTTCTAGGGCGAGACATTCTCGGTAGTGCAGTGACGGGAAGTGGAAAGACGGCCGCGTTCATGATTCCTGTGTTGGAAAGGCTGCTTTATCGGGAGAAGGGAAAGGGAGGGAAAGGCAGTGCGAGCAGGGTTCTGGTTCTTTGCCCGACGCGAGAGCTCGCAGTTCAGGCCGAGGCAGTCGGGAAGGCTCTCTCCATCGGAATGGACATCCGTTTTGCTTTGCTAGTCGGTCAGTCTCGTTGCACACGGGATCACATGTAACTGTTGACTCATCAAACACATGTCATCTTTCTTCCCTCTTGCAGGTGGTCTGTCTCTTTCGGCTCAATCCCAGCTTCTCCGAACTCTTCCCGATGTCCTCATCGCTACTCCCGGTCGTCTCATCGATCATATCCGAAACTCTCCTTCATTCACCCTCGACGCTCTCGACGTTCTTATCATCGACGAAGCCGATCGAATGCTCGAGGCTGGTTTTTCGGACGAGCTTAACGAAATCATCACATCCTGCCCTCGATCCCGTCAGACCATGCTTTTCTCCGCTACCATGACCGACTCCGTGGACGAGCTTGTCCGTCTCAGTCTCAACAAGCCTGTCAGGCTGTTCGTCGACTCAACAAAGAAGACAGCCAAGAACCTCATCCAAGAATTTGTCAGAGTTAGGGAGAGGACGAAGACGGAGCAGCAAGAGGACGGCACCGGTGGTAGTCAGAGAGCGGCGATCCTGCTCGCCTTGTGCCAGAGGACTGTCCGAGACAAGTGCATCATCTTCTTCAGGAGTAAGGCCCTTGCGCATCAGATGAGGGTTATGTTCGGGCTTTGTGGACTGAAAGCGGGCGAGCTTCACGGTAATCTTACTCAAGATCAGGTGAGCATATTTTGGTCCACAAGTGATACGTTCGCCTGTCCAGCTTGCTAACAACTTCACACGTGGCCATGTAGCGACTTCAATCCCTGCAAGATTTCAAAGATGGCAGCGTTCAATACCTTCTTGCTACCGACCTTGCTTCTCGTGGTCTTGACATCAAGGGTGTCGAGACCGTCATCAACTACGACATGCCTGGTCAGCTCGCGTCCTACGTTCACCGAGTCGGTCGAACGGCTCGAGCTGGAAGAAAAGGACGGTAAGTGCCTCACACTTGTCTGAGTAAGCGTTCACCTCTTACCAAAACACCTTACCAAAACATGGACTATGTTTCGCCTGACTTGCCGCAGATCCATCACCCTGGTTGGAGAGGCCGACCGAAAGATGCTCAAGGCTGCCGTGAAGTCCTCACCTGCCGATCAAGTCCGACACCGGGTAGTTCCACCAGAAGCCGTCAGCAAAACTGCGGCCGAGCTTGAGGCTCTAAAGGATGAAGTCACTGCTGTTCTTCGGGAGGAGAAGGAGGAGAAGGCCGTGAGTCTATCAGATCTCCTACGTACTTGCACGACTTGGGATCAACATTTAACGCATTCTTGTATTCCAGCTTCGAACCGCCGACATGGAGATCAGGAAGGGAGAGAACATGATTGAGCATCGAGACGAGATCATGTCCCGACCCGCTCGAACTTGGTTCCAAACCGAAAAGGAGAAGAAAGCTTCGGCAGGTCAGCCTTTCTGGTATCGTGTTTGTTCATATATACATATCGCGTAGCTAATCCAGTCTGTCGGTGTTGATATAGACGCCAGCAAGGGTGCGTACATCTCTGGGTTCGATAAGGCTGCCACTACTAGCGACAAGGGCAAGGAACCCGAGAAGAAGGTCCGTCTCGTCTTTGATTTGCGCGATGCGACCTAAACTCTAGACGGTTGATCTTGCCCTTCCTGACTACAGCCGAAGCGAGACAAATACGATGGCCTTTCGCGGCGACTCAAACGGCGAAAGATGGCCGCAGAGGACGATGAGGAGGTTGGAGACTCGCGCCAGATCTCCGCTTCCGTTCGTTCCGCCAAGAAAGCAGCTCGTCCGACCAAGATCACAGAGGCTGAGCCTTCAAAGGCCAGCAAGGGTGGTAAGAAGGGCAAGGGTGCTGGTGGACCGTCGAAAAAGCCCAAGATCAAGATTGGTAAGTGCCATGTTTCCACTGGCCGAGTCGATTCGACGCAAGTCCGCACGCTCACCTTCACCCCGCTTCCTCTCTTGTAGGCAAGGGAGGGTTTGACACCAACTTCGGTGGCGCATCCGCTGCTGCCGCCACGGAAGGCGCTCGTGCCGGACGGAAGGACGGGGTCGGGCTTGGGGGCAAGAAAAAGGGTGGAGCCAAGGGAGGAGGCAAAGGTGGTAAGGGAGGAGCCAAGGGGGGAGCCAAGGGAGGCAAGGGCAAGAGGTAGTTGACCACGGATAAATCGCTTCTCGTTCATTGATCTCATGTAGACGATTGACTGGGTCACCGTGTCGCCTCGAGCTGCGAAGCTAAAGTCATGGCAGCAGGCAGAGGAAGGATTGAGGAGCAGGGAAAGATGTATGAAAGGTATCGAAGTGAGAACCAAAAGTTGGACAGCTGGTGTGAGGGATTCTACAACGGAATGCAGATTCGAGATAGAGCGGTCGAGCAAGGCGAGGCGAAGCGAAGCGAGGGGAAGTATGATCGGAAGATGGAGGAATGGACAGAGTCTATACAAGGGGGCAGAGAAAACAAGACATAAAAAGAGAGGAATGATTATGGATATCCCTCCGAGTCCCGTCGGACTCGCTTGGTGGTGGTGACCGGTTGAGCTTTAGCCTTGGAAGCGGCACCTTCCTTGTCCTTGCCCGGAACTCGATTTCGCCTCTTGATGGTTTCAGTCTTGAGTGACAGCGGTCGAACGACTCCGTGTAATTTCTGTGGTAAAGATGACAATCCAATGGGGGCGTATCAGCACGAGCCACAAGCGCTTGAGTGCCGATTTAGCGAGATACGAACGTAGAAGAGACCACAGGCCTGCGAAAGACGGATTGGAAAGTGTCAGCGCCGTGCATGCCCGCAAATTGGATCGAAACGGATGACAAATGACGTACGTTGCAGAGTGGGTGCCCGTTTTGATCCCGTCGCCAAAGCGGAGTGTTCGTCGTCTGGCAGTTGGAACAAGTGGTAGGAGCATCGCTGCTCGTGTTGGCTGACGAAGACGAAGAAACGGGAATCTCGGGTGGGGTCGACTCAGAAGAAGCAGGTGTCCCCGGTGCGGAGGTGCGCTTGGACGCGATGCCGGTCGATGTGCTCGCTCGCCCCGGTCGATGCTGACTCATGATGAGAGGACCAGTAGGACCACCAGAGCTAGACGAGTACCTGGACAAGGGCTTCGGGTTGGACATGTCGGAGGAACTCAGGGAACGGCTGTGGGAGGTCGACTGCATGGTCGGAAGGGAAGAATTTGTCGAATGATTTGATCGTGGGAGTGGACGCTTGGGGATCAAGACATCGTGAGACGGAGAGTCGATCGGCGACGAGTAGCTGCTGCTCGTAGCAGAAAAGTTTCCGAGGATTTGGGATGGGTTAACATGCGTGAAAGAGTTGGCGGTGCTCGATTTTGCGTTTGCAGTATAGAAGAGGTTCATCAAGTTTTGCATGTTGTCGCCATTGTTTGACCCAACGCTAGATGAAAGGGCAGAAACTGTCGGTGTTTCTGTCGGAGAGGTGGTGGCGGATGATGAGTGGAGAGGGAAGCTCGAAGTGGGTGGTGTAGTGCTAGTTGATGGCCAGTTGGCTTCGTTGTGGTCTCTGGGAGTGAGAGCGTTGTTGGCGTCAGGCGACTGGTCGACGGGTGTGCTGGCGTTGCTTGAGCCGTGCGTTGGGAAGAGGTTATCGAAGTTCGAAGGGTTCGGATAAGAGAATGTGAAATTGGTCGAGGGGAATAATGAGTCGTCGAACGGTGCCTCATCGTTAGCATCGAACGTGAAGGCTCCGATCTCTGCGGGATAGAGCGAGTCTCCCTTGGGCAAGCAGTCAGCTGCACGTTTTTGTCCCTGCGGTACAGACTGTGTCAGCTGAATGCGCAACATCCTGGAAGACTTGGAGGAGAGACGTACGAGAAGAGATCCGCTCTCGCTCCGTTTCCTTTCGTCCGTTCGGAAGTCTTCGGACTGATTGAGAAAGCTCGACGACCCCCCGGTGTCGGAGCCTATGAGAGAGGCGGCTCGGACGGCATCCTCGTAAGCCAGAGACGAAGAAGGCTGACTCGTGCCCAAACGAGGAGCGAAACCACCCGGTGCGGAGTAGGCTACTTCGCCACCGTCGAAGAAGGAAAAGTTCTGAGCGTTGCCAAGCGCATGCATGGAAGACTGAGGATAGTATTGGTCGAGGTTAGAGAACGAGTGGGGAATCGGGATGCTTTGTGATCCAGCAGAGTGTTGGGACAAAGACGATGCAGGCTGATGAGGGCTTGAGGTCGACCAACTGTTTGGGTCGGAGTTGAGGAAGGCGCCGAGTAAGGAGTGGGAATGGGCCTCGCTGTGATCGTATTCCGGAAATCGAGCTCGCGATCGCGATCTCGATGCTGCCCGCCAGTCCATAGACATGCGAGATCTTGATCGACTCTTTGCTCTCCAGTCCATAGCCATCCCATCGGTTTGCCTGACGAAGACAAACGAGAACAAGGGAGGTGAGTGTCAAGACATTATACCTCGATTGCGACAGATACGCACTCTACTTGGGAATTATGAGCATTGAAGCCAACGATCCTTGCTGTTCGCCCCCTCCTTCCGCGCGACTCTTCCTCATGTGATTTCTCCGGGCCCTTGCCTTTTTCGTTCGAGCACGAGCCGCCGTCGTCAGAGACCTTATCCCGATCCTCTTCTTCCTCTTCCGAGACAAGTCCTGAGTTAAGAAAGTGAGCAAGGACATCGGATGATTCCTGTTTGGGGTGTCGTCCTTGAGCCTTAGCTTTGGCAGCCTCGGCTTCCTTCTGCTTCAGCGACATCGTCATCATCCTCTGTAGTAGCAATTGATTGCAACAGTAAGTCAGCAAGGGAACCGACGCAACGCCATGCGCTTGAGGGCGGTCGAGACGTACCTTGGTCAATGTCTCGACTCTCTGAGTTCCTTTCGGCAACTCGCCATTCTGTTGCTTCTGGTAAGCCTCCCACACCTGCGATTGGAGTGGGTCATTTGGGTCGAGCCCATTCGATTTCGAGTGACTGCTTGACTCCGTCGGACTGGTTGTACCGGTGAGGGGCGAAACGACGTGAGAAGACGAACTCGAGTTGGAAAGCGTCGAGGTCAGATCCTTGCTATTGCGCCTTGAACGGTTTGCTGAGGAGGCTGGACTTGCGCCAAAGGTGGGTGACGTGAGGATATCTTGGAGAAGATCGCTCGAGAGAGCACCGGGGATCGGATCTTGCTTGCTGTTCTGACGGGACAGACTCGCCGGCTTGGCCGCAGAAGCCCTTTCTAGCCATGCCTCGAGAGGCATATCGAGGGCGTTGTCTAATCTATCCGGCGCTCTGCTATTACCAGGAGTGCCAGCCTCAACACCGTTCGCGGTCCTGCCACCCATACCCATCCCAATCCCCATGCCGACCCGGATTGCCATCGCCAACGCGTCGTTGCTACTGAGATGTGACCACTGAGCAGGGAGCTGAGGAAGATCGTCGAGAGTCGGGGCGACTTCGTTGGTAGGTGATCGAACGTAGCTTCCTGAGCTGATTTGCGATCTGGATTCGAATGAGGACGGAGGCCCGGAAGGACCGGAGCGAGGCTTATCGACTGGTCGAGATAGACGCTGCTCAGCTGTACGACTTCGGTTCGAGCCCTGAAGAAGCATGTCCATCGTTGACCGTCAGTACACTAGGAAATGAAACGTCTGAGCGAACAATGGACGGAGACGTACATCTGGACCTTCAGCAGCTTTGCGTCCGCTTGCCACTCGACGCGTCGAGCTCATGTTCCCGAACGACTGGGGGGGTGTCGGCAACGTGGACACGTGAAGCGGGACAGCCGAGCTCGAAGGCGACCTGACCGGCGAGGTCGAGAAAGAGGTTGTTGGATTCGAGCCATTCGCGGCTTGCTGGAGCTGCCGGGTCAGCAGAGATGGGGTCGGAGCTGAAGGACCAGGAGTAGGGGTTGGGACGGTTTGGGACTTGGCGGCGTTTGCGTTTCGCTCGCGTTGGTATTGTTGGAATTGCTGCAGCTGGGCAAGAGCTTGCAGAGACGAGGAAGAAGCCGGCATAGTGTATGCCGAGTTCAATGCTGAGGGAGAGTGTTGAGCGGACGTAAGAGGAGAGTTACTACCGATATCTAAGGAGGAACCTTGCCCGAAATCCGTATCAAGGATGTTGTTGATGACGCTCGGGTCGAGAGCAGATAAATCCAAGTCGATGTTGGCCCAGTCTATCTCGCCTAGATTTGGGTCTTGAAAGCTGGATGTGGCGGGCTTAGTGTCAAACGCTTGAGAGAATGCATGGATGTCGAAAGGTGAGCCGGGAGGGAGGAGGGGAGTTGTCGAGCCGGATGTAGGCCCGTCCCAAGGTTGAGAGGACGTTGACGCGAGGGAGAAATGACCGTGACCTGAGGAGGAAGTACTGCGTTGGTGAAGCGGGCTCGAGCTCAGAAACTTGGCTAGACCCTCTTCGAATGGCGATTGAGGTTGAGAGGACGCGAAGAAGCTGGGAGCGTCGCGAGACTGAGACCAGCGATGTCGGTCGTTTGTCGGCACGTGAGGCGAGGCTGATGGTTCCATATCGATGATTCTGTCCACAAGAATTAGGCAGATCTCGAGTCACATTCAGCCCAGATCCTTGAACGGGAGGCTACCTGCCAACCTTCGCAGGAGGGGACGGTGAGACTGACCAGTACGAGCGGGGGATCGGTCGAAGGTTCTTGGGTGTATTCCAAGGATTAAACCCAGGCGGACAAGGCGTTACAAGCGTGGCGTTGAGGCTTTACCAGCCGGACGAGAACGAGGAAAGAATAGAGGAGGACCCGTGGGAAGAGTCACGGCGGCGAAGTTGAGAGCGGGGGAGAAGGAAGGCAAGGCCGCTGTTATACTAAGACGCTGTGTCAAGGAGGATTATGATTGGACAAAGAGGAAGGGGGAAGAAGGGGAGGGATTGATGAGAGGATAACGCAAAGAGGTGCAAACTTCAGCAACGACCCCGCCGAACGGAAAGAGGTCTGGCCGGGGCGAAGTTGGCCTGCGTAGGAGAGGAATCGGGCTCGTCTGGCACTTGATGGCTCGGCAGGCAGCTGATTCGGACGGAAGCTACCTGGAGAGCAAGGCCAGAGGATAGGTTGAGAACTCACTGGAGGATCGGACGGGTAGAGGAGACGAGTCGCTGGTGGCGGAGGGTAGCAGATACGGATCAGAGAGGGGAGACCTGGAAACGATTTGCAAATCATCTCTCAACTTACTTTCTCCCTTTTCAAACGTTCCCCCTCCTCATCCCACGATCCCTACCTTCTCTCTCAAATCCCACACCATCAGCACTACACCGAAACGGCTGCCAGTCTAGACCTAAGAAACCAATTAACTTCCAATGCCCTCAGGCCCGGCTCCATCTGGCATTGATATATTTTCCTTCACACGGGAGGTTTTAGCAATCCTCTATTGTCTCGTTCGTCGAGGTATAAACCCTGAGTTCCACCTGAACAATTGACGGGAGGCGGGTCTCACAAGCCATTCATTCCTTTTCCCTACCTGCGTGCGCTGGGATGGCTTTCCACCATCTCGCCTCTATCTCGACCCCAGGCACCCAAATATCCCATCAACATCACTCTAGCAGATAGGCATACCGTGATGACCCGCAACGTATCCTCACCAGAGACTGCTCCACAATCTCTTCAACCGGCCCCTGTCATGATCCAACAGCAGCACGGCTTCTCTCGGACCTCAGCATCTTTCTACGGCGAGCTGGGTGTGAGGCCAGCAAGCAGAAGCATTCACCTCTCGAATACGCCCATACATACGATCAGTCCGCCCAGGTCCATGTCGACGAGTCCATCGCGAGTCGAACTAAAAAGGACGTCATTCATCGTAAGGCTATACTCGCACCCTTCTCTGTCTGAAACATCTAGACAATCTCACAAATCTCGCGAAACGATCCTCATGAACCAGATCGATCACTTGCCTCACCCTTCGGATGTAACAGCGTGGCTGCCTCCGTCCTATTCGCCCCCTTCCACTCCCTCGCAACCAAGCCGGATCACTCTCCCTTCTATCTACCGATCCAACTCGCAAATCCGCATCATATCGAGCTCCAACTCTCGCCGTACTGTCTCCAACGCCTCTTCAGTATCCAAACGTACCACCTCCGGGTCGACGTTCAGAGATGCACCGGATAACTCTACTCAACGAAACTCGACATGCCTCTCGTCGCTCGCGTGCCTTCCATCCGAATTGGAGATTGCATTGGAGACCGCTTCGGAACCTTCTAGCGACGGCCTTGTTCCTCCCTCGACTCCGGACCCGGACCTGAGAGGATCCCGCTTAGGATCGATGGATCTGAATGATCACCCCCTTGCCCTGACAAAATCCCACCGGGAAAGCCTTACTCGTACTCCTTTCAGCAACCCAAGCCCTACACACTCCGCCCTTCCAACCGATATGGTACCAGTTTACCCCTCTACTTCCTTATCTCAAGTCGCCGGCTTCAGTACGACCTTTCAACGCGATGACGATTGGGAGCAGGTGAACCGGCTGGATGCCCTCGGTCCAGATCAAGATACAAGTCGACCAGGAGGATGGTGGAAGGCAACCGGCCGGTCGATAGAGGGAATGTTACACAACAAAGGATCGTGGACTAGGAGCAGAGTCCATAGAGTAGGAAAGGTGAGGACCCTGCTCGGCGCGATCACGAGCTTCTCGTAAGCCCGAAGTCTATATGTAAATTCAACGCTATGCGTGGTCTCGGAACGACTTGTTAGCAGCAGGTCATGATGTCACGGTGAATTCCTTGTTTCTATGCATGAATCGATCCTTCTCAATCTACACGACTCCCTTATCCAAGCGGACGGCAGTTGCCTTCCTGACACCTTCTACATCGACCTTGTGCCCGACCAACGTTCGGATGTCCTTGATCTTGTACCTAGAGAGTAGACCAGACGGATCGCGTTATGCACCCACGCCGGATCAGTGCTGCCAATGACCGAGTTACAATTCATAGGAATCAGTCGACTCACTTGACCATGGTAGGCCGTTCCAGACTAAGTCCCCAACCAAGGACCCGGACGTTGGATGGAATACCCATAGGTTCAAGCATCTCAGGTCGGAACATGCCCGAGTTACCAATCTCGATAGTCTTGTCCAGCTCGGCATGATACTGGAAAATTTCGAGGGATGGCTCGGTATATGGCTGATCGAGACGGATCGGACAGGCAGAGAGGACATGAAGAGCGATGTTGCGTCAGTGACGCGATGAGAAAGTAAGAAGGATGACTGTCTCCAGGACTTACGTTGTAAGCTGGCTTGAATCGCAAGTTCTCGATACCCATCTTGGCAAAGAACTCTTTCATGAAACCTTAATTCATGCGGGCAAGAAGGTAGACCACAGGATTCAGTGGTACGTAAGAACAACCCACGAGGGTTTCAAGGAAAAACTCACCAATCAAATCGCCCAAAGTGATATCGACATCGGCGACAACACCCTCGACCTGGTGGAACTCGGCCAAGTGAGTCGCATCTGTGGCCTCATTTCTGAAGACACGATCGATCGAGAACATCTTGGCTGGCTTGAAGCCGCCTGGCTGGTTGGCAAGATTGTAAAGCATCTGGGTGGAAACGGCTGTGGTATGGGTTCGGAGGAGGAGCCGCTGGGATTCGGACAGGGAGAAAGGAGCACGGTAACCAATCGAGCCATGACCACCTTGCTCGTGGACCTTGGAGACTCGATCATAATAATCCTTGGGAGGGTCGCCGGCAACGGAGGGCTCTACATAACCGCGAAGGCAGCCGGTCATCCGAACGCGTCAGCTGACCGTACAAGACCGAAATAGGGACTTCGTGACGGCAACTCACCTTTGATGTAGAAGGTGTCCTGCATTTCTCGAGCAGGATGTTGCTGAGGGACGAACATGGCATCAAAATTCCAGAATGCAGACTCGACAAACTTGTTGGTCGGCATCTCGGTGAAACTGGACGCCAGAAAACAGAAATGAGTACCATTGCGAAGATGAGCGGCTCCCGAGACAATAAACTGACCCCATCTCGAAGAAGATATTCCTAAACTCTTCTCGAACCTTGAGCAGAGGGTGAAGGGCTCCACCATCCGTTGGCACACCAGCAGCGGCGAAGTTGTACTTTTTGAACGAAGCGTCTTTCCAGGCTCCACTGATGATAAGCATTCGAGGACCAAGGCGTCAGAACTTGATGAAGTTGCACCTTCCATTATACTCATACTGACCTAGTCATCATCTCGACAGTGAGATCAGTCTCCTGCTTCTTGATCGTCGTCGAGAAGTTGGGACCTTTGACGACCGAGAAGTAGATGAATTTCCTGCAAAACGAATCGGGCATGACTTTGTCAGTGTGTTCTATTCCCCGTTGTTGGTCGAGTATGGGAGATCGAGAGACAGACTTCTGGGTTATGAGCTTCTTCTTCTTGAGTTCGGCGATAGTCTTGTCGCCGCCCTTGTGAGTGCCAGTCACCTGGACCTCCTGAACGTCGATTTGAGATTGGTCGACAACAGAGGGAACCTGGGTCTCGAGATGGCAACACCGATCAACACCCAGCTACAAAATTCAACAAGCAGGGAGAGACCAAGACAGTAGTCTGTACTCACCGCCTTGAAGAACTTTGCACCATCCCTCGAAACCCACTTGAGCCTCATGGCCGTCGACTGGCCCATCTTGGCAGCAGCCTCTCCAATGATGTCCTGCGTCATGGGTTCCAAGACGTGTCAGCGAAGCGGTGAGCGTGACTCGACAAGAGGTCCAACGTGACTGACCTGAACGTCCTTGACGGTCTTGCCCTCGCCCTGTCCAACTTCATTAAGTGCCTTCCAGAACCTAACCTCTGGTGAACCCTCCTGAGCTGCAGTGAGACCTTCGGGTGTGAGTATGTTGAGGAAGGTGTCTTTTTGGGTGTAGGCAATCATCTGAGCAACGGGAAGGTGTTAGCACTCGAGCTCCATGCTGGAAGCAGGTTGAGTTTGACTGCGAGGAACCATGCTAGCACACGAACCTCCTTCCTGGACAAACTATCGACAGCAGCCTTGACGAGGATCTGTTCCGGAGCACCCTCCATCTTTGTTCCCTGGACGAGAAGTTCTCTGGTGTCGGCGATCTCTCCCGAAGGGGAAGAGTCAAGGGCATGAAGAACGGCGAGCTGAGTCTCCTCTGGCAGGGGAGAAGGTGGCATGGCAGTGACGAGGGACTGGGTGAGGGATTTGGCTGGTGGTGTTTGAAGGGGAAGGGGGAGGAGGGAACCCGAGATTGGCCCCAGTCGAAATCTGGGCGAGACCCGATTTGGGTTTTGTGAGTTACGCGGGGAATTTCCCTTTTTTTCTCTCTTCCTCCGTCCACCAAGTCTCCAACCAATACTCGACCCCACTCGAGCCTTGATTACAACTCATCCAACCCTCTCCCATCTGACCTCAACATCACATCATGTTCTCCCTCCGATCCATCGTTCGATCCTCGGCCGTGCCCCTTGCTCGTCCCCTCTCTTTCTCACCCTACCTCATGGCTGGCAATGCTGAGGGCGCTGTCGACAAGCTCAGTGAGTGTTCACATCCTTCGTGCCGATCTGTGCCTTCCTGAGCTCTGGCGATGGAGAGTGTGTCGACGAGGGCATCTACTGATTATCCATCATCTGCATCTCTTCCGATCCTCTTCATCTCTCATCTCTGATATAAAGGCGACCTAGCCAAGAAAGCCATCCCTGATGCATCACCCAACGCCCCCTCAGATGGTCGCAACGTCAACTACTCTGAGAGTACGTTCCGATCTCGCGTTCGCAGCCGCTGCTCCGATCATCAACTGACATCATCATCGTCGTCCATCGATTTCTTTCACCTCAGAGCTGGGAGTTGCAGAGGTATGTACCATCTCAGGATGTGAACGACTAGTTATGAATGCTCACGTACCTTTCTTTCGCTCCCAGTCGACCGTAAGCGACCTTCCCCCTGCGCTGGCCGATCTGACGGACCCAGAGGCAGGTAAGAAGGAAGATCTGAAGGACATCCAGGCTGGCAAAGACAAGGGAGACCTTTCTAGGGGAGGAGACAGCAAGCTTGATGGTACGCCGAGCAATGACACCGGAACTGCATCGGGATACAGCTAAAGGGGCTGAGGGTTGTGGGGAAATGGATGGGTGGCAGGAATTCATTCATGTATTTATGATGGAGACAACATGAGAGAACGCCGTGCATGTGTCTATGAGATATGGGCTCAGATAAAGCTCGAGGATGGACATGATGAATAGTGGAGCGTACGTCATTATCCAAGGGGGATTTCGAGGCTTGTTTGCCTTGCACTTGACATCTCGATTGATCTGCTACCCTCACCACCACTCACGCGACCCCAGACATTATTCCCATCCACTCCTCACCCAATCCACCATCACGACATGTTCAAATCCATCTCCCGTGTCGTCCGACCCGCGTCAATCCGATCTTTCGCCCTCTCTCCCGCCTCTAGGTCAGGGTCCTCAAGTTCCCAGAACTTGGCCGAGAAAGTTGGTACGTGCCATCAGTCCATCATCTCACCTTCAGCTATCCCTTTCTATCCTCGATCGTCTCGACGAGATGGGCCACGCTTCCTCCATGGTCTTCCGGCGACTTATCAGCTGAAATACCTGTCACTTGCCTTCAGTTGACAAAATCACCCCAAACGCTCTCAAGGGCGAGAATGCCCAAGACGTCAACCGATCTGAAGGTCAGCTTCGATCCCTCCACAAAATTTGTCTTTTTCCTTCCCTCAACGAACGGGTCCTTGATCCGTCCTGAGAGTCCCCTGTGATAAAGCTCTTACCGACCTGTTCCGCTCATGATCTTGCACAGTGATCGGCATCAAGGAGACCACCGTCTCTGACCTTCCGCCTTCGCTTGCCAACTTGACGGATGGCGAAGGTGGAGCCAAAGCCGATGCGGCCGACCGAGCGGCTGGCAAGCAGGATCTCGGCAAGCATTCTCGGACTGAGGAGCCTGCTGGCAAGGGCCAGAGCGACATCCTATAAAGGGTAGGGAAGGAAGCTGGTGCGGCCATGTTCGGGGCGATGTATCGATAGATTGGCTTCGGATCGTGACTCGGGCTGAGACGATCAGTCTGTGAGATGAAAGCGACCAGACTGTATATGAGCACGGGCGACATGAATCACGGAAACTAGATCAAGGAGGCGGTGACGTATCATCGCCTGAGGTCTTCGATTCGGCCTCGCTCCGTTGTCCTCCCCTCATCTCCCTCACCACCCACCACGACAACCCAACACCCCTACAGTCTCTCCTCGAATCTCTCATACCATCGCCATCACTTCTCTTCTCGTGTCAAATGTCACAAGAAATCCCTCGCATCAATAGAGACACTCGAAATCGGCCAGACCCTCAGCTCGTCAAGCCCTACATCGATGCTGGCAGAATCACACAGAACGATCTAGACCAACTCTCGATTGCATGTGCGTTCCTTCCAGTTAATAAACTGGAACGATCATCGTGCTCATATCGCCTTTATTCGTCCAAACAGTCCAGCGTTCGTCGGCTTATTCCTACGTGAGTTTCTTCTAGATCGATCGGTATCCTTCATCCCTGGCATCATACCTTCATACCGGACATCTGCCACGATGATAGCTCAGATAGGCAGTGATCAAGTCTACGCCACCGCTATCCATTCCTTCCATGTAACTCGATCCTGACATCCATCTCGATTCGGTCATCAATCACCGTTCGTCTTGCACGATCGTCCAGTATGGCTCCCTCGTAGGAGCATTCGCGGTCTTCCCCTACGGAAAGTACATCCGGCCAAAAGCCCGGGTCCTCGAGCGGTTCGGTGTTGGTACAGGTCAGTTTTCGCCCCTCGTCCTCGATCCGAGGGCCAGCTGGGCAGCGCCTGACGTAATCTGGATCTCTTTATTTTCATTCAAGGTCTTGCCATTCTGGGTGGTGCGATCGGAAGCGCGATTGCTATGGGTCAGATCGCTTCGGACGTAGGGTCAGTGAGACCCATTAGGAAAAGCATCGAAACCGCGCAGCTTACCCCTGCTATTCACATTATCTTGTTCCAGGACTAACTCTGAGGCTCGACGTAAGCTGGCGCTCTACCAGGATCTAACATTCTACACCCACAGTCCACCATCGATCAGGAAATCCTTCCGGCTTCCTCCCGTCAATCCTCAGGATCCCTCTTCGGTTCCGAATTATCCTTCGTTTCCTCCGCCACTCTCTACGTCCACGCCCAACTCCAACGTACCCGTTCCCTCTAAATCCAACCCTTGGGCAGGCAAACAATTCCCTATCCCGGAGAGAACGTACGATACCGGAATCGGCAGCGATGATCAAATTCTTGCTACCTCACAATTTGGAGGAGGCAGAGAAGACAGTAATGGCGATGTTTCTGGAGATGCAGAGTCAGGAGAGATGAAACAGGAGAGGGAAAGGGAACGTAGCTTGGGGGGAGGCAGGCTGAGCTCGTCTGATGGTCCAAACCTTGGTGAGTCTCGTCAGAGTCCAGTGCCTTCATACTCGTTTGCCCGATCTGACGTCGAGTTTCCCCCAGATCCAGCCACTCTCGAAAACCCCACGAGCTGGTCACTTCTTCGATCTCGTACATCTAAACTGCCCACGACTTCAACCAGCTCTCTACCATCCTCAACGACGTCTCCGTTCTCGACCGACTTTTCTTCGACGCTCCCCTCCTCTGTTTCGTCTCCCGATGCGTCGTCTCAGGTGTCCGGGGTCCTGGGTGGTGGTCGAATGGGTGTGGAGATGACGGACCGAGAGCGCGAGCAGCTTGAGTTCGACCGACTGTTGGAGAGGGAGAGGCATGCGACGGATGATGGAGCTTTCGGCAGTGGAAGTAATGTATCGAGTGGAGGTAACCCTGGTAGTGGGTGGGACAAGCTGAGGAACGGGATGGGTGGGTCTGGTCGGGCGAACAAGTCTGGGGGAGAAGAAGTGTGGTAGAATGCCATTGGATCTGAATGTAACAGTAGCTCGATATGAGGTCGTGGATCATGATTGAGCGCTGAGAGGTCGGAAGAAGGAGTGAGAGAGATTTCGGTTGTGTCCGGCAACAACAAACATGTCCCTTCCCCTTCCCCTTCCTACCCCGACCGACTTCTCGTTCCCTTACCCAACTCCGTATCCCATTCAACATGAGCTCATGCAGCTCGTCTACCATGCCATCGAGCGTAATCACATCGCCATCGTCCAATCTCCTACCGGCACAGTCCGTTCTCATGACTTCTCTCCAGTTCCTTCGCGCAATCAGGCTGACTCTGTCTCTGATTTTGTAGGGCAAAAGTCTTTCTCTACTTTGCTCTACACTGACCTGGCTCGGTGAGACTTCGAATCACTGCCGTCGAGCTGGCTTGCTCGAAACTGGCCTCACCATTCCTCCCTCTCACGTGTTGTCCATTCAGTCGATGATGCCAAGCGACAGACACTCTCAACCCTTGCTGATTACAAAGCACAGCTCGAGGCTGAGGCCGATCCTACTGAACCTGCTTGGGTATTAGAGCACACGTACGAGAAGAAGCGACGGGCGCTGGAGGACGCTGGGAAAGAGCTGGACGACCGACTTCAGGAGATTCGGAGAAAGGAAGCTGAGTCTAGAGCGAGAGACGGTCGGTCTGGAAGGGAAAGAAAGAGATTGGTATGTACAACTGCAGTTGTCTGATGTATCTGGCAGGCACTGATCGAGCATGTAAGATTCTATTCTAGAAACCTAGCGTGAGCGGCACTCGAAGCGAAGAGGACGACGATGCGTTCCTCCCACATGACTCTGGATCGATGTTGCAGAATTACGAAGAGGACAACGTCTCTCCTGCTGTTAAGGCCCTGATGGCTCAGTAAGTCAATGTCCTTTCCTTCAGGGATGCTTTGCTGGCAAACTGACGAGCCATCTTATTCCTCTCCTCTACGACCCTAATATGTGTCCAGACTTTACCCCAAATCCAGCTCTGAACCAGATTCCAACTCTCTGCTGCTTCCACCTTCGACCAAGGTCTTTCTGACTTCTCGAACCCACTCTCAATTGTCCCAACTCCTGTCCGAGCTCCTCAAAACATCCTTCCCAGACCAGATCCGGACTGTGACCCTAGGTTCAAGGAAGAATCTATGCATCAATGTTGACGTGCGGAAGGGAGGAGACCTGGGTCTCGATGAACGATGCCTTGACCTCCAGCAGGGCAAGGGGGGCAGTGCAAAGCGGAGTGAGGGTAAAGGGTGCAAGTACCTCGAGAAGGTCGAAAGTGGCTGGAAGACTGGCGGCGAGAAGATCGTGGGAGAGAAGATGAGGGCGTTTGGGGAGAGGGTATTGGCGACTGTACACGACATCGAGGATCTAGTCGTGCTCGGGAAGGAGACGCATGTCTGTCAGTATTCAACTTACGTTTTGCAGATCTGTGGGGTCCAGCCTGCATTCTTTCCCCCTTCTCTCACCGGTCATAGCCATCTGACGAAATCGAGACTGCTACTCTGTTCTATGTGACAGGTCCTTACTACGGCTCCCGCTCGGTAGTCACCCAAGCCCAACTCGTCACCCTACCCTACAATCTGCTACTTCATCCATCTGCTCGCAAAACACTGTCTATCGATCTCAAAGATCAAATTGTGGTCATTGATGAGGCCCACAATCTGATCGATACAGTGCTATCCATCCATTCTCAGTCTCTCACTTTACCGTCGCTTCAGCTCGCTCAGAAACAACTTGACATATACCTGGACAAATTTCGCACGCGACTTGGAGCAAAAAACTTGGTCTGGCTCAAGCAGGTCAGAGGCGTTCTAGATGGATTGGTGGCCGTGTGCGAAAGATGGCAACAAGATACGGCAAGTGCTGAGGCCACAAAGGGGACCATGATGACAGTGGGAGAGGTCGTTGGAGGTATGGGCAAAGGGCTTGACCAAATCAACCTGATCTCTCTAGTCGCCTACCTCAAAGAGAGCAAGATCGCTGTCAAGGTAGTACTTTCCGGCTCTATTTCTTGGCCTAGCATCAAACCCCATGGCCTAATGCGTTATATCGATCGAATTCATATTCATTCCAGATCAGCAGCTATGCTGATAAGGTCAACGAGGATGCCGAAGCGGCAGGTATTTAGAAACCTGCTGTTGTACATTTTCAGCCCTGTTGCTTGAACTCAGCCCCCTCTTATCTTCACATACGCGCATGTAGCTCAGCCGTCTCGACCCTCCACTTCCAATCGACATGCTTCCATCGCATCTCTTCACATGCTCGAGGCGTTCCTTCTCTCGTTGTCGAACGCCGATGCAGATGGTCGGATCCTTCTCTCCAATATCGCCCCGACAGGCGAGAATGTTTCTCGTCGGCCCGTCGTGCAAATGAAATACCTGCTTCTTAATCCGACCCAACATTTCAGCGATATCGTACGTGAAGCCAGAAGCGTCGTCCTGGCAGGGGGCACTATGGAACCTGTGAGCTCCGCCAGACCCCGAGACATGATTGATCAGATCACGAAAGATAACTGATGCCTTTGTGTCCTCACTTCGACCTCGTAGGTCAGCGACTTCCATCTTCAGCTCTTCCCTGGCGTCTCGAAAGATCGTTTCGACAACTTTTCCTGTGGCCAGTCTGTCCCCACCTTCTGCTCTAGATGTTGTACTTGGCTTCAAGGCTGTCACTTACGGAAACTCCATTTCTGATTTAGTATCGTACCCAAGGAGAACTTGCAGACGCTCGTCGTGACCAAAGGTCCTAAGGGCAAAGATCTGGAGTTCAAGTTTGGCAACCGCGAAGACGCTACGCTGGTGGGTGTCCTCGCGAGTTCGGATCTGTAATATCATCTGTAACTGATTGACACCAAAATGTGGCATACTGCTACCACGTAGATCGACGAACTTGGTTCGCTCCTCTCCAATCTGTGCAACCTTGTCCCCGATGGGCTAGTCGTCTTCTTCCCTTCCTACAAGTTCCTGGAAAAGGTCAAGGCTATCTGGGAGAAAAGCGGTCTTCTCGAGAAGTTTAAGGCGAAGAAGAGTGTAAGCGTGCCATCAATCTGGGGACCAAAGTGCGATGTTGCTGATGGGTGTGACCGTCGTTCCAAGGTTTTCTACGAACCTCAAGGCACCGGGAGCGTCGAAGCCGTTCTGCAAGAATACTCGGCTGCGATCAACGTTAGTCGATCCTTCATCTGCGTCTCCAATTCACTAGTCAAGAATTGTTATTGATTTGCGTCCTTGCAGTCCCCTCCTGGATCTGGGGGCCAACGACGTTCCGGTGCGATCCTCTTCGCTGTCGTCGGGGCGAAGCTGAGCGAGGGAATCAATTTTTCTGACCGGTAAGCTCGTTCACCTCCGCTCGACAGTGTCTTCCCCTGGGCCGACGTGCTGAACTTCATGCGAACTGATCTTGCTCGACAGGCTAGCCCGCGCTGTGGTCATGGTCAGTCGAAACCTTCAGGACATCTCTTTGCCTATATACTGACGATGAACCTCGTACTTTTCTCACCTTCCTCGCGTCAGGTCGGCCTACCGTTCCCCAATCTGACGTCCCCCGAACTCAAGGAACGCATGAATTACGTGACTGAGGTTTCTGTCGCCAACCAGATGCCCAACGGAGACAAAGCTGGAAGAGAGCGTGAGTTTTTGGTGTCCGTTGTGTGTCAACCAGCTGACCGCTGACCTGAGTCGCCTTCAGTGTACATGAACATCTGCATGAAAGCAGTCAACCAGTCCATTGGTATGCCTTTTCAATCATCTCTGTCGTCAGTATCCCTAACCCGACCTTACATCCTCACCCGACTGAACTTGCGCTTGGCCTTGCCCCGTATCGGTCGCTGACAGGTCGTGCGATTCGGCACGCCAACGATTACGCCGTTCTCATCCTGGTCGACAAGCGATACTCGCAGCAGTCCGTCCGCTCCAAGTTACCTCATTGGATCGGCGAGGATGTTCAGGTATGCCCGACCTTTGGCGAAAGCGTCAAAAACATCGTCAAGTTTTTCAAGGGCAAAAAGGTCGATGCAAAGTAGGGCAAAGCTCGATGCAGAGGTTCGCGTCCGGAACAGCAACTAGGATGCATGTTGCATGGATATATGGAAACAAAGGAAAGCAAAAGTGGAAAGAGATGACCAGAATGATGAGACCGGGATGAGAAGATATTGAAAGCAGCTCAATCAAGGGGTCGAGCCGATTGATCAAAGAAAGAGAAACGGATCATCAATGACCAAGCGATCAGTGACGAGGAGAAGCATGGAGAAATCATGCGGCAGAAGCGGACGCGGCGGCGGCCTTGGCAGCAGCTTCGGCTCGAACGGGTTCTACAAGATTGAACCAAGGAAACGGCCAGGATTAGCCGACTTGTCCACTGTTTTCGTGTGAGCTGTTGGACGAGACGTACCGAAGTAAGGATGCGACTGCGCCTCCTTGGCAGTCACTCGCTCCTGGTGATCGTATCTACATCAGGAACGGGGTTCAAGTTAGCATCCTGAAATGTACTTGTACTCAGACCAAGAGACCAGGAGACTGACCTCAGAAGCCTGTCCAGGAAATCGACGGCCTCGTTGCTGACAAATCTTTGGTTCTCGGTCGAAACGAAACGAGACCAAGGCTTTCGTTGGTAGCGACCGAGAATGTCGTCGTATTGTGGGTCCAGATCGATGTCGTACTTCTCGAGATACTGAGAAATTTTTGATTGAGGTCAGCTTGATCGTCAAATAACCGAGAACAGAATTATGCAAGCGATAAGACGAACAGCATATAGCTCGTCGGTTCCCAAAACCTTGGCAATCTTTCCCAGCTGATCGAAGTTGTCGTGACCATGGAACTATGTATGACAGAGGACGCGGTCAGTACAGACTCTCTTGATACAAAAAAAAAGAAAGAAAAAAAAAACGAGACCACTTACAAAGGGCTCCTTCCTGAAGATCATGCTCGCGAACATGCAACCCAAACTCCACATATCCCTGAGGGTGAAATGAACCGTTCTTCCGTCAGCCTCAAGTCTTGCAGATCTCGGCCCAGCAGGACAGGCTTTCAACTCACAAACTGTAATCATATTCCTGGAAATCGACGAGCAGCTCAGGTCCCTTGAAGTACCGCGAGGCGACTCGGACGTTGTACTCCGTGCCTGGATGGTAGAACTCGGCAAGTCCCCAGTCGATGAGTCGAAGCTATGGATCGGACGAGTGACGGGAAAGAATCAGTCAACAAGCTATTCCGAGCAGTGACCAGAAGGGTGTTGCCCACTGACAGTTCTCTTCTCGTGGTCAATCATGACGTTATGAGGCTTGACGTCTCGGTGCATGATACCTTTTGAGTGGCAGAAGTCGAGAGCTTTCAGGAGCTCGAGGATGTAGTATCGAACGTCAAAGTCGGTGAATTTGGGGTAGAGGACTTTAAAGTCGGTGTTGTTGACATATTCGAATACGATCGACGGAGTCTTGGACTAGCAGGAGAAATATTCGATCGAGGTTGAGCGGATGGTCGAGAGGAGGTGATTGTGCATGTGTGAGTTAAGGTCAAAAGAGAGTCAGCACACAGGAGCAAGATCTTAGAGGGGCACACACAAGACGACCGAAGTACAGGCAGCTGCCCGTAGCATCCAGAGGGGAAGTCAGGGAGCTCGCATGTTGGCCTCGACAGGCATTCAGCCGTCCCTGACCTCTCCAACCATCGTCACTCGTATTGAGTATAAGCTTCGTTTTACATCTCTGCTGAACTAACCTGCGGGTCTCTAACACAATCGAGCAACGCAATGACGTTGGGACCACCAGCGAGGTCCATCAAAATCTTGATCTCTCGCTTGATCTTTTTCTTCTTGACGGGCTTGAGGACCTTGACGACGCACTTCTCAGAAGAAGGCAGGGCGATACCCTCGAATACCTGAGATCAAAAGCGGAGCTAGCAAGGTGAGCATGGAGGATCATCTCAGACGGCACAGTCGACCATCGGCGAAGAGGCTGTTCGAGAGTGCTCGGCCCGTAGGTAGCTGAGGCTGAACGAGCTATACATACCTCTGAGTACTTTCCTCGTCCAACCTTTCGAACGATCTCATCTGTGAGCACATAGACGGGATAGAGGAGAACACCAGCGTCAGAGAACGCGAGGCGGAAGGCGACCGAACGGTTTCCCTTCCCTGCCGGACTGGGGCGACAGCACTCGAGCGCGACACTGACAGTGATCCTGAGCTCCCCACTGGACCTGGAGATTGTCTAAAGAGCGGAGAAACGGGGTTTTAACGTCAGCGTAGCTCTTCTCGACCTGACCCAAGTTGATGTAGCGAGGGATCCCTTTCCCAACCTGCTCCTTCTTTGAGCTGTTCCTTCAGTTCGCGCCATTCGCGGACACTGCG
Source organism: Udeniomyces megalosporus (assembly GCA_039545415.1). Taxonomy (NCBI): domain Eukaryota; kingdom Fungi; phylum Basidiomycota; class Tremellomycetes; order Cystofilobasidiales; family Mrakiaceae; genus Udeniomyces; species Udeniomyces megalosporus. Next base: position 252,538 of record BCKM01000024.1, on the reverse strand, counting down.
CGTCCAACGAATGGACGGTGAGGATCAGGGGAGTCAACTTACCATAGTCCCACCAAGATCGGCCAAACGTTTCGTTCGCGTTCGCGTAGACTCTCGACTAGAGGCGGACAAGACGGAGGGCGGAGAGAGGGTAAGTACAGGGTTGTCGGGGTGATGTAGTCGAGGGATGAGCAAGGTGAACGAGGACAGACTATGCTTCTACCGCCAGTCATGTTGGTACGAATGAGAGATGGGTGGGAGGATTGGAACCGTCGTTGGAGATTACTCCCAAGAACGAAGAGTCAGCGCCGAGCACCTTTCTTAATTCTCCTTTCCTTTCGCTCACCCACTTTCCGCTAACCAAATTCAACGCCAACATACAATCTATCAAAAAAGTCGATGGCTATATAATCATATCTCGACTCTGTCCGTACAAATCGCTGCGCTTCGAATCTCAAATCGCCCATAGCCAATTCCGACCTCTTACTTTCGGTAAAAGGTTCGCCTGAAGTTGAAGTAAAGCTGCAGGACACCTCGGTCGAACGAGCTCCTGAATCCTCTGCGCTCGCGAACAGGTAGAGCGAAGTCACGTCAGTACTTTCACCACCAGGGTTCTCGAGACACAGCTTTGACAGCGGGCGAAAGAGGCAACATACCTCTTGTGACTGTGTTCCCATTCTCGATTGACAATCTTGAATGCAATGTCCTCGTACGGCGGACCGGCAGTGAAGATGATGGTGGCGATCTCGGGTTGCTCCTTGTCCTTGACGATTCGGTAGGTGGGTGCTTCCTGAGGATTGATGAGATCTGGGTAGAAGATGCTGATGAGAGGACGAGACCAGGTGCAGATCGAGCATTAGTTAACCGGCTGTGGGAAGATAGGCGAGAAGGGCCTGAGCGTACTTGAATTTGTAACCCTGAACAACCTTTGGAGGTGGGTTGTCGGAATCGTAGTGGGTTTGATTGTATCTGGGAATGACGAAGAGGGCGGTAGTTAGGGTTGAAAAACATCCCGTACAGAGGACACAATGGCAGGAAACATGAATCATGGACTCACTTGTTCCATTCGAACCCAGTGTGGACTCGATTGAAGTACCTCGGCTTTCTCGCTCGGTACTTGTCTTCCCATGTGTAGCTCTTGCCGACCATCGCACCCTCCCCGCCAAGCCCCTCCTCGATGTTGAAGATTTCCTCTTCGTCGTCGAGCTGTTTGTCGGCCTCTGCACGGTAGAGAGCTTCCGCCTGCAGATCGGCAGCAGAGGCTGACGTCGACGCGGAAGGATCGGCAGTGATGGGTCGAGCTGATCGAGCGACGAATTGAGTGGACGTGATGGCTCGTCGTTTGGCGAACTATTCGAAGAAACGGAGGATTGTCTCAGCTCCGACGGCTCGAGTCCAATCTGGTCGCTTCAGTGCAAAGTGGAAAAACTCACGAGCTGCCTCTTCTCGACCAAAGCATCCACAACAGGGATTTGCCTATCTTCGTAGCTAAGCTTGGTGCCGTCGATCATCGTCGGCTCCATAGTGTCGTCCCAGGCCGAATCCTGATCATCCTCGACAACAACCATCTCGTCGTCATCGTCGCCCTCGATACCTCCACCCTCTGCGTGGAGATCACCTCCATAGGCTCCAGATCGAGAGGCCGTGTGCGAAACGAGCGCGGCGACGTCGGACTGGACCTTGAGCGCATCCTCTCGTTGACGGAGTCTCAGCTGCTCGAGTCGATTTTGAAGGACAATCTCGTGCATGGTCTGCAGTCTGGCCTGGAGAGAGTAGACCGAGATGTGGATCAGTCACCTCGCTACATGTATTGCTTCCCCCATAGTCAAAATGAAGTCACATACCTTAGCCTTCCAGACCTCCAAACTTCTCAACAAGCCCTCCCAGTAATCATTGTCGACCGGCTCGCCGCTGTTTAGTTTGGCTCGGACACTCCCTTCCAGCTGCTCAAGCTCGGTAAGGGTCTTGCCCCCGAGCAGCTTGCTAATCTCGGCCTCAACGGCAGCAGCAGACGAAGCGGCAGATGGGCTCGATCGAAGCTCTGCAAGACGGGCGATGCAGACAGTTTTCATCGACTGTCAGTACCACGGGCGACAAAGCAAGATTGGGTGACACAGTCAAGTATAGTCAGCGATTTGTGATGTTGAGAAGGGACGACATGGTAAGGAGTTCACAACTGACCTGCCAGAACTCGACGTTCGAGGGGGACTTTTCGAGAGACAGGTAGAGTCGGATGTCCTCGTAAAGCTCTTCAGTGTCGGAGAGAGTAAGATTCTACGAGCGAAAGAGGGGCAAGGAGTCAGCGAGGCGTCGCGTTGCCAGAACATGACCCTTTCCTGCAAAAGGACCCGAGCGAGACGTACCTCAAAGATCCTGTATGGCTCCTCAAGATCCATCTCCAAGCCAGCTTCATCCCAACCCCAGCCACCTCCCTCTTCCATCTCTCCGTGGCCACCACTTCCACCCTTGCCCATGACACCTTCCTCTTCCTCCTCTCCATATGGTCGAGCGAATCGGAGGTTGATGGCCAAAAAATCGATGGCCTTTGCCCTGTTTTCCCTCATTCGAATACCAGCTCGTCGACGAGCTTGCTCCAAGTGGAAGTCGTCCTCTCGATCGACCCAATCTTGCATGAGCGCCGATTCGGCAAGTCGAGCGAGTCGAGCGTCTTCCTCCTCCCGGAGAATCATCTCTGCCTCTCGTTCGGCTCGACGCTTGTTGAGGAGTGCGAGTTCTTCCTGTGAGATGCAGCAGATGATACGATATGTAATCGGGCATGAGTAGTGATCAAGGCGCGGTGATCGGATGCTCGCCCGCAGGGCCTTCCTGTTTGCCTCTCCTCTGATCTCCGAGGTAGCACGATACCTGAAGTCCCTTCGAAAGACCGTCTGAAACTGAGAGACAGGTCGACGAGAGGAAATTTGCGATCGACGTACCTTTGCTTCTGCCCTTCTGAGAGCGTCTCTTCTCTGTGCTTCTTCCGCCGAGATACCAGCCTTCTTCTCCTTCTCGCTCTTCTTCACCCATTTGAACTGGACTCCGAGATTAGCGTCGTTGAATGGGTTGTCATCTGCAGTATACATCGAGAGTTCGGCAACGGCGCGAGCATCCTCAGCCTCACGTTCGCGTCGAGCGGCTGCCTTTGCTTCCTTGCGAGCGGACTTTGAGGGTGACTTTGATCGTTTACGTTCTCTGTAAGAGAACAGAATTGAACAAAGGGCGCAGGTACGGACGCATGTCAGCCAGCTGAGAAGGATAAGCGAGTAGGAACGACTCGAGATCGTCACGCAAGACTTACTTCTTGTCCTTCTTATCCCTCTTGTCGCTACGATGGTCTCGGTCGTCGTTTCTGTCCCTGCTGTTACTTCTCCCTCGCTTCCTGTCGGACCTATCTCTACCCCGGTCATCGTCTCGGTGCCTAGGTCGGCCGGAGTCCCTCTTCCTGTCGTCATCGTCCTGCTCTCGTTGCTTGCCCTTGTGACTTCGGTCTCGATCGGGAGAACGACTTCGCTCTCGTTCTCGACGAGATGATCCCCCATCCTTAGTCCTTCGTTCAGCGTAGGGTGATGGAGACCGAGGCATGGCGTGTGATCTGTGGTTTGTGGGGGTCGATTGGGTCGGGAAGCTAGGACGAGATTCGCGCACTTCAGGAAAGACTCTCGATGCTGAACCTCGTCCTACCGCATACACCACATCTCTCATCAGTCATAAGCATCTACACACAAAGAGCACACGCAGCGCCTTCGTTTGCTCTCAAAATGTATCCTCAGAATTCCCTTGCGTTCGGTATTTCGCTTAACTTGCATGTTCGAGTTAAAAGCCTCGAGGATCTCTCTCATTTGACATGTTGAGCGATGGACTTGCAGAAACGCATGTGTTGCAGTGCATATTGGTATTGATACAGATGTGTTTGATGTTTTGACCGTCTCCAACGTAGCCCAGAAACATATGCTTGTAAGCTTATCGGCCTCCACCAGACTGGGTTCCCCTGTCAGTTGATAAAACAGAATCCTACGTCAGCTCGCGAGTTCTAGCAGAACTAGATCAAATCTCTTCACTGACCTCGAGTCGTTGGTGTCGGTAAATCGACCAGAGATCTTCTTGCCCTCCTGCATCTGACCCTTCTCGAGGATCTGGGTGATGATGTCGCTGCAGAAAGGAGGGTCGGCATTCCGTCAGCCGTGGTGTAGCGGATCAAAGTTGATGAAGGTTGAAGAGGAACGTACACATCCTTGGAAGTTCCAAAGGCATTCTCAAGCTGAGCCTTGGAAGCCTTGCCGAGCTGGCCAGTGACACCCTGAGAGGAGTGGAAGACCTCGAAAGCTGGTTGAAGAAAATGAGCGTGAAAGTCAGCACGGGTGGCTGAGGAAGATGCCGAAAAAACAACAGACAAGAAGCTCACAGTCGACAACCTCAATCAGGGCGACAGACTTGTCGGTCTTCCACTTCTTGAACTCCTATGAGATGAGGTGGGGAGATGGACAGGGATTGATGAGCTAAGAGGATCTCCAAGGGAGAACGGGTTCGCCTAAACGTACATCCTCGTTGATGAAGATCTGGAAGACCTCAGTGGTGGTAGAGTCGGGCTGGTAGATGCTAAGAAGGCCGAGGTGGGATGTGAGGAAAGGGAGGGGAGGTCAGACGGGAGGGTGAGATGAAAAGAGATGGAGATTGTGAGGGCGGAAGGAAGGATGTCAGACTAACACCTTGGTGAGTTCCTTTCCCATGATGAATGTGTGATTGAGTGTTAAGTGGGTGGTGTGTGATGGTTGCTGTGAGTTGAGTTGTTAGAAGATGATGGTTGAGATGAAGCCAAGACGGTGGATTTCCCTGGCCTTTTTCATCGCCCCAAGGAACCGTCATCGAAAGAGTCCCTCGGATGATGACGTCTCTCTTCTCTCTCTCCGTTCTCCTCCCTCCGTCATTCGTTCGATCGCTCGTATCTTTCTTGCCCTTACCCTTGCCCTGAGAACACTACCAAATTTCTCCAACCTCTATTCAACATAAGAATCAATCAAGAACATGGAGAGAAAACAGGAAAATAAAACAATCTGCTCGCCAACAGTCGGCCGAAAGAGAATGATCAAGGCAGTCAATGTGAAATAAGAGCTGGACGAAGAAAAAGCTGAAGATAGTAACGTAGAGGTTGGAGCAGTCATAATGGCAGGTGGAGACGAAGCACAACAAGAACATGGCGAGTAGTCAAATGAGAATCCACTTCCACCACCCGGCCCTTACTTGCTGCCTCGAGTCAACGCAAACACCGCCAACACCGCGACACCGAGGAAACCGATGCTCGCCGGCAGCAGAAGATCCTTGGGAATCCCTGCGATCGAACCATCGCCAGCACCGACCCCAGAGTTGGCCGCCGCGAGGGCAGAGGGAGAGACGTGGACCTTGGCCGACGGAGCGAGGCTGGCTTCTTTGCTAGGCTCGGGCTGAGACTTTTCTTCAACCGAGGGAGAGGTGGGAGCAGAGGCAGGGGCTGCTGAAGGTGTGAGGATGGCTGAGGGTAAGGCAGAAGGGGAGCCGATCGAAGCGGGTGCCTCGGTCTCTTCCTTGAGGGAAGGGAGACCCTTGGGAGGCTTGGGTGGAGAGATGGCCGAGGGAATCGAGGCGGGAGTAGGGATGACGGCGGGAGCGGCGGGAGGAGCAGATGGAGGAGGAGCAGTCTGAGCCTTGATGGCATCGTCCCAGACTTTTCCGCCCGAAAGGTAGAGAACGACCCGATCCGTCTTCTGGGCCCGAGCGACTTTGACGGCGTCGACGACGTCCCCGTCGCTTGTCATATGAATGAGGTCTCCATCGTCGTCCGTGTACGAGAGCGTGAAGTCGGCGGGATCGGGTTTGGGCAGGACAGAGGTCGTGACGATGAGGTCGTCCTCGAGGAGTGTCGTCTTCTGAGCAGGATCCTCCGTGAAGAAGGGATCCGAAGTAAGCTTGCCAGTGACAATTTCTCGGAGGTTGTCGAGCATGTCGTTTCGGGCCTGGAATCGGTGGGTTCGTCCAGAAGGCGTTTTGAACTTGAAAACGTAAGTTCCATCGTCGACGAGAGCGCTCTTGGCTGCCTCGCTGGCGACGGGTCCTCCCTTCCTACCTCCTACGTCGCTAACATCGTCCGCTCCAACAGCAGAGGCCGAGTCTCCAGGCGCGATGTCGGGAGAGGTGGGGTTCATGTAGGACGACTCCGCTCGCATCTGCCCGGGGCGGGAGGGTGTTCGAAGAGCGCCAGACGAGGATGGGGGGGCATGCGAACCAGACGTGGCCGACCGAGCATCGTCATCGTCGCCTTGCTGGAGCGAGTCGAAGAACTTACCCCACATCGGACCGTTGTTGGAGCCGACATCAGACGCACCGTCCGCGTTCCCGTGCATGTTACCAATCTGATCAAAGCACATCACTAGCAAGTCAACATACGGTCTCTCCAAGAGATGCTGGCTTGAGATGTATGCTGTGGCCTTACCTGCTCGAGCGTTGCGTAGGTGAGCTTGAGGACGTCGACGATGCCGATTAGTCTGCCGTCCGACTCGACGACGGGAAGGTTGAGGTAGTGGCCGACTAGAGTGACAGGTCGGGAAGACTTCGTCAGTACGAGGAAGCGAAAGTGGAACAACGTGACGAGGGCGGGCAGGCCGATCCGAACGAAGGGTACCGACCGTGCATCTTCTTGAGGGCATCCTGAACAAACATCGAGGGAGGGGCGGTATCGGGATGAGGCGTCATGACCCTGACGACACTGCATCTCTGACTGTCGAGGCCGGCAGCGATGACTCTGAGGACGACGTCCTTGCTAGTGAAGATTCCGACGATTTTTTGCTGTCCGTTGACAGCCTCCATGACGCAGACGGCCGTCGTTCGTCTCTCCTTCATGAGCATCGCTGCCTCCTTGACGCTCGTCCTTGGACCGACGGTGGCGGCTGGCTTGCTTGGGTCGAGAACGGTCGTGAGGTCCGGGAGGGCCATCTTTTCTCGAAGCGAGTCGACGTAAGCGAGCATGGCCGCCGCTTGAGGGTTCGACGAGAGACCGGGGCCGAGCTCGGATTGAACGCCGGCGAGGGCGGCAGAAAGTTGGGCAGAAGCAGACGATCCTCGCTCGACCTTTGCAAGTGCCTCGTGGAAGACTTTGGTGATGTCGAGCAAACCAACGACGTCACCTTCTTCATTGCACACGGGCTGAGGACACGACGCGAAGCTGATTAGCCACAGATCAGGTATGATGGGATGTAATTGAGATACGGATGACTCACAAGATGTCGGAATCCTCGCGAGACCATGAGCTGAAGAGCTTCAGTGGCTGAAGTGGTGTCTCGAGTGACCATCGGGTTTCGGGTCATGATAGCCGAGACGGGGGTGTTCCTGGGATCGAGTGATTCGGCAGTTACCTGTTGATAGAAGGAGGAATGTGATGAGCGATGGTCGATGACCATCGGAGGGGCATAGATCCTGACTCACCCTGAAGGCCAGATCTTTGGCGGTGAAGATACCACTAAGACCCTCCTCATGATCCACAACCAGGACGCAGTCACTTCTCTTGGCCGCACAGAGCTGACTGGCGTCGGCGACGCTCATGCTCTCTGGGACCGTCAAGGCAGGGCTCGGCTTCAAGCCAGCGACGGTACCCTTCTTGGCCTTGCCTCCACCCTGCCTGCTGCCCCGACCACCCGAGTTGCTGTTGTTGGATTGAGACGACGGAATCGTCCTCTTACGCGAGAGCTCGTTCTCGATCTTCTTTCGAATCGCCTGGAATCGACCGGTGAGGGATTTGGATTTCGTTTCCGGCAAAGGGGTGATTTCGGAATGGGACCGGGAAAGCGTCGAGCGGTAACGTTTGCGAGAAGATTCGTTCGAATCCGATGAGGTCGAGGCAGCATGCAGAGAGGTAGTCGAATCAAGAGATCGAACAGGTTCGCGGGGAGGGATGGTATCCGAAGTCGAGCGTCGTTTGAGATTCACGCCAGATGAGGAAGGGGTCGGGAACGAGATTGAAGAGCGTCCCGATGGGACAGAGGTCACCGTCGACGAAGCAGGAGGCGAGGGTGATTTAAGAGAGTCGACAGGAGAGAGGAGGAAGGAGTCGGTCACAGGAGAAGGTGTCGCCATGAGGTCGGATTGGATTGGGCCAGATGGAGGCATCGTCCCAGTCGAGAGGGTGAGATGAGGGGAGGGATTGGATGGAGAAGAAGAAAGCTGAGTGAGATGATGGTTCAGAGTGTGCGTCTCACGAGGGAAACTAGAAGCAGAGGGAGGGGGCAAGAGGCAAGGCGGGCAAGGCCCCCCGTCTTGTCAGGGGCACCCTAGTCCCTCCCTGTCCATGTCGAAGGGCGATTCTTAAGATGGATCAAGCTAAATTTGAACCCACTAACCTCGTCTCGCTTCGACTGCTTCAACCTCGTAGCCCCTCCTCCGCCAGCAGGCGACGAGATGGGCGATTCAGCACGACCAGAGTTAGAGAAAGATGACCTGTTGAGAGAGCGCAAGTCAGTCAGGCGATGTTGAAGACTCCACACACGATATCCGGACGACACGGTGACGACGGGAGCCGAGAAGGGAGCTCGAGGGGGCGGAAGACGAGTTTGACCGCCTCGACGGGGGCTGGTCGATCGACTTGAGTCTGAGGATATTGTGTCGGTTGCGGCTGACCTATTCAAGAGTCTAGAGGAGAAGTCGACGAGAGGCAGACGTGAGAGAGACATGGGACTCACATGGAGGATGGGATGGGAATCTTGGACATTCACGACTTCGTGATGGTTCAAGAATGAAAGACGCGCCTGGGAAAGAAATCACTCATTCAACTTTCGTTCAACCGCCTCATCACCAGTGGCCGTCCGAACGTTCAAAAGTTCATCAAGAAGGAGAGGGACATAGCGCGTGATGAGTGGGCGAGAAAGAGACAGCTAAAGATCGAGATCCAAGAATGGGTAGAAAAATCGGGAGATAAACTAGCAAGAGAGGGGATCACAAGCAAGAGCAAGAAATAAACGAGAGATGGTGATAAAGCGCCCCCGTAGATGAGGAGGGAAGCAGACGCGAGGCTGAGCTTGGTACTGACGGACGAGGGGGAATCAAGTGGAAGAAGCAAAAAGCGAAGAAAAACCGAGCAAGATGAGGAAGAACTAGATTAGGTAGAATAACGGATAGGCGTGACAGATGCGATGGTCTCAACGGCGACTCGAGCGCTAGCTCGAAGCGATGGCGGTGATGGCAGTTTGTTGAGCCAGCTGAGCGGCAGCTTTGGTAGCGGCAGCGTGCTTCTCGTTGGCGGCCTGACGCAACCGATGGATCGTCAGCGATGAACAGGAGTTGACTCTACGAAAGAGAACAAGCACAAACCTGGGATATGGTGAGGTAAGCGTTTGCTCGCTCGTTGTCTGCGACGAGCATCTGGGCTTTACTCTGCTTCGGGGCTTGCGTTGGAGGAAGGGACTTGACGCCACCCTCTGCCTCGGTTTCGCCAGTCCATTCCTGGACGGAGCGCATGAGGGCGAGGAACTACGAAGAACCATCGAGAGAGGCAGCAAATGGCATAGCGTGATGTCAGTAATCTGGTAGAGTCTACGCGAAGCTACATGAGAGGAGAGAACGTACCCGCTCAGTCTTGCAGAACTGGAGGAAGATTAAGGTAAGCGTCAGTCAGAGGTCCTGCAAATCATCAAGTCGAGCATCGATCGACATACCTTTGGAACGGAGTCAGTCGCCATCAGACGGAAGATGTACGTCTGAATCCGCTCATACATCCGCAACATTGTCTGCAGCTGACTCGCGTGCATGGTCTGTCCAACGGGTTGAGGCAGTTGACCTGCTGCAGCAAGATCCGAGTCGGTAGTGTCAGCAGTCTTGAGAGCGGCCTCTCGTTGAGCAGCGGCCGCCTCTGGCAAGTTTTTGGTGACGTAGGCGACGAGTTCTCCTCGAAGGTTATGGTCGATGTTGAGCTCTGAGGGAGAGTGAGGAGCGAGGTACCCATTGTAGCTGTTTCGATCCAGGTTGTGTGGAATGATCGCGAGAGTTGATGATAGTGCGTCAGTTTGACCGTTTAGGTCAGCAGGAACCATTAGACAGCAGCGACGGGAACGATGGTGACTAACATGACGAATGCCATGCCGATGAGATCCTGATGATGCTTCTCCATTGTTGAGCTGGCGCCAGTCTTGGCTCGGGTGCCGGGGCCAGCCGCAGCGGAGGACGAGGTCGAGAAACGTCTTTTAAAATCTTGAACGTCCAACCAGTAGTTCTTCATCGTCGAGGGAGTAAGAGAGCAGACATCAGGATGAATCATTAGAAAGATGACTCGGGACACAAGAAGAGACGGACAAAGGGGAGAAAGACTTGACGCACCAGATTCTCCTCGCAAAAGTTGCTTCGAAGGAACTCTCGGAAAAGACTCCTGAGCGCAGGCTCCTCGAGGATCTGGGTCAGCTTGGTCGTATGACTCTCCTTGAAAGCGTTTAATCCTCCTCGATCCCTGAGTTCATTCTCTAGATATTCCGTCCTCGCCTTGTCGCTGAGATCCATCTGCTCGATGAGCTTTGGATCGAGGCCAGTCGTGCCACCAGGTGCTCGCATGCCTTGGTATCGCTCATCGTGCGGGTTCTCGCGAGAGTGTCGTTCGTCGTATGAGGAAATTTTGGCGCCGAGGCCTGGGTGTTGAGGCGAGGGAGAGGCTTGAGAGGCGAGGGAGTTGGATGATACTGAAGGGGGTGGCGTGCCTCGCCCAGAAGGAATCGATGAACCCCAGCGAGCGAATCGGGCACCGTGTTCTGTGATCCGGTAGATTGCTTTGTCGGTCGCTCGGAACTCGGCTTCGGCCTGTGCACGCGAGGAAGATCGAGCAAAGAGAAAGTCAGCGACGGACCCTTGTCGAGCGTGATGAGATGTGTTCACATCACGTACCTTGACACCCGGCTCGTCCTTGCCTCGAACGGTGATGATCATACAGGTGTCCTTGTTGATCCTTCCCTTCTCAGACACCAACTCGAGGAATCCGTGTCGGACAAACTGGGCACCGTTTTCGACGGCCTCCTCTCTCTGAGCCATAGTCGTGAAGTCGAGGAGCCAGTCGACCATCGACATGGCCGTCATGGTGTATTCAATAGTAATCATCTTACCCTTGATCTTGTCGGTGAGGGGTCGGACGGCGATACCAGAGGTCTGGTCTATCGAGTCTGTCGATTGGAATCGAGAAGTGGAGGCAGCGGCGGTGTTGTTGGTACTCGAAGCTTCTGGCAGGAGATTTGGTGTACGACCAACGAATCGTCGCCAGAGCATCTCGATGACTTGACGCGAGGTGTAGAGTTCGTCGTCCGTTGAGCGACGCTCGAGATGGAGTAATTTCATGCCTGGTGATGGCCATGTCACAAACAGAAGGCTGAAGTCAAAAACAATGCCAATGATATTTTTGCGCAGAGCAGAGGGACGCACAGATAGGTTGAGAAGCGAAAACCTTGAGGAGTTGGTTCTGAGAGATACCGTTCTTCGCGACGAAGCGTTCCAGGCTAATGACATACAGAACAAGTCGGGAACAATAGCAAGAGGGATCATAGTGAGTCAGGTCAGACGTGTTTGGGAAGTACTAAGCAGAGCGAGAAGATAGGAGACCGACATGTGAAGACCCTTGGCCGTGATCATGTAAACGCCTCGGTCCTTAAAGATGCTGCTTCCTGGGTCCGCTGCGTTCTCGATGAGCCTGGCGTCAATAAAGTGCTGACACATGTCCTTTGCCATCTCTCTGCTCATCGTGAAGGTGGTAGTGGTGGTGGTAGTGATGATTCGAGCTGGGTCCTTTGGGTCGGCGGCTCGATTGGATTGAGAGAACTTGAGAGACGAGAGGTTGAGACAAGCTTCATCGCTGGTGGTAAGAGATCCCAGGCCTTCGTAAGCATATATGTGCAGGTACGCGGAATAAAGCCGTCTAGAGTCCTGGTGAAGATCAGAACAGAAAGCACCAAAACTCACGTTGTGAAGGAATTGGGGTACGACTTGAAGAACTGCCTATGGGTATCGAGTTCGAGGGAGACGATCAAGGTCGAGAAGAGATCGTGAACGTCCTGTGATGAGAGATGCAGCAGATCAGCATGGTACTTGATCAATGTTGGCAGTGCTCGCACAGGCCCCTCCCATCTCGAGCAACAGCTGTAGAACATAAAAGACAACGCCTCTGTTCCCATCACACTGATCTACTATCTCAGTTCGTGATCCCCATGTGCCTGACGTCGCCTAGGACTTTAGCCATCTGCTGCGTCTTGTCGCCCTCGTTGACGCCCTGACACCCTCTCTTGTCCCCAGTCCCGAAGATGCATCCTTCAAACGTTTCCCTTTCCATCGTTGATGGGTTAAGAAGGGGCTTGACCGAGCAGCAACTCACCTTGACGAATGGTCGACCTCGTCTCGAATTTTTCATCATGTGATTGGTAGCGGTGGTAGCCATGTCGGGCTTCTTTGTTGTGCCAAGTCGATTGGAAGAGGACCAGGATTCAGTGGAGGGAGATCTTGGTGAAGTGTTAAATTTAACTTTCGGAAGGGAAGCGTAGGAAGATGGTGAGGAGAGCGTCTTGTAGCCGGCAGACGATCGTTTGGAGAGGTTTGAGGGTGAGAGCGGATAGGAGGAATCCATAGAAGTCGTTGGTGGATTGTGCGGTTTGGATTTGAGGAGAGGAAGAATCGAGCGACCGAGTGAGGATAGAGAGGTTGAAGGGAGTGGAGAGGATGAGGACAAGCAGTAGAAATGGAACGTTAGCGAGAACAGATGATGATGCTCTATGGAAGGTAGACGAGGTTTCGACTCACTCACGAGGCAAGGGGGGGGAGGGTGCTGATGGCTGAAGGGATTTTTAGATTCAAAAGCTCCGAGGGAACGGGACGAGCTCAGGCCGGGAACGAGGAGCGACGAGAGGCGATGAAGGGGGGGAAGGGGGGACAGAGGGAGGGGGCCTGAGAGTTCGCGAGAAGGCCGGGATCGTCGAGGGGGCGGCTGCTGAAGAGGGGCGTCGAGGGAAAGACTGATGAGGGAGACGGGGTGAGCTACGGGATATATTAGGACGGGAAGGAAGAAGGAGATGTCGATAGGGAGGTCACGAGGGCGAGGGAGGAGAGGGAGGGGGAGGGGGAGGGGGAGGGGTATTATAAGGTGTTGGCGTTTGGAGTGGGAGAACGAATGTTGGGAATGCTTGGAACAACGATTTTCCTTTGCCTTTCTCATCAAAGGGAACACTCCCTTGCTCGATCCAATCTCCTCCTACTGCCGGCAAATGATCTCGCTCACCTTGGGATCACCCTACGGAGAAAATATGATGGATAGCGGTGAACGAACCCCCGTCTATCTGAGTCTGTCTGAGAGGGGCTCCCTCGGCCGCAAGGCGATCTCGGACCGAAGACCCCCCTCAAGCAAAATCAAATTCCCTCCCTCCTCTCGATCTCTCCATTCGATTCTTTCCTTTTCTCTCTAGCTCAAACTATCTGCCCTCCCGACCCCACCTAAGCATCCCGTCGAGTTTTTTCTCCTTCTTCTTCTCACCTGCTTGCCCGGTCATTGGACCAGATACATCCAGAGCAAGAGAGATGATGCTTGTTGAGAATCTCTCGCCGCAATCGTTTCGCCTCATTTCTCAATGCAGCGATACGAGTCCCCCGCTAGATGATGCGAGTGTATCCCTCACGCCAGCCGACTCGCGGACAGATATAGATCGTCCCGAATGCCATCGTTGGTCCATCGACGATTGACATCTGGTTGGCGTTTCCGGATTGTGCGTCCAACTGTCTCTCTGCCCGAAGAACATCGTGGTGAAGAGCGACTCGCTACTTCTGAGATGCCGGTGATCTCATCGCCGACATCATCCTCCCTGGGCGATCACCCCGGAAAGCTTCAGGGAAAAAGGAAGGGAACGGGCTCAAAACTCAGTCCTAAACAGAGTTTACTCGACTCAAGTCAAACGGGATCCGACACCCTCCGGATCAGGGACACAACAACGTGTCGGAAAATTCTCCTCGTGCTCAGTTCGAGTTTTCGAGTGCCAATGGGCAATTTGAACAGTGTACATGCATCGTTATCAAGTGAAAGCGGAACAAGAGCAAGGGCGAGAGGACAAAAGAAATAAACGCGATGGGTCGAGAAATCAATCATGCAAGGATTTGACGAGTTGCCAGATCTGGAGGTGAGGTGTGCGGTGTATGTATGGCGACAAGAGTAGAATTGGCAGGACAAGATATGAAAGAAAGAAGAAATCGTTTGCTTAGAGCTCATTGACAGCATCCATGCCTCCATCATCATCATTCTCGATCGTGTCTGAGGTGTCGACTTCCTGCTCTCTATCGAGACTCGGCTCCTGTGGCTCTAATTTCGGCCGCTTCGTCCTCCCAATCTCCTGGTCCTCACCGTCCAGAAGAGAACGCTCCTCCATCTCTTCCATCTTGACTTGCTCCAGACTCGAAGTCGCACCCTCAATGTCGAGGCCGACCGACTTTCTCTTGCCTAGAACCGTTCCTCCGCCGTTCCTGACGCTCGGACTTGACTCGCGATAAAGTGGAGAGGATCGTGGTGATGATTTGGACGGTGATCGGGTCGCCGATGAGGGTGAACTACCAGCAGCAGCAGGGGAGGCAGGAGAGAAGGTGGTAGCAGCGCTGGTGGAGATGAGTCGGTTGGCGATAGAAGATTTGTTGGAGGAGTCATGGTAGCAAGTCGCGTGGTAGATCTATTGAATGGAAAATGTACAGAATCTATCAGCACACTGGCATCAAAAGAACTACAAGCTCGGAAGACGACAAGAACACATACCTCTCCGTCAACTTCGACCGCGTTTCCCCAGACCCACTCCTCTTCGTCCTCCCTGAATTCTCCCTCAAACCCTTCCCGACAAATGCCACACGGTTTAGCCACCTTTTCTGGGTCGCTCGGTCGGATGACAAACTTCTTCATCAGCGTGGTCCGTTGAGCGGGGGTCAAACCACCGTTGACAAGCGGGTTGGCTGCCGATGCCTGACGAGAGTGGGGTCCAGACGATGAGGACGAGGCTTGAGCGTTAGTCGCGGAGGCGAGGGAGTCGGGAGACGCGTGATGAGAAGAAACCCAGTCCTGCAGGGAGTTTAAGTGGCAGAAAGGACAGTACGTCAGAGGATGCTTGGACACAGGCGTGGAATGTCGCGTGACTCACTTTTGCATCCACGAACCAGGCTCTACTGTTGCCCCTTCCTTCGCTTTCCCTTGTTCGCTTGTTGAGACGGAAGTGCCAGTCGAGATGAGTATCAAGTCTTTCTTTGCCTTTTCTCGACTGAGGCGCACGGAGACCGCACTGTCGACATTGGTTAGGAAGAAGGGATGAGAGGATCAGGGAAACTCGGGGCAAGGGACTGAGAGAAATGAGAAGCAGGATGATTACGTCAGGCTGAGCTCGCGCGAGAAGATAAGCGTCAAGAGGCAAGAGACGACAGAGAACGCACGCTTTCAAATTGAGATTTCCGAGATCCAAATCAAGTCCCAGTATCGTCTTCTCGTACTCGTCCGGGCCCTCAATCACGTCCTCTTCGATCATAACTTCATCTTGGTCATTGCTTTCGGTCTTTAGGGCTTCGAGTCTAGGCGGTGACGACGGTGGAGGACTTGGGACAGAGAGGTCCAGCGTAGCCGCCGATCCTGAGACGATGGGCAGATCGCTGGCGAGGGACGAGGGATGGACGGGGGTATTGGAGTTTGAGCGTACATTGTCGAGGGCTCCGGAAATGAGTGAAAAGACGTCGGCGGAGAGAGCGAATGAGGTGGAAGGAGGAAGAGCGGATGAGGCTGGGGGAGGAGCAGCGACAATCGGCGGAGGGATGTGGCCCGGAGGCGCAGGTGGACAGATGGCGAGCGTCGGAGGAGGTATGCTGACGGGAGGGGGTATGCTTGATGGGGGCGCCGTCCAAGTGGGTGCGATTGATCGCGAAGCTCCGTTAATTTCGTTCAGCTGGCTCTCGATGGCTCTGAGGTCGCCTTCGCTTACATCCACGGGACCACCTACGATCTCCTGGAGTTGCTTAAGGACATCAATCTGTCGTCGTGCCTCATCATCAGACGGATTCATGACGAGTGCTCGGGTTTTCAGCGTCAGAACAGATTGAAGCGAGCCAAGCAATGCAGGTCTCGATGGCATAGAGGAAGGAGCCAAGGACGGGGGATAGAAAGACGGATTCGCAGGCTGAGCATTCGGGATCGAAGGCGAAGGTCGAGGTTGGGGAGAAGGGATGTAAGCAGGCGAGGCACTTCCAGGTGGGGGGACCAGTTGCTAAACGATCGAAACATGACGAGACCGTCGAGATCAGTCAGCGATACGATTATTGATCGAGTCGCCAGTCGAGGGACCACGGTAACTCACCTCGGCTACACTTCTGCCCCAGATGTCGGCCTCGATAGTTCGTTGGACCTCGACACCAAAGACCTCTCGCCCTGCGATCCCTCCGTTCCGCCAAGTCCTCAGCATCTCTTCCATCTTGCTCTTGGTCGAGCCCTCGACGGCGCGATAAGTGGTGATGTAGAGATTGACGAGATGAGGAGGGAAGAGCGATGCATAAGGCGCAGGGAAGTTTTTGGAGATGGAGTCAAGCAGATAGAATGGTGGGAGCTTTTGAGGAGGAGGAGCCTGTGGACGAGAGTGAAAGCAGGAGACGTCAACTGCAGTGCTTGGCTCGCAGCCGATCAGCTGGGTCAGGAAGAGAACGCTTTGCCAGCGCATCGAAGTTCAAGGTCAGGTTTGAGCCAAGCGACTGACCTCTCGAATCCGCCGAACGAGCTCTTCGCTGATGACGACGGCTTTGTTAAAATCAGCGACTTGGTCTGCCGCGACTTGAGTCAGAAACTGAATGATGGGACGCGAGTTGACGGTAAGCGTCGCGAGGTGACCTCGAAAGAAGAGTCTAAACGGATCCTCTGGCTGATGGTACAGCGGATGTTGAGGCGGGGGAGGATAAGGCGAGGAGATGCGGTAGCCAGTAGCGGGGACCGAGGGAGCGCCATAGTGAGGCCTCTGAATTTGTTGAGGAGGATACGAGGGGTATGGAGGAGGGTAAGACATGGCGTGGGGTGGGGAAGAGGAGCAGGAAGAAGGATGGACGGATCGGGATGAGGACAAAGACGGTGAGAATCGGGAGGTAGCTAGATTTTCCTGTGGCTTAAGGCCAAGAGAAGGACAAGGTAGATGTAGAACTAGATGAT
Source organism: Udeniomyces megalosporus (assembly GCA_039545415.1). NCBI lineage: Eukaryota > Fungi > Basidiomycota > Tremellomycetes > Cystofilobasidiales > Mrakiaceae > Udeniomyces > Udeniomyces megalosporus. Next base: position 235,383 of record BCKM01000024.1, on the reverse strand, counting down.
CTCGAGCAAGTGAACCGACGTGGGCCAGTCAAGGATGAGTCAATCGTCGTTGAGCGAGCAGAGAAGGGTTTTGGGTCCTCAGGTTTGCTCTCGGTTCGTTTGAATGGCAAAGGGGGCGCTCTCAGGGGGAAGACTCTCGGACAGACAGAGGTGTGGTCTGGTATATTCTATAAACGAATGGGCCGACTCTGAAGAGACTGTGAGGACTTGAGTGAAGAGAGGAGAAGAGAGGAGAAGAGAGAGAGAGAGAAGGAAAGCAGAAGGATCGCGATGGGACTGTGTGGTTTCGCGATGTGGGATCAAGGCTTTTTGATTGGAGTTGTGGGCGATGTGGATGGATAGATTGGATGCGATGAGGGAACACGGGAAGAGGGAGAGAGGAGAGGAGAGGAGAGTTGAGTTGAGGGAAGGGGAAGAGGAGAGTTGAGGTGATGGACGTTGTTGGATCCGAGTGAGAGCGAAAACCAAGGAGGAGACTGAATTGACTGACTGACTCAAGGTGATCCATCGCCCTTTCTCCTTGCCATTTCTTTGCTTATAGCTCGTTTGATTGACAGTCAATTACATCCTTCATCCTCTAACCTACTCGAATCTAATACCTCTCCCCGAAACATCCGACAACGACATGACGTATCATGACCCAAGTCCTCCTCGATCTCCCCTTTCCCCCTAAAATCACTCGAGGGGTTCGACCGCCCTTCGCCTCCCTCGGACCTCCTCGTTTCCTAACATCCCGCTTCAATCATCCCCACCATCGCCCACCCTTTCTCTCATTCACCTTCACACCGAAGCGTACGCTCCCCTCCCCCTCTCTCCTCTCCTCCGCTTCCCTCCTTTGCTCCCCGCTACTCGCATCGGACCATCCCTATCCTCGACCACCAAGGACCATATCCTTACGACTCCTCGTCCATGTCCCAAGCGATCCGTCCCCCGGCTAGAAAACGAAACTCGACAGCACAACACCAGCAGCAGTATCCCTCTACTCAACCTCCCGTCTCGGCTTCCCGCTTCTTCTCTGCCAATACATTTAGGAGGAATCCCAACCCTGGTGGAGGCGAGATGGGCGGGACGTACAGAAACTCGACCTTCCTGCATAAAGGTGAGTAAGTTTGGGCTTGTCAGGTTGATGTCCACTCGTGTAGGATTCCTTCTTCCTTCTCACTGGTCACAGGCAGCACCGTCGATGGCTGCTCGTCGTCGTTCCCGTTCTCCAGCGAATCGACCGCAGTTCTTGGTCAGATCGTGCTGTGACCCTCTGCCTCGTCTTAGCTGATAGATAGAATAGATACCTGACTCTTGCGAACGTCTATCGAGAACATCTGGAATTCAGACCACATAGCCCAGTCCGAAGATCTTGATTCGTCCGCAGCTAACTCTCTGTTATGATCAATCTCTCCTCAGGTTTCTTCGATCTCGTCGACGCCATGAGATCGTCACCTTCAGGTCCGAGGTCGCCCAACGCTCCCTCCACCCAGATGAGCTACGAAGACCGCCACATACATGCTACTCCAACTCCGTCACCTTACGCCTCGCCAGCAAATCCTTACGTTCAGTCTCGACTACCCCATAGCAAGAGTATGCCAACCGTCCCAGGTCAATATCCGGATCATTTCAAGTCACTAGCCCGAGCCCCAGTGAAAGCAGACGAAGTCGAGTACGGAGGGGCAGCTAGACGAAACGCAGGCAAGAAGATCGACAAGGGTCAGATAGGAAGACCAACCCAGTTTGTGTAAGTCAAACGTCCGATGAACTGTAGATTGATTTCGCCGGATCTTACCATCTGACAGGATTCATCTACCACGTAGCCACTTGATGCATGCATCGGATGCTGACCAGGCGCAAGAGCTCTTGATGAGATGGTCTGCCGAGGGGACTGGCAAGTTGCCAGGTTGGTCGCCCTCATCGTATTCTTCATTGCTGGAACATCGTCGATAACTCTGCCTCATCTTCCAGATCAAGAGTGGGCACGTACCGTCAAAGGCGTCATCCAAGATCGAGCTCGCGAACGACAAGCCATCGCCATCGCTCATGTACAAGCCCAACTTCATCGGGAGAGGTTCGAAATCTCTCTGTCGCTCTCCCTCATTCTCTCTCTGACCACCCGGCTCATCTGATTTAGTCAAGATACGCAACCTCTCCACATCGTCAATGGCATGCCATCGTCCGCTTACGCCAGCACAATCATGCCGACCGCTCGAACGCCAGGCAGCCCACCTGTCAATGCTCCTTCGCAGCTCTCCATATCAACTGTCGCTACCCAAGGCCACCCAACTATGCAAGGACATCCAGCTACGTCTTACTTCACCATGTCCCCTAATCGCCTCCACTCCAATTCACCTCAATCTCCGAGTGGACCCAACAAGCCGCGAGCCACGCCTCCTCAATCTCCTCAGTCTGTTGAACCTCAATCACAGTCCCCTCAGTACGCCCGAACATCACCAAGCAACAAGCCAATGCCCACGCCATACTCCACTTCCCCCCTTGACCGGACAAACACGAACCAGACGGTCGTCGTTCGACCTCTCCCACCTGTGCCTGACAAACCAGTCGCCAGGCCTACCGCCTCCCCGAACTCACCTCCTCGAACTAATCAACGATCACCGGACGGCTTACCAGGAACAGCCCCCAGCACACCCGTCCATCGAGCAAGTAGTGACCAAATGATATCCGCTGGTCCTCCGCTACCTCCGAGACCAGTCGTTCCAAGCTTGGAGAGTCTCGAGAAGGCGGCTAGTGCTGCCATCTTCTTTGGTCCGTGGGACTTGCTTCGATAGTCTTGCTGAATTCCCCGGGCCCAAGTTGAGCTGACTTTCGGGGGTGACTGTGCAATCGTCTCTACAACAGAGACTCTCTACCACGGCCTCCTCAAATCGCTCACGTCTCACCAGAATCCACATCTCACCCGAGAAAGACGTCGACTCGCTCTCGAACGTTCCTTGGATGCGACGTATGCATCCGAGTCAGAGCGCCGAGCTGCTCGCGAGCAGCTTCGGGTGGAAGAGAGTGCCTGGTTGAGGGAAAGGCGGACTAGAGTAGGCGTACAGGAGTTCAAGAGGCTCAAAATCATCGGCCATGGTGCCTTCGGAGTCGTTAGTCTGGTCCAGGGTCAAGGAGGATCGGGAGGCCTGTTTGCGATGAAACAACTTAGGAAGGCGGACATGCTTCGAAAAGGTACCGTCAACGTGAGCGGGCTATCTCACAACTATCGTCACTGACGCCGCTCTTTGACTATCACTTTCAGGTCAGGAGGGACACGTTCGATCGGAGCGGGATCTGCTGGCGGCAGCTGCTTCGGGAGGAGAGAACGATGCGAGCTGGATCGTCAAGCTTCATTACTCGTTTCAAGACGCAGATCATCTCTACTTGGTCCTCGTGAGTCATGTGTTGGACCTGTCATATCTTCTCATGCAATAATCACCATCTGACTGGAGCCTGCTCTTCTGACAGGATTACATGGGGGGTGGCGACCTTCTCAACTTGTTGGTCGAAAAGGACATTTTCCCCGAGGATTTCACCAAGGTACTTCTCCTTTGCTAGCTACTTGAGCATCTCCATAGTCTTTTTGACTCACATCTGCCCCGACTTCCCTTCAGTTCTATATTGCCGAGGTGATCATCTATATCTGGTTACCTTTTGTTTCTCGCTCGTGCTGATTCCGTTCCTTGCGGCCATCAGATGGTTCTAGCCTTGGAGGCTTGCCATAAGCTCGGATACATTCACCGGTTTGTTTCCCCTCCGATCGCATGCCTTTCTTCTGCGCTCACCCTTTCTTGCAACCTGTTGACTTAGAGACATCAAGCCAGACAACTTCTTGCTCGGCCCTACTGGAGTAAGTAGAGATTCAGTTCAGCTTCTTTCTGGAATCGGAAAGCTGATCACTCGCTTTACAGCACCTCTGCGTGTCAGACTTCGGGTTAGCTACCGATCTACACTGGTAAGTCTTCCTCTATTCAACCAGTCTGATCGCCATACATGCTCACCTGCTCATTTATTATCCAGGGCGCACGATACTTCCTGTTTGTCATTCTGTTGTTTTGAGGTTGGCGATTCGACGCTGACTGATATTCGCTTGTATTACCTCGGCCAGACTACGAGCAACAACGGGCCTCACTACTCAAGCGACATGGGATCGATCTCGAGGAACCCAGTCCCTCCTCCGGCAAGGCCAAAAAGCTCGACAGGAAGCAGGCCGAGGACTTGATGGGTGGAGTGCAAGGTCTACTGACGTGGCGGGACAAGAATCGGAAAAAGCTGGCTTATTCCGTTGCTGGCACCAACTCGTACATGGGTCGGTAATCTCTCTTATTCGCTTGTCAACATCTAGCTTTTCGCACCTGATTCTGATTTACCCGTACCTGAACTTCTCACAGCTCCGGAAGTCATCCGAGGTCTTGGTTACGGTTTCTCATGTGACTGGTGGAGCTTGGGCGTTATCATGTACGAGTGCCTGTATGGCTATCCACCCTTCGTTTCACAATCAAGGCAGCAGACCAGACAAAAGATCCTGGTTCGTCTTTCTCGGGCTACTGGGCGTAAAGGCAGTGTTGTACTGATCTGGCATGTTTTCTCAGAACTGGAACTCATCGTTAAGATTCCCGACAAAACCTCGGTATATCGCTTCAATCCATCGAAGAGCGCTCTACATATCCTGCTAGCTGCTGATGACGACTCTCACATGTCGTGAACTTTCGATCAGGGTCTCGCGAGAGGCGATCGATTTGATGCAAGCGCTTCTTTGTGAACCTGCAGATCGAATCGGAAGCACTGTGGAGCCACCTCGACCCAACTCGCTCATGCTTGCTGCTCGAGGCAGCGGTTTTGTCGCTCCCAAAAGTGACAGCTCTCTGGCCAACGACGGAGCCGACCAGATTAAGGTGAGCCAGTTGTCATCTTGATTATTATCGCCTAGCTGGACTGACGCAGCTGACCTTGCGGTTCGAAAGGCTCATCCTTGGTTCAAGGGGGTCGACTTCAAAAGTGAGATCGACCACACCCTTACTAGATCGACCCAAGACGTGAAGCTAAATGCATCCTTGACAGACATCCATCGACAGCCCGCTCCCTTCCAGCCAAACTTACAAAATCCCGCCGACACTCGACATGTAAGCGCATTTTTGAAGCTCCATCGGGCAAGTGCGGATAGCTATTGAACGCTCATGCTCTCTTGTATCCTCCTTCATACGCTGCAAATTGCAGTTCGACGACGATATTCCCAACGAACCCCTTGCTCCCGCCGGAGGAGGTGCTGCCGATGCAACCAAGGTACACCTCGTTCTTTAAGGGACAGCGAGGACGAGAAATCATCAGCTGATAATTTGATCGGTATCTCTCAGGATCCAATGTTGAAACATCGTGTCCATGGTGCTGGTGCCTTGGCTCTTCGGAAGAAGAATGCATTTGCTGGTTTCACGTAAGTCTCTCAACGGTCTAGATCTAGCTCGTTGATCAGGGCTGGTCTCATCTCTTCATGTCATATCGTTTCCAGTTACAAATCACCTCGAGCTATCGTCCGGCCCGACGCCAACTCTGTCTTTGACCTTTCGGAACGCTCGGCATCCGGTCGACTCACCATCGACACTCAGCATGCGATGGAGGATTTCCCATTGGAACCAGACGTAGAACCTATGCCCCTGACGGCGATCCCTACCCCGTCCACGCTTCGTGCTCGTGCTCTTTCCCTCTAAATGTATCTCTCGACCACCAGGTTCATTTAGCCTTCCGGCTCTCCAACTTTCGATACCCCTTTAGGTTCCTTGATCTCGTTTGCTCTTTGCTGTATCTTCCTTTCGCATATCCTAATTCTGGATGGATGATATCGCTCAAACGCGCGTCCTTGCAAATTGTACAATCAGATATAAAAGGCTCGTTTCATCCAATCCAATCAAGGGCCCACTGCCCAGATCCTGAAGTCCTCCGTCCCGACGCTCGTCCAACCCCAGAAGACACCCATCTCATCATCCATGACATCTTCGCCAAAGAAAGCGGAGGCCTCACCCAATTCCCTTCCTCCTCGGACTCTCTCGAGGCCAAAGTCGCCGCTACTTCTCTTCTCGCCATCGTTTGCTGTGGAGATAGTCGCGTTCAGGGACGATACACGGGACACGAGTGACGAAACTCGGATCGACTGAGCCTCGAGAGAAGATTGAGGAGATGGATGTACGATCGTCGACGTCGTGGTAGCAAGGATGGTCAAGGTTTGTGAGAATGATGTCGGTGAAAGGATAAAGGAAACAGAGTTTGGACTCCCCTGCCACTTCAGGGTAGCGATCGGCGAGGGAAGTGGTAGAGCGATAGGGAGGGACCAGATCGCGGTCTCGGTGCCCCTCGTCAGGAGGCCGAACCCGATTCGGGGTCTTCTGGCAGACGATTGCTCGAGATTCCTTTCGACTTCTTCTCCTCCAGCTGCTGCATCGATTGCATCGACCCAGAATTCTCGCACACCACCGACCCAGCAGGGTTTGTCGACCGTTTCGAAGCCGTCACCTGATCTCCTCTCCTTGTTACCACCCAAGACACCTTTGACGCCCTCTAACACGCTGCTCGAACCGGCCATGGTCTCCCTCGCGCCGCTTAGACTGAGTCTCCCTTTACCCTTCTCCTTCCCATTCGACGTCGATTTGTGGAGTCCAGCGACTGAGACCCTGGTTGCCGATTCCGACGAGCCTCGACCACGAGGGGTGGTCGGTGGTGAAGGGTTGGGCCAGACCAGTTCGTGCACCTGAGAGTCCAAGAGCCTGATGACGCAGGCCTTCCCGGCGGAACCTACGGCGTCAAGTGAGGACGAAGGGCCGTCCCACGATAGTAAGACAGAAAGTGTTGCTCTCTGCTTCGATGGGCGGTTCGAGTTCGGAATAGACTGGGCGAGAGAGTAAGCGTACATCCCTTCGTGCTGACCTGCGAGTCTGGTACGAGGAGGGGACACAGCTCGAGCGGGGTTTCGAGGCGGACGAGGAGGCGTAGCTGTTTGGCTCGTGGAGGAAGTGAGCGAAGCGACGGCTGGAGGGACAGGAGGAGCTGATGCTAGGATGAACGAGATATGATTCGGTGGTGAGGAAGAAGGAGGCGGGAGACCATGCTCCTACATACGGCCAAGATGTAGTGACTCGGTTAGTGATCGTTCGATGATTGGAAGACGTATGTCACTTGCTTTCGACTGACCTTGAGGAACCGGAAGTCGCTTCCCTTTCCGCTGCGGCTCTCGAAAACAACTACCGACGTCTGGCAAACGATGCCAACGACCACCGGCCTTGCTCTCTTCCGGTCGATATCCTCGCCTCCAACTTCCAGCTCCTCTTCCTGCGGCTCCCGCCAAAATCCCAGATGAATTCCATGACCGACACCTGCAGGCAAGGGCAAGACAACGTAATCCCTCGCCCATCTTAAGGGAAGGTCTTCGACTGGCAGCACATCCGAATCGATCGAGAGAACTGTGGATGATGACGTCGCATGAGGAAGTGGGGGTCGAGTGGTCTTGGTCGAAGGGGATACGGGCTTTCCCCCAGGAGCCGAGACTTCACCTTGCGCGCTGGAGCTCGAAGCGTGAGGCCTGGTTGATAGAAGGCGTCCAAAGGAGGTGGCAAGGCTGGAGAGGGGGCGATTGTGGTGCATGCCGAGTCGACCACCAGATGGTTGGTTGAAGTGAACCGGGGGTGGTGGAGCGGCGAGGTCGACAGGCGGGACGGCGTGCTATCAGAGATGATATCAACGAAGGATTAGCACATGTTGTTACTGCACGAAAGATATGACATGGCGCTGCCTCACCTCTTGAGCTGCTACCCATCTCGCGAGACTCGCCAAACTTCCCAGCTGCCAGACTCTGACCTCTCCGCCCTCAGCCGCCTTCCCTTGCTCCTGCCTCCTACATGTGATGCCGACGACACCACCTCGAGGGGTTCCACCCTCTCTTTCCACGACCGAGTCCACCACTCGCATCTCTCGAACGCCCAACCCCGTCCAGATCCTTCGCGCGCCTCCGTCCTTCAAACCCGATTCCGGATCGTTCACGTTGCGTGGGTCAAAGACCCAGAGGCCATCGGCCGTACCTATGAGGAGAAGAGAGAGTGAAGGAAGCACAATGGTACACAGAGGCTCGGATGGAAGATGAGGGATGAAGCGGGAGCCAAGGGCGTGGTAGAACAGAGGGGTGGGAAGAAGAGCTTCGGGTGATTGGTGTTGATGGGGATTGGATCGCTCTCCAGCAGGAGGGTCATCTTCGACATAAGTCTCGGTGAGCTGATGAGATGTCTGCGCGTTAGTGGTGTGGGAGGAGTGAGAATGCGACGCGTCTAGTGAGGAAGAACCGCTAAGGTGAAAGGCCCTTTGTTCAGCTTCGTTCATCCGTCGAACCACCTCAGCTTCAGCATCTTGGGAGGTGACAACAGTCTCTGGCGGGACAGAGTTCGGTGCTTCTTCTGGTATAGGTGAAGGTCTGGGTTGGAAGAACGCCTGCTCGGCCGTCGCTGGCAACAGGGGATCGGATCTTGGACCGTATCGTCCCTCACCCCAGCCGAGACGAGATCTTCTCCTCTGGTCTCGCAGCTCGTCCTCCCTGGCTTGCTGCTCATCGAGGTACCTCTCACCAGCCCTCTTTTCGATCCAACCGCGCCATCTTCCGAATCGTTGAGTGTCTCGTCCAGCTTCGCGATCTGCCTCGACGATGCCCTCATAAGTCGGCAACTCGCCTCCCCATTCTCCCTCCTCATGGTCCTCATCAACTAGATTGTTTTGTTCTTCGATAGTCTCCTCTCTGTAATGCTGGACGGATTCGTGCTGAGATTTGTGAGATGGTGTCGTGATTGAGGACTCGGCTGTAGAGAGAGAGGTGGTGGAAGGAGGTGCGGGGTCTAACGATGGTGGCAGACCTCGGGAGGGTCGGAGTGGTGAAGTTGGACGGGGCGGAGGACGCCCGTCGAGAGAGCTCCTGCCTGAATCGCTGTCGAACGAGCTGGAGCTAGGCCCGGTTTCGCTCTGTTGTCGCGACATCGCTTGCGACGGTCGCCGGGCCGAAGCGGTCACAGGATGTTGAGGAGAAATGTTCGGGACATCTTCGAAACCGTTGTATGCATCATCCGAGGGCTCTTGAACCGAATTGGATCCTTGGCCAGGAGCAGTCGGACTTGATGGACGGTCGGCGAATTGAGCTGGTGGTGGTGGTGGTGGAGGTGGCGATACTGATGACGGGGCTGGCGGTAGACGGTGAACAGGGCCTACCGCTAGATGGAGGGCTTCCCTTGCAAGCTTGTCGGGTGCTGGCTCGTGCGAAATGAGTGGATGGCGAGGGGGCAAAGGAGGAAGGGGTCGGGCCTGGGAGTGGGTGTCGAGTTTCGGATGGGATTGTGACTGTGATTGGAAGGAACCTGGACCGAAGGTATCATTACGAATGGGAAAATCAAGCTTCCTAGCTGGTAAAGGTGGTGGAGTCGTTGGAGGGGTGAGATTGTGAGTGGGATGGTGGTTCGTCGGTTGGTGGTTGGTCGGGTTGAAGCTGGGTGCTCTCGGGGGAAGAGGTGGTGGAATGGTCATTCTGAGTGAGGTGAATGACACAAGGGAGGGGGGACCAGAGCGACTGGTTCGATGGGTGAGAGGACGTGGATATGCGGATGATATCAACTCGGAGGATTCCTCTCAAGGGACGTTGAACACCGCCAAACAATCATACGTCATCATCCCTCCTTTCGTTTTCCTTCTCTTCACTTGCCCTCACTCAATCCTAACCTACAACTCATTCACATAGCATACATATCAATCCATCTCCGACCTCCACTACCCACTTCCATCCCGAGCCAGTTCCATCGAGCGCTTCCCGAAGCTGCTCCATGCAATCTTTCCTCTTTTCCCTCGGCACTCTTCTACCTCCCATCGCCTCGAGCCTCGCATACCTCTCCAGGACCATCAATTTCGACACTCCCTCCTTAAGCTGTTCCTTGCTGCGCCCTGTCACTCTTGCCCACTTCTCGGCGACTATTTCTAGATTGGGCGGCGCGCTCATCGTTGTCGAAAAGTTCCTTCCCTGGCACTCCTCGATGAGCGCGAGAAGGATCGTGATTTCTGCCTCGAGTATCGCCTTCGTCAGATGAGGTCCTGACTTGGAACCCTCATATGTTGAGATGTGAGAAAAAAAGGTCGGTAGAGCGAAAGTCGGGAGCGATTGAAGCTGGGGAAGCAAGAATTGAAGTGCTTTTGACATTGAGATGAGAGGCTTAGGGGCAGCTTGAGCCGGGTGCAGCTTGGTCATGGCGGTCGTTCGACGCTGAGGCTTGTTGGCGACATTTGAATCGGATCGAGCAGGAGTCAACGGCGTGATCGTTACCGTAGATTGCGGCGGAACATAGTGAGGAAGCGTGGTTGTCAAGGCGAGGATCTGACATCGTTGAATATGAAAAAACTTTGTGAGTCACGCCGGAGATAACATGCAGTATCCCGATGTAAGAGAAACGCACCAGTCCCATCACTTTGCCTGCTACGACCCTTCTCTGCTCCCATTCAGCTTCTTCCTTGTCTCCCAGATCGTACTTCGGCCAATCTAGGCTCTCCCCACCAACCGGCCTCCTTCTGCTAGCCTGATGAGCAAGTTTGCTCGCTGGAATCACATCGCCGTATGCACCTTGGAAAATGACGTGAAGTGGACGCGAGATGTCGGACCGGGAAAGGACCAAGTTCTCCAACAGAGTAGTTGCATACACAGATGTAGGAGATGGGGGGATTTGATGGATAAAGATCGGAAGCGGCAGGATTGGGCGATGGAGACCTATTCGTGAGGAGTCGTGCTTAGCAGGGGTGATCGTTCAAGTCATGGACAATCGTGTTGGGACGAACGTGATTTCTGATCATCATCATGGTTCAGGCCCTGAATCCTTTCGACTTCTTGCTGGCAAGCTTGAACCACCCTCTCTAAATCCTCTTCCCACAGGGCGACAGCCCAATCTAGAACAGCCCACCATCCCTGTTCGCCCATCCCTCTGTTCAAGTTCGCTCCACCGCTATCTCCCTTGACGACGGAGTACCCTTCCCAGAGGTCCTTCCATCGAGAGATTCTCCGGCCCGCGCGTTCGAGAGGAGATACATCCCCCGAGTCATCCAGCTCTTGTCGGGATGCCGCATAGGAGGGGAGTGAGGAGAGAAGAGGGGGTTCATAGGGTCTGACACGAAGAGTGGATTCCGGTTTGGGGCCTAAGCTTGAGCTAGGGTGCGAGCTAGGGGCTTCTTCTGATGAGGAAGTTGGAGACTCATGAGGGGAGGGAAGAGGGTATGGCTGGGTCGGAAAGAGGCTGGCAACTTGCTGTAGCAGGGAAACTGCCAATACTGGAATATGAGGTGAAGGATTGATATGGGGAGGTAGAGATTGAGGTACGTTGTCGGCTATGTTTGACGAACGCGAAGACTTTGAGGAGGAGGACGGTTTGTCGTCGGCGGGCGCCGTAGGTGAGGGTGTGAGAAGTGCGAGGTGGACGAGGGCGAGGATGTGTGAGCTAGAGTTTGAGAGTTAAGAAAATCGTCTTGAGTCGGATTGAGGATCTGTTTCGAGACCAAGTCTGGAACGGACTAGCTCCGGGTGGATGGATAGCAGACGTGTCTCCTACCTTGTTGGATAGAACTTTGGGCCAAGGAAGGAAGAAAGGGTATCGAGGCCGAGATCAACTGAGAGGTGGTTGGAATTTGAAAGCAAGGTGAGAAGATGAGAATGATGAATCGACGAGATTGGTAGGGAGATTACAGCTAATCGATTGATGGATATCCGCTCACGATGGGATTCCTCGAATGGGGTATCTATCAAACTCTGCCAGCTCGAGTTGAAAGGAGTGGGTTTGATCTGAGGAAGGGCGGAGGATGACATGGGACGAGGTCTGGGTGATGTCAGGCTTGCGTCAGACGGCGTCGGAGTGTTTGTACCGGCAAGAGCGGTATGCGACCTTCACGCGGAATCCTGTCGACCTCAGATCGAGCAATCAATCATAGATCAAGATACATGGGCGAGAAGTAAGGCCCCGATCCCGATCCCTCACATCCTCACGAGCCTGCTATTGACGTTTCTCAACCCAACCAGCATCACAAACTTCTACTCGGGCTCCCCTCCTCTCAACAGGCTGTCATTCCATCGTCATTCCTCCGCTCTCCTCAACGCTCATCTCTCCAATCCTCTCGCCAAGTTCATCCCATTCTCCTCCGCTCTAGATGGCTCAAAGCCCCTCTGCTCCACCCTTCCCAATGCACCCAACCATCTCTCCATAGTCTCCTGGGACCAGATCAGCTCTCTCTTTTCCCAGGGTGGTACCATCAAGACGGACACCTTCTTTACCAACGATCTCCAGCTCAAGGATGGCAAGGAGGAATCCGTCAAACATCTCCAGGGTGGTGTCCTTCCTTCAGGCGATAAGCCCAATCCGACCCTCGTCTTCCTGGGAACCGACGAGCGAGGTTCCTCTCGAAAGACTCTCATGGTCAAGCAAACAAACTCGCCAGATGATCTTCATCCCGAACGGGAATCCTCCCACCCACCCATCTTCGCGCTTGCCCTACCCCCACTTTCGTCCCTGGACGAGGCGGCCAAGAACCAGCTTGTCAAGCCCGGAGAGAGAGAATTCGTTGACAGCAGGACGGCAGCAGGAAGTGGCTGGGACATGTGGGAGGCCGGCGTGTTTGCGGAAGCTCGCTCGATGCTGGATTGGAACGGCAGGAACAAGGTCAGCACATCGCGGTGATGGTTTCCACTACAACTTGCTTCTGATCATCCTTCCTGGTCGTCACTCTTGTCCTTGTAAATGACAGTTCTGTGCCGGTTGTGGCTCTCCAGTGGTAAGTCTTGCTTCGAACTACTATAGACGTCTCCCAAGCCTCGACTCATCTCGTTGGATCGGCGCTCGGTCACAACAGTACTCGCTTTGGGGTGGATGGAAACTGTCGTGCACATCGATCCTCAATTCGGAAGCTTCATCTTGCCCGAGCTTCAAAGGCCTGAACAATTACGCTTATCCTGTGAGGCAAACTCATTTCCCATTCAACTTTAGATTAACATCGCTGACCATCTTCTATCTGATGGACAGAGAACCGATATGGTTCTTATCATGTACACAGTCTTTTTGGGTCGATAATGAGGTGTCAGGTTTGCCGCTAACGATTGATTCTAATCTTGTAGGGGAATCATATCGGACGATGGCGAACGCATCTTGCTCGGAAGACAGGTTCGTTCCCGAATCGAGCATGGTCTCTTCGCTCATCTTACTCACCTCCTCGAGTTCCCATTCTGGTCTTGCAGAAAGCCTGGCCTAAGGGCATGTACTCGTGTCTCGCAGGTGAGCTCTTTGTTATGTCATATCTTATGGCACTCCCTGGACCCATTGACTGACCACCACTCGAGTCAGGCTTTGCCGAGCCTGGAGAATCAGTCGAGGATGCTGTCCGTCGAGAGGTCTACGAGGAGTCTGGTATCGTCGTGGACGATGTATTCTACCACTCCTCCCAACCCTGGCCCTACCCTGCAAATCTCATGATCGGGTGCTTCGGAAGAGCGGATTCTTCTCAGGCTGTCAGGTTGGACCTGGACAACGAGCTGGAAGGTACGCCTTGTTCGGTTTCCCACGGGGTCGAAATTCATCCACTGACAAGATTGTGTTGGCTTTACAGACGCTCGCTGGTTCACACGACAGCAGATCCTTGACATCCTTGCCGACCCTCATGGAACGGTTATCAACCGACACGAACAGGCCTACTTTGATGTACGTCAACCGATTGAAGCCTCTTCACATATGCTCAGCCCTCCCCACCGCGAGGCTGTCAGCTGATGGTCTCCTTTGTCTTTTCCCCTCTTAAGCCTGGAGCTGCACCGAACACTGCAAAGGCTCCCGCTGAAAAGTTCAGATTGCCGCCCAAGACTGCCATCGCGGGCGTCCTCACGTCGGCTTGGGCAGAGGGCAAAGTCGCAGGGTTCGGGTTCAACTCGAAGACCGAGAGCGTAGAGAGTGGTGAAAATGGCGAGGTCGGTGAGGTCGTACGGGAGGATGGTAGAGGAGAGACCGCTCGAATTTAGGGTTGCATGCCATAAGCTTTCTCGCAGACGGACCAATGTGTTTGATTCAAGCCAGCGACGGACCACTTCTGAAATTTCTTGGGAAGGATCGTGGCGAACAAGCCTACTGCTTGGTGCTCAATCGAGTCGCAAAACAGCAGCGCAGGTTTCGAAACGACAAAGAAGAGGCAGACAAAGCTACAGAGGGTCATGCATATTCAAGCGAGACGGGGAAAGAAATCGTCAAGATGGCTCGACCTATCGCTGGAAGTAGACGCGTCGTTACCGCTGAGGTTATTGGCATGATCCTTGCTGTTGATCGAATGGTACAAAGTGTTGCATCTGTTGTCCACCATAATGCTGTTGATGTTGCTGCGAGGATGATTGAGCATTCGGGCCTTCTCCTCCGGTAGACGGTAACGGTGGTGGAGCAAGAGCTCCTGATTCAAGAGCAGTTGGGATGAGAGGGGGCTGATGGGCAAAGATTTCTTGCTGCTGCGGCTGCTGTTGTTGATGAGATTGATACCGAGAAGAATGAGGGTGTTGAGATTGAAGGAAAAGCTGGGATTGATAATGGAACGATCGATCGGCCGACGGCGGAACAAGGAGCGGAGGATGAAATGATGAGGCACCGGAGGATGAGGAGGATGGATGAGAAGAGGCCGTCGAAGGGTTCGAGGTAGAGTTGGAGGCCGAAGTCGAATTTGCAGATGAAGAGGTTGTCCGAGGTGGCGGTGGCTGTTGTCGGTTGTTGGAGGGTGATGTAGCGGACGAAGGATGATATGGATATCGTTGTTGGTTTTGCTGACTGACTGACGAGTACGGGTTAGGAGGTTGGGATTGAGCAAAGTACGGACGATAAGTTGCCGCTGGCACCGGAGTCTGGTTGACAGGATAAGATGACTGGTAAGGAGCTGAAGTAGAGTATCGAGGATAAGACTGGTAAGGTTGTTTCTGTTGCTGCTGATGGTCCGACCCTGACGAGTGAAGATCCCGCTGGTGCTGGCGAGGATCCGAGTACGATGATCCAGAGGAAGAAGAGACGGAGGGAGATTGAAGGTTCGAATGGTTCGACTGGGCTTGGAACTGAGGATGATGTTGCTGGTTTGGGTACAACGTTGACGTCGACGGACGTCGCGAGATGGGCGACGTTTGAGCTAGAGGTGGAGGTTGGTATGAGGACCCAGCATGAGAGGGTACATGAAGGTTGAGGTGGATATCAGACGTAGATGCAGACATGGAAGGTGCGTTGGAAGTCGCCATGGGGTAGCTGGACGGGACTGTGGGTGCCGGAGGCATAGTTTGCACTGGCACAGACGGCCCGGCCACCGTCCAGGGAGAGTGAGGAGCGTAACCATATGAGTAGAGATCTTGATCTGGCATGGAGGATGTCGAAGGAGATCGAGAAAGATACGACTGAGACAAAGATGATGGTAGAGATTGACTAGGATGTGGTGCACCAAGATAGGTCGACGGGTGCTGTTGGGTCGAGGTAGATGGTAGATTTGGTTGAGAAGCGTCAACGAAGTGGAGATCCTTGGTCTGCCGATCGAATAAAATAGATCAGTATGGCACGCACCGGTTTGGCGCCAACCCAAGCGAGATTTGAGAGTCAAGACTTACCACTCCTGCGGTCCGAATCGCGACATCGGCCTGATTATCCCCTTGGACACCTTGGCCATCGAACCTGCTTGGCGAGGTGCCCTGAAGACTTCTTTCTTCCCTGCCGCCTCCTTGAGCTTCCGGTTGCCGAGGCTTGCCCTGCTGCAGTATCCTCTCACCTTGATAGAAACGATCTTGGTCTTCATTCTCGCCCTCCAATCCCGCCTCTAGCTCAAACTCCTCATCGTCTCCGATCGTGTCATCGTCTTTAGCTCTTCCTTTCCCCTTGTCTTGCTGGCCCACTTCCTTCCTGTCCTTCCTTCTAGCCTTCGTGATTTCTTCGCCCTTAAGAACCAACGTCTCCCTCTCCTTTCCTTTCCCTTTGCCCTTGCCCGTCTTCCCCTTGATGCTCGCCCCAGAGTCGGCATCGGTCTTTGCTTCGGATTTGGGTGATGCTTTGTTTTCCAGCTTCCGACGCGCGACCTTACCCGTAGAAAAGCCTTCCCCATTCCTCTTGGTTGATCTCTCTTCGCCGTCGCTCACCGTAGCGTCAGCTTTAGGTGGTTCAGAGTCCGAGGTGTCATCATCCGTTGTCGATTTCTTCCGCTTCGCCGCTTTGAAGAGATCGGTCTCGATGGTGACGTGAGCTGTGTATGAAAGAGCAAAAGAGAACGATTCGATTTGAACCAGTATTCCAGACGGTCTGAGGGCTCGAGTCACGTACGGATTCCAGCACCGGGTAGCTCTTCTCCCTTACAACCTTTGACGATCCAATGGCGTCGAAGAGCGTCCTTCCTCGAAAAGGCCTTTTGGCAGTTATGACACTCGAACGGTTTGATGTCGAGGTGGATCCGGCGATGACGTTTTACTGGAGGAGACAAAGCAACGTGGAGGTAGGAACAAACATCCGACCAGAGGGAAGCCTGAGCGTCTGGATCACCACGGGCATATACAGAGACAGGTAAACGTACGGTCATGGTTCCGGTTGAAGCTCTGTCCACAACGCGGATGCGTGCACTTGAAAGGCCGATCCGACTGGGGTTCTTTGTTTGAGAACGAGTAGGGCAAAATGGCAGCGAGCAGTGCGGCTTCCGCAATTGGGCCAGAAGTCGCGTTGACGGCAGCACGAGCACCAGCGGCCAAGAGAA
The DNA here is from genome assembly GCA_039545415.1 of Udeniomyces megalosporus. Lineage (NCBI taxonomy): Eukaryota > Fungi > Basidiomycota > Tremellomycetes > Cystofilobasidiales > Mrakiaceae > Udeniomyces > Udeniomyces megalosporus. The sequence continues at coordinate 218,631 of BCKM01000024.1, read as the reverse complement.
CGTCTGAGCCAGTCGCACGAGAAGCTGCCTTTCGCGTCGAGCGCGAATATTGACTGCTTGGTGAAGTTGACATATTGAGGTCATCCTTCCTGTCGATGTTGAAGGAGCTAGAAGAGGAAGAATGGGGAGATCTTGGGGGTGTCCGACGACGCTGATCTTTTCGAGCCAAGGGAGGCGTAGGTTGACGAGGATCGAAACCGTCGACTGTCGGCGGCAAGTGCAAAATCGAGCTTGATGCTGGCTGAAGAGGGATGACCGAGGAGGATCCGTCGTCTGGAACGTCTTGAAGACGCGTGCTGGTGATTTGTTGGAACGTAGGGATGCCGTTGGTTATCGAATTGGAAGGTAGAGGATGATTCGTCGCGAATGAGGAGGATGCTCTGGATGTCTCTCCTTCAGACTGCGGTAGAAGCTGCGTGCGAATGTGAGGGAAAATTGAGTTTGAGGAGGTTGGATGAGATCTCGAGTATCCGAAGGAGGATGAATCGTTTGCTGTCGCCAATGGAGACTCGTAGGAAGAAAAGGTCTGCTGCGGTTGTTGAGCCGAGAACGCCTGTTGAGGCAAAGGCTGAGGGTCTGGTTGAGAATGTAGTTGCTGGTCTTGCTGCTGGGGATGTGGCTGCTGGTATGCGTTGTATGCATACTGCTGGGTCGGGTGGTACGGTAGGGACGGAAGGGGAGACTGAGGATTGACATGGTAGAACGGTTGGTGTGGTTGGTGTTGCTGCTGGTACAAGGATTGGGGATGTGCGTGAGAAGTAGGGATGTATGGATCGGCTACTTGAGCTCCCCAGCCTCCCTGGTGATTGTATTGGAGTGCATCGGTGGTAGAGGGCAGGATACGTGTCGATGACGTGATGTCAGAGAGTGGGGGAGGAGCCCAAGCAAAGGGCGAGGCCGATGTTGGTGGGGAAGCTTCATCAGGATATGGAGTCGTCTTGAGGTGATGGAGATGGGTCGGGGACGAGTGCCGGGAAGGAGGGAGAGAATAGGAAAAGGAGAAGGAGGTCGAGTATTAGCTTCCTGGTTGAGGGAAGTCAGGGATAGTGGCTGGATTCCCTCCTTCCCCTTTCTCCTCCCGGCCGAGTGGTAAACAGGATCGTAGCTTGTCAGACGCGAAGTGGATCGAAATCTCACCATGGTTCGACACGTTGTTATGTTGTTGAATGTTCCCTGCTCCCCTTGCTCAGGGTCGAGAGCGATACGAAGGAGAAGGGGGGTTTGAGAAAAGACAGGAAAGCGAGGGCCTGGACCGACACCCCCCCCCCCCCCCCCCAATCGTCTCCCCACCTGGAATCCCTTTTCGTTCGGGACTTCCTCCGTTCTCACATGAAACCCAGGTTTTTCTGACATCCTTATCCTCACCTCCGTCCGAACTATTCACACCAATCAATCAATCAATCAATCAATCAATCCATCCATCCATCATCATCCAACCCCAAAGCTTCCCGATTCCGACGTCCCGGTCAGCATCCGTCCATCTACGATAGCCCAACTGACCATCTCCCTCAGACCCCCACTCTCGACACCACACCCAACCCCTTCGTCTTGCCCTCCCTGAAGAGCAACTTCATCCCGACACGTAGGAACTCTGGTGCGCCTACAAACTCGAATATCACCTTGGCTCGATCGCCTGTCCGCAGGATATTTTGGGGCGAGTCCATCGAGACAATTTTAACGCTATCAAAGGGAACATGGTGTGTAGCCCAATTCAGCGACCGGGTTCAGACGTCCGTGGCTAACGCGATGACTGCTGAACGACTTACGTCTGTCGGATAGAACCACAGTGCAGGACGGCTTGATAGCGAGGCTGGATCGACGTGTTGTGGTATAGGATGAGGATCTGACCCTCAAAGCGACGGACAGCACGGGGGGGCTCCTCGGTCTTGGCCACAACAACCATGCCTATGAGGTACCATGACGAACGGTTAAAACGGCAGGAGATGGACCTGATGGCATTCGATGAAGACGCGAGTAGACAACATGCTTACCTTTTCGTACAGCAGCTCGCCTTACCCTTTTCAGGGCAAAGCTGACCGACTGTCCTGCCTCGGCATACTCTACGGCTGCTCGTTTACGTTGAATGCTCTTGATAGATGCTGAAAGAAGATGATGTCGTGGGGTCAGGCACAGATCGAAAGTGTTCCGGTCGCACGGTCCCCATATCATTAACGTACTGGTCACGAAATGTCCCAACCTGAAAAGGAACCAAGAATAGAGCTATGTACATCAGCACAAGCACAATCAGGGATGAAAGAAACGGATTCGGACATACGAATCTGGTCCGAGGAGAACATTATCTCCTTGCTTGACTTTACCCGATAGCAAGACGCCACTGACGACCGTGCCTGTCAGATTTATGGATTGCAATAAGCAAAAAGTCCGCCGCGGTAGAAGAGGGGTGAGAAGACGATAATACATACCGACGAATGGGACTGAGAAGACGTCCGATATTGAGAACTCTATATCCAGGCACGACAGGTCGAGGAACATCCGATGACGCGAAGAGAAGGCAAGGCCTTGTCAACGTCCTACTCTGACCGGCGTAACGACCCAAGCACAAAGCGACTGACCTAATGGGGCGTCGATCTCGTACCTCTCGCCTCCCTGGCTGGTCGGTAATAAGTTGAGGAATGTTCTCAGATGGTCAAGTCCGAGTCCGGTGACATTCGAGATCTAAACCCAGTGCACAAGAAATAGTCATGAGTCTTCTGCGAATAACGAGCAAAGATAACCAGTACAAGGAAGGGTCATACCTCGAATACCGGGCATAATCTACACTCGAGCATAAAGTATGGATCAGATTGGTCTAGATGTACCTGAGAAAGGGTCAATTACTCACCTCTCCTTGACAAAATCCCTCGATAAATCCATCGCATCATCTGGAAGGACACGGTAGGACCGGGGGTCAGTTCCATATGGTTTTGGTGCACTACCCAAAACTTGAGACACCACTCACCCTTGGAGCCGACGAGGACAGGGACCTTGCGGCATCCAGGGGATCTCAACACCTTAAAGAGCTGCTTCTTTGTCGCCTCTAGAATTTGAGGGGGTGTCATATCGATCTGAACGGGAGCATCGAGTATGACCAAGGATTAGGACGGCGACCATAAGCGAATGTGGGGATTGATGTATTGGGCACTCGCCTTTGTTATGCAGACGATGACGGGAACAGCGAGAGCAAGGGCGACGGCCAAATGCTCTTTCGACATACCGACCAGACCTGCGTTGCCAGCGACCATGAGAACACAGTAATCTGGTGAACAGCCTGAGTGAGATAGTTGGGTATCAGTTGCTGAGGAGTGAGGTAGATCATTGTGGGATCAGACTGAAGACTGGACGGACCTGTGAGACCGAACATAGTCGTCTGAAGAAGAGAAAAGATACATTCAGTCGAGGTCCGATTGTGCGATGAATCCTATGGGATACCACCGACCTTGAGGTAACGTTCGTGACCGGCGAGATCGATGAACGACATGACTTTGGTAGATTTCTTGCAGATCTCGTCCCAGGAAAGTTTCTCTCTCCTTGCTGTCGAACCAGCCGAGTTGATCTGCGAATGATCGTCGTCTTTCGAGGCAGCGGTGGCATGTGTCGAAGGGACAACAGGAAGTCCAGACTTGTCAAAGCCGAGAATCTGGCAAAGGATCGACAGAGAGCTTGAGTATGCGAACGCGGAAGAGGCCAACAATGACGCGAGCGGCACTCACCTCCATCCCAACGGAACTTGTCCTGCCCGACTCAATCTCATGCTTGTGTCTGAACAGGTTGACCCGACTCTTCCCTCTACCATCATCAAGCATTCCTCTTGTCAGGCATCCGAGCATCGTACTTTTGCCCGCATCGACATTGCCCACGACCGCCACTCTGACTTCGACAATCTGCTCGATCGAGCTAGGCTCGAGTCTCACGAGGGCCATAGCATGTGGCGAGGGTGATGCATGTGTCGAGAGTATGGTAGCCTGGGCGTTTGACGATCCAGATGTGAAGTTGGTGGACGTAAGGAATAGGATCATCCACAAGTCAGCTCTCATGTTTCCTTCGAGAACATGCAGTTCAAGGGAAGCCTTTTGAATGATAAGAGCCAATCGACCGATTTGGAGTCCGCCATCAGGTTAGTCAAAAAGGAGGACTACATACCTGCCCTCCCATCTCTTTCGTAACTTCTCCTAATCTGTCGACAACTTTCTTGAGTTCCGCCTCATCCCTCAACGGCTCTCCGACTGTTCCGACCTCCTCGTCAGAAGCAGTTCCCTCCGATAAGAAGTACTTTGCAGAGTTACGCTTCTGGCCGAGTTGGACGATCATCTCGCCATGAGATCTCAGGAGACGAGGACCGAGGTGAGATTTGAGTGAGTCTGTCGAAAGTTCGGATGGAGGGAGTAGGAGTAGAGTCTTGAAGGATATATGTTGGAGATGTTGTTCAGGATATGCACGGTATTAGCTCACCTAACCGCCGGATGAAGAACAGGCGAAGTGACGAAGAACCAACTAAGGCAGGGTGAACAAATGTGACAAGGATGATATATACGAACCTGAAGATCTGCCTCAACTTCTGCTACCTCCCCAGCAGCGACACCGGCCTCCGTATCAGTGGCGACCTTTGCGACGTCATTGCCACTTGCTCCCGAACTGCCTGCCTCCTTTATCGACTTTGCCTCTCCGCTGGCCCCTGATCCTGACGAGTTGACAACTACTTTCTTCTCCTCCTTGGTCTTATCTCCAGTCCTAGAGGCAGAGGCTGTCGATTTGCCAGCGAGTTTAGCCTGCTTCGCCTTGTCCTCTTTCAGCCTGAGGGCTTGCTCCTTTGCGTGTTCTGCTGCTCTAGCTTCGTGTTGAATGTTCTGGAGCGGAGAAGAGATGAGGATGGTGATGGAAGGGAGGTGGATGATATTGATGTGCACGATGAGCAGATGTCGGGAACGATGTGGCGGGGGGACTCTTTTCGATCTAAACCTGGTTCGGACTGACCTCGATGTCTTGCTGGAAGTTTGTTATGATATTGCTCATTGGTGATGAGGTTCTAGGTGTCGTTGTGGTTGTCGGTTATGGTGGATGACGATGAGTGGGAGCGGTGTCGGCTGTCTGCGACCAGTGGGACATGTGGATGGGCCTCACTGACCATCTCGTGATGACTCGATGCCTCTCTTCAACTCACTCCTCAAACCCTTGAACAAGTCGAGCCAACACCAGCCCTCACGCCTGGAGAATGATCCCATAGTCACCGCCCATTTCATGCTCGGTCCGCCATCTCCCAAGAACTGACCATCACAGGGACCGACACTCACTCCTTGCTCCTTTCCTTCAGGGAACACATACTCCTACACCCCAGAGATTTGGTCCACACAGCTACAACTCGCTTCCCGAGCCAAAATGTGAGCGGTAGTCCTGTCGATCCCCTTCTCCCGAACACCAATCCTCAACGGTCTACCTTTCTACCAGTGATGCTTTTGCTCTCAACTTAGGGTCCGAACCTTGGCAGCTTGAGCAAGCACGTACGGACATGTTCATCCTTCCAGTTCATCACCTGTCGACGTCCTATTCCCTGCCAGCATCGAGTGCTTCGTCCTCATCAGACACCACATACTGTGTGCTCATCCTGCTTGTACCTGAACCCCTTCGAACCCTTGGATACCCTAGTCGTAGCTTCCTCGCTCTGTCCAGTCAATTTCTCTCTCTTTCTCTCCCTCGACATGAACGTTCTTCCGTCCGCGACCAAGCAAGATTCCGATGACCTTCAGGAAAAGGTCATCTCATTCTACTTATATCGACCTTCTTCTATCCTCACGTACCGAGGCAAGAGCGTTCTTTCGACTTTTGGTGGTGGAGATGCCAGGTCAGCTGCGGCTCGTCACTCCCCGTTCTGGTGCTCTGGTTTGTTTTATACTGACTCGAACCTTCGTTCCGCACTGGACACCTAGCTTCGGAGGACAAGGTTGGCCTAGGTTTCTTTCCGCGTTGTCTGACTCCGGGCTCAAGGTTGGAATGATCTCATCCATCAACACGGTGTACGCTCACACCTGATTGACGATGTCTGAATTCTCGCTGTCATCGCCTCACGGATGATCGCCTTCAGTTTTCATTCATACCTGCCTTCTTTAAGCCACCGCAAGAGTTAGAGGCCAACTCATCTCTCGACGGTGTCTTCTCGTGGAATTCAGCTTGGCCAGCGGACAAAGGCCCCATCGTGCTTAGCGAAGAGGACAAGTGGTTCTTGAACAAGTCCGTAAGTCTCGAATCTACTACCTGATTGTTTTCAGATCGGTTTGAAACCATCCTGTCCATCTACAAGCAGAAGAAATTGTACATGATGGCCTGCTCTCCCTGTTTTTTTACCCACTATGGAGTATCGACTTGGAATAAGTGAGTCCGTCCTCTCTTCGCTTGCTTGGGAATTCTCTTGAGTCAAATGATTGACGTCCAACGACGATAGAAATTGGTTGTACGCCTCCGACGAGGCCCTCTACGCGACTCGATGGGAGCAGATCATTAATTCTCAACCAGAACTAGTCCAGATCATCTCGTGAGCTAAAGTTCCCTCTCTCTCTGAACTTGTGATGACCTTCTCGGGAGCGTACCCCTAAAGATCATTTGAACTTATCGGTGAACATGGTTTATCATATTAGTTGGAACGACTTTGGCGAATCCCATTGTAAGCCGATTCGTCATCGATCTGGATCACTGGATATACTTGTAGCTAGTACATCAACTCAAAAGCTTGCCTCTACTACCTATCTACCCTGTCACTCGAAAACAAAAGATATCGGCCCTATCGCTGGTTCTCAGCCAAACTCTCAAGCTTGGACCGACGATATGCCGCATGAAGCTCTCCTCGATCTAACGGCCCACTATATCCGGCGATACAAGTTGAATCACTCCAAACGCGATGTCGCTTTCCGAGTATCTGATGATGTGGGTCCTCGATAGGATAATTCTACATCTTTCTTATCTCGTTGTGACTCTTCCTTCCTCGTTTTAGTCTCCTTACCGGCCTAGTTTCGTATCATCTTACCTTCTTGTTCGATGATCTCTCGATAGGCAAACGACATGCCAACAGTTTACGTGTCCTATCGAATTCATCCTGCCAACACGGCTCGATGTATGAACGACGACGTCGAGAAACCGTCCCATACTGATCGAGTGGGTCAACGCTTTATTGAGCCCTTATCTTCCGAAGCAGGCTGATTTGGGTTATACATTATCAAACCAGGCAAAAGACCTCATTACGGTTGTTGCCACATCACTCATCTATCCTACCGAACTCCTCGTCCACATGACTCCCTCCTCTCCTTCAGGTGCAGCTGGTACCACAACAACTGTCAACTTGTCACCTGGTTCGTCGACTCATCTTTGTCCATTCGTCCCTGGAAACATCTCTTTTACCCTTCAAAGACGTGATCGACGGACTGGACAAGTTATCGTAGTCGGGAAGGGACTCCGGGGTAGGCGAATCGAAGGAGGAGATACAGAGGTTCACAAATGGAACTTCAATCATTGGGTTGGGAGGATCGAAGCTTGATGGACCGTTGGAATTGATCGTGATTCATGTCATGTCGTGTACTTGAAACCTTGTGAACAGACGCATATCATCATTGAACACTCATCTCGCTTCACTTACATTCCTCCTCAATATACTAGAGTGAAGCCTGTCGGGTCCTTGTGAGCGAACGTGCCGATGAAGTGGCAAGGGTGTGAGCAGAGGAGATCCCAGATATGTTAGTTACAAGGTCAGCTGCTATGACGAAGACTAGTCGGTACGATGGACAGATAATCTTCCCCCTGAGAACGCGTCACTCGAACACACAATGGCCAAAGAGAAGACAAAACTTGATGGATCGAATACAAAAAAAAAAGCAAAGCGAGATCCTGAACCCCTCCCCAATCTGCTTCTACTGCCACCAGACCGACGCATTGGTACGGACAGGAACGGCTTACTTCCTGGCGTTGCAGATGTCGACAAACTCGGGCTTGAGGGAGGCACCTCCGACGAGGAAACCATCGATATCCCTCTGGCCAGCTAGAGGATAGGAGAAAATAAGGATGATTAGCGGTTGATTTACGCCAGAACAATCCACGCAGATTTGCATACCGAGCTCGACGCAGTTCTTGGCAGCGACGGATCCACCGTAGATGATTCGGGTGTTGTCAGAAACGGATTGAGAGACCTTGTCGGCGAGGTAAGCTCGGATCTGTTGGTGGACCTCCTGAGCCTGCAGGACGTGAGACGATGATCGACGACGTTGTCAGTCAGGAGGTATGCTGAGCATATGCGAGGATCATGCGTTATCATACCTGGTCAGAGGTGGCGACCTTGCCGGTTCCGATAGCCCAAACGGGCTCGTAAGCAATGACGACGTTCCTGAAGCGAGGAGTTCGGCAGGTTCGTGTCAATCAATCTCCCGGACTCTCTATGATTTTCTTGGTTTTCCTGAACTGGTTGCAGATGGCAGCAAAGCAAACTCACTTCCAGTCCTCCTCACCAATGACCTCGACGACGTGGTCCAGCTGGTCCTTGACAATGTCAAAGGTCTTGTTGGCCTCCCTCTGCTCGAGGGTCTCTCCGATGCAGAGGATGACCTTGACACCTTCCTTGAGGGCAGCAGCGGTCTTCTTGGCAACGAGGGCCGAGGTGTCGGAGAAGAGAGTTCGTCGCTCAGAGTGACCGATGATGACCCAGGGAACCCCAGCAGCGGCGAGCATGTGGGGCGAAATTTCTCCAGTGTAGGCACCGGAGCCGACAGTGTAGCAGTTCTGGGCGGCGATGGAGACCTGGGAAGAGGCAGTGGCCTCGATGGCGGGGAGGACAAAGAGGAAGGGAGGGGCAACGACGACCTCTGCAAGAAGCGGCGAAAAGGAGGAGCGTAGAGTGAGTCAAAGATTCAGGTTGTTTGGGATGACCGCCCTTGTTGCACATGATGAGCCTTTATGGGACGGCGTTGCGGTCTAGCCAGACCAATGGTCGTCGAGGAGCGTGATGATATCCGTTTCTCGTCTCGAATCCAGGGGTTCGCCATGGTCAACTCTTTCACCACCGCCAGCGCCGTCGCATTTGCGTTTCACCCGATCCTGTGCTTGGGTGTTTACCTCACGACGTTCCTTGACCGTCGATGACCAGGTCTTCGTTGCCGCATTTCCCGCCTTTTGCCAACCGAGGGAGATGGATGGGATGACTTACCGGTCTTGGAGTCGATATCAGCCTTGACGAGGTGCTCGATGAGGTCCTTGGCCTCCTTGGGGGACTATTGTACATGAGGCAGGAGCAAGGGAGAGGAATTAAGATTCCGAATCTCGTGGGGAAGGGGACAGCGACAAGAGATTACGCGTCATCAAAGACTGATTTCATGTTGGGATCTGCTTACGGTAGGGTTCATCTGTTTGATGGGAAAGTATGAAGCAGACCAGATGTGTGAGCCAAGAGAAAGGAAGAGAAAGGAAGAGAAAGGGGGAAGGGCAGGAGGAGAGAAGAGAAGGGAAGGAGAGAGCAAGGGTCTCGTTGGATTCGTGGGTTTGGCATAATGTGAGATATGTACCTTGAAGTTTCCACCGACGAAGAATTGACGAGCCATTTTGGAGTAGGAGAGGTGGGTTGGTGTTGGAGAGGGGAGATGGAGGAGTGACGGGGGAAGAGGAAAGCGCTGAGTTCAATTTCGGGCGAACCTCTTCAAAGCCGAATCCAAACTATTTGCCCCGTTTTCCTTTCCCACCTCCATCGTACACTAACCCCATAGTCACTGAACCAATAACAGTCCAGCCCGGGGTATCGCCAAGAGTCCAGGCAGAAGAGACAGCAAACAGCCATAGATAGCAAGTAACAGAGCAAGGAGTTGACGACAATACGGAACAAAGCAAATAGGCTGGGGACAACAAGTAAACAAATCGAAGCAAACGTGGCCACATATAGACCCACACGGATGGAGGACAAGCTCCCTCTGCAAAGAAAAAAAAAAAGAATGAACCGGGGAGAACAACCCAACTTATCGCCGAAGCTTTCGCTGTTCCTTCCACTGTGCGCGTTTCCTAGCAAGTCTCCCAGCCTGAATCATCTCTTCTTGACCGTTGCTGAGAGCATTCGTCTTGGTCTTCCTAAATTCCTCGACCCTGTGGGCAGTCATGAGGGACTTGACTCCAATACAGGTGGGTGCAGAGCTAGGGCAGTCTTCGGGGAGCGTTCCGGTTTGTTGCACGAGTTTTCCGTCGGACTGGTGGGAGAAGTAGAGCGGATGTATGGTGAATAGAGTGAGACGAGGATAGGAAACAAGGGAAATGAACAGGGTGAACGTCACGAGGAAAGCTTTACTGACGACGTCATAATGACAAGCGCCCTCCTCTTCGAATCGATCCAAGACGATAGCGGAATAACTTTAAGCGATCCTGAAGGTCAGATCCTATTCACGAGGAGGGTTCAAGAAGGATCGTAAGACTCACGCGCAATTAAGAATGTCACCCGGTTCCGATGCCGAGCCCAAGAGGGAAAGTCCAGGAACGTAAGGCGAGCAGCAGTAGGTGTTTTGATTTGGAAGGCCAGTTGTCGGTGAGGCAGACACGACAAGAGGGGCGGCAGAGAGGAGAGAAAGGATGGAGAAGAGGATGGCGGATCTGCAGAAAATGACAGGTAACCAAATGAGGGATAGGTAACGAAATGAGAAGACAAAGACTGAAAGCAGAAGAATCGTACCTCATGTTGTTGATTGTGCAGGAAGGGATAGAGCTGCAAGTCGGGGCGGGAGATAAGAGGAAAGAGTTGGTTCGAGGGGGAGGCTTTGGCGGAGAAGATTGAAAAGGAAGGGGAAGGGAAGAGGGAAGGACGATCTGTTTGAATCCGATTCGGGAGACCGGAACTTGAGGTCTCTCCTCCCCGTTGAGCTCCCTTCATAGATCGGACATGACCCAGCTCGCAACCATGACGGCCAACCAATCCGCTTGGTCGGTTTACCTCTTTATCGGAAGTCAACAGACCGTCAGAACTCTCGTCGACAACCTCCTCAAGCACCGAGGAGAGCATCAGCTGGACTCGATTCCAACGCTGGAGAAGCGTGAGAGGTATCGATTGGGCTCATTGATGGAGGGGGACGTGCTTATCTCGGGAGTCTTGAAGAGGACGAAGAGGTCATGGACCTACTTAGTCAAGCAGAAGGCCAAGTCGGGGTTTTACACGACGGATGTCAAGTCCTGGGTGTCCAACTCCGGCTCTCAGCTCACCCATGCAAGCCTCTTGTAAACTTCTTGTGTGAACACCTGGTTCATCCAGTGGTACCTCTTCAAGCGGACGACGAGTGGAAGCTTCTCGAAAAGCGGAGGGAGCCGCCTTTCTATCCGCACGATTTTCTTCTTGAGAAGTCCGAGTAAGATACAGCATATATCTATTCGATGCCTCATACTATACTGCTTGTACTCTGGGAAAGGTTGGTCTTGATAGCAGCAAGTTTGAAGAAGCTCGCAAAGTGGTGGTTAGAAGCCGGCATTCTCACGTCGGGAGGCGCTATGGATCAGTGACCCACAGGAAGCTTTGCAATGCAAATAGACAAAAGAGGGGTCGTTGCGACAACAAAAGGTTTGCCTCGAAAGAGACTGTGGAAAAAAAAGCATCTTTATGACATCCAACCTTCCCATTTCCTCTTCATCCTGTCATGCTTGTCCACATCTGAAGTCTCACTCGAGACAGCTCCGTCCGAGGTCTTGACCTCACTGTCATCCCCAGTCCCTTCGTTCCACCATCCGACCCAGCCAATTCTCTTGACTTCCTTGAATCCTTCTTCCACGGTCGGTTCTTCAAAATCCTTGTCGTACGACGAGAAAGCTATGTTCGGTACAGATGATCCAGGTACTTCGGGATAGAGTCGATACGCGTTGAGATGACGTGAAAAGTCTGGATGAGGAGGTGGAAAGTAGAACGCTCGAATAGGAACTGAATGAGACCCAGCGATGGTCGTATAGATTTTTCGAGTCGATCGATTTCGGTTGGTGTTGTCTGATAGTAGGTTGAACGTCATCCCAAGTCAAGATCAGTCATAGATCTCACAGCGGGGATTTACTTACAACGTCCTAGGACAATGGCTCACCAACGACAACCCTTCCACCTTGACGCAGAACCTCTGCCACCATTTTTTCGCAATTCGCCCGCGTTTTGAGTTTATCCTGATTGACGCAGACGTATCCGTGCGATGCAAGGTATCTTCTGAAGAAAGTGGACTTCCCCGACCCGGGCGACCCAACAAAGACGACGACTTCTGATTGAAGTGGATCCGGGATAAGTGGTGTAGAGGTAGGAGTATACAGGGGACCTATGGATGACATGGAATTCGCGATAGATCGACCCGCGATGGTTGGTCAGTGGATAAGCGAAAGGAATGTCACGTTTGTCATTTAGCTTGGAGCCTGCTACTCGCCTGGCGTCAGATCTGTCAACCGAAAGCCCGTCAAAGGGGGTAACGGTGTGACATCTGCATGGAAGAACATCTGTTGGAGATGTTTGAATGCCGGAACAGTCAGAATAAGCTGTCGAAGCTGGTACATAACATCCCAAGCAAGTAAGGAGGGAACTGAATCTCACCTCAGGGGTCTGAAACGGAATCCCAAGGTTATCCGCAAACTTCCGATCAGCTGCAGAATGATCGTCTACTGCACGAGGGGGTATGGATTGCTTCTTATTCCGACCAGCGGCATCGCCCACAAAGAAGCTTGAAGCGAGATCTACAGACGACACGTATTAAATTAGTTCAAGAACAAATCATGTGGACAACAAACGGATACCATACCTATTGTTATATTGTCTCGGGCGAGAATAGTCTCGAGATACTCGAACATGCCGATCATTGGTTTTCTATAATGGTCCTTCTCCAGCGCAGCCAAGACCCTGAAAGGGGACCTAGAAAGCTAGTATTGGATGATTCAAGACGTAACAGGTGTGAGTCACACTGACTACATCAGGCGAGTACATTAGAGAGAGCGCACGGACCGCCAGTCCGATGCCTTGGACCTTTTCAACCCACCACGTTCGCGTCTTGGATCCTACTTTCTTCAGCCCGTTTTGATTGGTGATTATGACTATCAGGTATCTGTACAACCGGTCCAGAGCAGAGAAATAGCCTTGACCTCGTCAGCATAGTCCAAAGGTTGCGACGATCGAGAGCGATATTGCCTCTGCTCACCCGGACGTGTGCAGTTCTTGGAGTCGCATGGGCACATCTGGTGCGAACCACTTCCAGTCGGTTGCCGAGTTTGGGAACGTGTTGCCGGACCGAGTCTGGATAAGTGTACCGTCGAGGTCGAAGAATGCAACTTTCCGGCTCGTCGCCGCAGATGGGGTCGTCGATACAGCAGCTGATGCAGCAGCCAAGGATGGATGAACATAGTGTAGTAGCGAAGGACTGGTTCAAGCCGCGGGAGTCGCGGATGCAGTTAGCTCTGGTGTGAACAGGCTGAGACTCGAGAGAACTCAAGCACGCACGGGCCATCTTCTTTCCAAGGACTGAGAGCCGCTTTGACGCTGACAGGAGCAAAGAATGAGTGAACTGGGGTCAAGGGAGCGAGATGGAGCTTCTCATCAGTCGAAGCAATCTTGAGAGGTGACTATGTAAGGACAGCTACCATCAGCACTATTTCGCTGCATTCAAGGTCAGATCTTACTCTTGGATTTTTTTGGATTGTTAGAGGTCATCTCATCCGTATTTGACCTCTTGGATACGGCCGAGGTAGACTTTGAAGAAGCGGAAGCAGGGATGGTGCTCTTTGAGGGAGAAGGTGGATTGTTTGGAATCATTTCGGAGCGGTATGCAACGCGATGTGAATGTTGGAACGGCGAAGATGAGACGATAGGCAAGGATCTCGATCTGTGATGTGGTAGGAGCAAGCGTCGGGCCCAATCGGGCATGCAATGGAGTTGAGAAGGGTGGTCGTGGTGGTGAACATCCAAGTGACGACACTGACGAGGCTTCAATGGACAGGCGCGCCGACAAATCGTTTGCAACTTCTTTCTTTCTTTACGCTTCAATTTCCATTTCACGTTCCCATCGTCTCTTATCCAGTCTGTACAACGGTATATCTATACAATTCAAAATCCCATCCCTCAGATTTGCGCAGCAGCATGCCCGTCCGCCCGAAGATCAGACCCTGCCGCCCAGACGCGACGGCCGCTGACCTGGTCTTTGAGCTGCTGGATGATCTGTGAAAGGATCAACAGCCAAATGGGCGTTGAGTTCTCTCCCCCAATCCTTTTTAAAGCATACTCGATCTAGAAAGAGAGACTCTTACCTGTCCTCGACCACAGATTCCCCTCGCAAATCCATCTGCGCTCCTTGCATCGTGTCCAAGTGCTCTCAGCTTCTCGATCACGTCCTCGCCCACGCCTGCCTCGACGTAAACTTCGGAGTTGACGTCTCCGACATGAGAGGCAGCTTTGGCTGAGACCTCGGCATCAGGTAAGCCCGCAGAGATCGAGAATCTAGGAGCATCAAGGGCGGCTTGGGGAGAATGACCTCGAAGCAAATTGAGGAGAACTTGAACGTGTCCTTGCGGTTGCATGAAGCCTGAAGGCATATGAGCAAATCAATAACATGTGTCAGTTGAACCGTATACCGACACCCATCGAAACGTACTAACCTCCCATCACACCGAATGACAGGAAAAGCTCATCGCCTCGAGTCGCCATGGCGGGAACTGTCGCATCAGAAAGATGATGATCAGCCTAAGAATTACTACATACGATAAGAGGTCATCGGGTCTGTAGACTCACTGATGGTGTGGCTACACAGGTTGCAAGCAAGCCATGCCGTCAGACCAAAGGGTTCTTGCGCTACTGGCTCTGTGACTCACTAGGGTCGCTTCCCAGGTTTAAGTTCGTTCGGGTGTCCTTCCTCGAGAGTGAAGCCTGCACCTCGATTTTGGAGAGTGAATCCACAGCCCTTGGGAACAGCACCTGTCCCGAAACCGGCGTAGTTCGAGGCAATGAACGAGCATGCGTTGCCTGCAGATGCGATGGGCGGAGAAAGCAAAACCGACCTGATGAGCTCGAGGAATGTGAGTCACCATGCAGTAAAAGGCTAATATACCTTGATCGTCAGCAGTCGTAAAGTAGACTGTGTCGCTTGATTGGACAGGAGAGCCATGCCGGACAGTCTTGCCCGCCTCAGCTGTTGTATGTGTCGAGCATGAGGGATGGGAATCACGTTTCAGCTCGAACTTGTTCGTCATACACCACGCCTAACCAGGGAACTTGCCTGGATCAAAGAGTTTGGCTCGAGACCTAAGATACTCCTTGCTAAGCATCTCCTTGACTGGGACGTATTCCTTGTCGGGATCCGTAACGTAGTATCTAAGTGACAGTCAGCAGAGAGAGCGATCAGTTACGTCGAATGAGCATCCTGGATCGAGCAGTCAGAGATCGAGGTCACGAACCGAGTATCGGCGAAAGCGAGTCGAAGGGCTTCGATGAGGGCATGGAGGTACTCGACAGAGTTGTGCTTCATCTTTGCTAGTTCTGGAATCTTTCCCTCCTATTGGAACCGAGCGATGCAGGGTAAGTTCGGGTCAAAGAATCAGGAAACACGAGGTGGCATCACGAACAGCTTCCATCTCTTCCAAGATACCGAGGGCGAGCAGAGCCGTAATTCCTTGTCCATTAGGAGGGCACTGTGTTGAATTGCATATCGAGTGAGCAGCAACGAAACATAAAAAAAAGCAGATCCGTTCTGGCATGTGTCTGTACCTCGTATATGGTGACACCATCGCCTTGATCGCCCTTGTAGGTGTACGAGATAGGCTCAACTTTGGCCGATTGATGTGCTGCGAGGTCAGAGAGTTCCATTACACCTCCCTTACTCTGGTCGTGATCGATGATGTGGAGAATCAAAGTAGTCAGCTTTTTAGTCTGTTTCTGGTCTTGCCAAATCTGATTTACCTTGATCAGCGCCACAATTTCTTCTGCGATCCGTCCTTCATAGAAGCCCTTTCTGCCATCCTTCGCAACGGCCTTGAACGTCTCTGCAAGTTCGGGAAAAGTCTTGATCTCCCCAGGTCGTGGAGCTCGACCATCTAGGAGCATCTCGGAAGCGTTCGGCGAGGCGTTCTTGATGAGATTGAACGATCTTTGCCATGCCTAAGCATTGTCGGGTATGATCAGCGTTGTGGACGAGATCAACGACAGATGGAAGACGTGAACCAACATGGGAGTGCAGCTCTGAGACGGGCACACCATCCTGGGCCATTCGGATGGCTCTGCGAATAGAGATGAGCCAAGAGTCAGGAAGATTCCTACCCCTTGCAAGCAGACATTCGACTCAACGGTGCAAGAATTTCCTCCATGGATAACTTGCCGCTACCGAACTCCTCGATAGTTGTGCACCAACCGGCAGCGGCACCGGGGACAGTTACGCTGTTCAGGTCTAAGGATGTGCAGATCAGGCGTCAGTGCAGATAACCAGATGGATTGATCTGATCTCGCTTGACTCACCAGTAAGAGGGATGGTCCTGCCGTTGATGCCCCTAGATCGGACATATTCCATCGTCAGGGCTTCGGGAGATCTACCGCTTCCATTGATACCCTTGACGGTCTTGTCCTTTGCCGAGTAGAACAAACAAAATATATCTCCTCCAATTCCTGTATCGGAGAGCATCGTGGTAAGGATCTACTTCGTTGTAGGTTGATTGAGAAACCGCATAGAGGCTTCCGGCCGAACTGACCGGTACAAGAGGGCTCAGTGACGTTGAGGGCTGCAGCTGTGGCAACGGCAGCGTCGGCTGATGGTATCAGGAAGCCAAAGCATAGACTATGAGACGAGAAGACGTCGATGAAGTCGCGAGGAAGGATGCGAATCGAGACACGAAAGATAAAAAGACCGCGGACCTGCGTTTCCACCCTTGTTGAGGATCTCGAGTCCAGCTTGAACGGCGAGTGGCTGGGACTGTAGCGATAGCAGGAGCGGGTCGGGAAGCCGAGAGGTCAGAGAGGTGATGTTGAGATGATGGTTTTCGTCAAATCGGATGAAGAAACGAACGGCAGCGACGATGCCTTTTTGGCCGAAGACGGTAGATCTACGTGATGGAAAGGGATCGAAGAGGTGATCTCCGTGGGGATGGATACCTGACCAATTGATAGACATTGTTGGATGATGAGACGGGGGGCGTGTGGTTGTGGGGACGTGATGGGTGAGGGGGAGATGAAAGAACTCGGTGCGATCCCTCGGGGGATCGTCCGCAGTTCGGTCTTCGCCGTGATTGCCAATAGAAAACAAGCAGAAATCTTCTCCACATCCATCAGCACTGTCCATACGACTCATCGTCATGAGCTCACCCCGTCCCAACTCCCACTCAGATAGACAGAGATATCGTTCAAACAAAACAAAACAATTTTCTTCATTATTGATGGCCAGGTATAACCGGCTTTCACTTCATCACTACCACTCATGTACTCAGTCAGAGCTAAGAAGCATGTTCGACAATTCAAGATAGGTGGCGCGAACAACCGCTAGAGATTTGAAGCTGGCACCTCCCAACAACATCCGACTCAACTTCGCCTTCATGTCTTCCTCCCTTCCTCCCAAGCCTCAGGCCTGGCTTTCCGCATCTCGTCCATCAGCTCCTCCTTCATCCCAGCACTCTTTCCCCTCTTCCTACTCCCGTTCTCCGCAAGCCGCTCCGTCGAACGATCCAGCCACGATCGTCAACCAACCTACCCCTCGATCTCTCGTTTCAGCGTACAAAAAGTCCGGTTCTTTCGACACCCTCCGAGCTAAGCTCTTCTCCGACTTTGTCCACTCGGTCGCAAAGGCAGACTCAATGTCAGAGCTCGTCGCTCTCGCTCGCAAACTCGTCGCCAACGAGGACGACCAGAATGTTGACTACAAGTCCCTCATGAGAGAGCTCGACAGGTCAGGAGACAAGCCGATCAAGGATCTGGAGACAGGTATCTGCCCTTGTGTCTTAATAGTTCAGTCACTGATCCTATTCCCTGCTGTCGAAACAGGAGCCACATCCTTCCTGATCTCGAGAGAACGATCGAGAACGATTTCCTCAATTCGCCCAGCTACCGAGCGACGATGGAGGATGAGCTTGCCAAGCTACTTGTCG
Source organism: Udeniomyces megalosporus (assembly GCA_039545415.1). Lineage (NCBI taxonomy): Eukaryota > Fungi > Basidiomycota > Tremellomycetes > Cystofilobasidiales > Mrakiaceae > Udeniomyces > Udeniomyces megalosporus. Next base: position 200,568 of record BCKM01000024.1, on the reverse strand, counting down.
AGAAAGCATCTGAGTCGACTGTATCGAAGCCTCGGATGAGTGGTGACGGGAAAGACGGTGCTAGTGGTGACATGCCAAGGGGGTGAGGGAGACACTCGTGCCAGTGGAACAAAGCTCGACGTGGGGACCCCAAGCAACGAGCTGAAAGGGTGAAAGTGGACCTCTGGTAGACAAACTGGTGGTGAGTTCTTGGTTTGTGTTTTAGCTAGATGTCATCGAGGGACGGTCAATGCGACTGACTGAGTGTCGTTGTTGGGAAAATATTGTGACAGTCAATTTATGATTCTACCTGGCCATGACAGGGCTCATGGGTGGCCCATAGCAGCTCGAGAGGTGGGCAGGTGGTTTGATGGACGACGTTGGCTCTGAGTCGTTAGCTGGGTCCCAATGATTGCACATGGATCAAGGTGGGGGAGTAGGACTGATGTCGGATTGAACGTTAACTCTTGATAGTGCATGGATTGACTATGTGAAAATTTTTAAAGAAGGCGATGAGAATCCTAGCCATCAATCACGTTCCAGGATGGAGCCGAGTCCACCTGACCTTCCCCTCAAACCTCGTTCCACCGTCACTCACAGTATCAACATGTTCTATTACCTCGACCAAGATCCCACTCTCTTCCCTCCTCCTCCAATCCAAAAAACAGATCACCATCCACCAATCAGACCCAACCACTCGAAAGACCGAGCCATGGATCCCGACAAACACCATTCCTCGCTTCAAACCTACTCACCTTCTCTCGCTGCTGGCATCCTCATCGGATCCTCAATCCTCGTTCCCGTCCTCGGTCTCACAGCCGCGTCCACGTGGATCCTCACTCGTCGAACTGTTCAACTCCTCGCTCGCACCAAAGCACACCCTTCGACGAAAGAGATCCTCGTCGATCGTCCCGCAGTCCACGTATCGGACTCAAGATACGCCGCTATGGAGAGCGAGATTAGTTCGCTTCGTCAATCACTCGAAAAGCTCAGGGCCGAGGTCAAACGAGGAGCCGTGACATCTCAGTCGAAAGAGGTGACGAGAGTAGCGACGGATCCAAGGGAAGTGACTCCCCGGGTCAAATCTGATCTCTCCCCGATGGACGAAGCTCTCCTGTCAGTTTACTATTCCTTCTCATCCGTGCTTTCCAAAACATCAGTCCGGTTCACTTATTCGACCTTGACGCGATTTATGCAGGTCCAAAAAGCGGGACCGATCGGCACAGAGAACAGCACTGACTTATCATCCATCTAAACCCGAGGTGACCCCTCTGTCACAGGACATACTCACACAATCGTCTTGCCGCTTACTGATTCTCGTCATTTGATCGTCAGGCTGATGCACCCAGCAAGAGTTCCAGCGCTGCGCCAGCTCCAACTCCAGCCACCGCCACTGCGATCCCTGCTGTCCACCTCGAGGCCATCAATCATCCTTCTCGAATCTTCCAACCACTTCCTCCCGAACCAAATGATTCGACCCCGCCATCTGCTACACCTGCGGAAGAAGAACGACCCGAGCAAGTTCGACAGTGGTTGAAGGCCTTTCAGTCATCGGCCCCCGAGCCTACCAGGCCCCGACGGGACAGCTTGCGAACCACACCGATAGCTTCGAGCGTCGATCCGACATTTGACCCAAGCGAGATGAGGAAGCGGTGGTCAAACGTCTTCACACCCGACAAGACCGATGCTACAGTCGGTTCACCCTCTGCACCCATCTTGCCCTCCTCGGAGCCAACGTCATCCCCCATCGTTGCGTCTCCGGGCACGACGCTGTCCCCCGTCTTGAGCGCATTCTCAGCCTCGATGCCAACTGATGATAAGGGGGTGGAGGAAGAGGTCAGAGCTCGTACAGTTGCTTGGAGGGAGCAGAAGATGAAGGAGATGAAGGTACTCGCAGAGGCAGGGGGAGCAGACGAGCTGCCCACACGACCTCAGCAGCCGATGTCCGACATCCCCCCCATTAGTGCACCCTCCTATGCCCCTTCCGAGGGAATTACCGCTCGGATTAGCGAATCAGCTCATTCACCTGATGCAGTTTCGAACCCTGCCATCGCTCCTTCCTCAGACCCCGCAGCGCTGGTAGTAACACCATCCGCCACTACAACGAACACTCATGCATCTCCTGCTACTCCGCTCGAAACCAAGATTATCTCAACATCAGTCTCACCCTTGGAGGAACTCGCCACAGAGGACGCCAGCGAGTCCCTCCGACGTAACTTCGTTCGACTAGTGTCGAGTGCGAGACCACTGGCCAGCGATTCTTCATCGTCTTGCTCTCCGCGAATCGCGATACCACCCAAATCCACCGAGTGCGAGCCTAAAGTGACGTCCAAGAATTCTACCTCCTCTCCTGAAGATTTTAGACCACCGAAGAGTTCCACATCGCCTGTTCGATCTTCTTCTCGTACTCCTCCAGTCTCTCGCGATTCGTCGCCCACTTCTTCCAATCAATACTTCTTCGGTCCCTCTTCATCCTTGTTTAGACCATTTGACCCCTTCGAACCAATCAATCCGTTCGTCGTCGACCAGACCAAACCATCTTCTGCTTCTACTCCCACTCCCACTTCCGCCTCCCACGATCATCGATCTACCGGTCCCAGCCATCACCACCGCCATCATGGCCTGAGACCTACCCTCTCTCCTTCAGCTTCGGATACCACTCACGATGGCCTACTCGACGTCGTCAACAAGATGTTACATGGTATCTCCATCTTCTCTTCCGGTTCACCGAGTCATCAGAAGGAAGGGAAGAAAGGTCGCCTCTGCGAACACGTGAAGGGACGAAGAGGAACCAAGAGGATCTGAATGTTAGGCGGCCCCACCTGCTTTCCTCATCATGTCGCCCGAGTTCTCGCCTTCTTCTGTCGCTCTTATTTTGTTGTTTTAAGCCTTGATCTGGTCCTCCTGTAAACCCTGTTCTCAGAACCTCGTTGTAAACCTGTCATGTCTAGGTATTCTTTCCGCCCTCATTGTGTAGCTTTCTTTACTTGTCACCTCCAACCTTGTCTCGAACTACCCCATCACCCCTCTATTTGTTGTACAATCCCTTCCTGTCCTTCCTGTTTGTTCTTTCTTTTCTTTTCTTTTCTTTTCTTTTCTTTTCTTTTCTTTTCTTTTCTTTTCTTTTCTTTTCTTTTCTTTTCTTTTCTTTTCTTTTCTTTTCTTTTCTTTTCTTTTCTTTTCTTCTTCTGGCCTTTCTCCTACTCGCTCGGCGCCTTGACGTCCATGTCCTCTGTTGCGTCCTAGTCCCGTTGTATGAACATGTCGTGCGTCTGCCTCTAAGGAGATCCACCATGAAAGAATGTCTCATCATAGTCGACGCGAGACAGAGGCAAAAAAAAAAAAAAAAGGAAGCGAGTAGGAGCATTCATGGGGTAAAAGGATGGTGAAAGCAATCCCATGACGAAATGTATCATTGGCAGGGCCATCAAAGTAGATGGAAAAGGCGAAGCAAAAATAAATAAATTCTAAAGCACGGGTCTGATATACGTAGAGGTGAAAAGGCAAGATGATGAGCAAAGGATCAATCAACCATGTCACCAGATAAACGTTCGAGATATAGAGCGTCAGGGGCACTAACCCTAGCGATACGGGAGCTGATGTCCTCTGTGAATCCGTAGGTGGTATCGATGATGGTGACGACAAGGGCTCGAACGATGGCTGAGGAACGGTAGGAGACGGTAGAGACGAAGGTGGAACCTCTTCAGCATCACGAGAGGAAGCATTCATGGAGGAAGGCGATGCCGTCCTAGTCGTATTCGTCATGGAGGTGTTCGTTGTTGAGGAACCCTGGTGTGGTTGCTTTTGCTGTTGTTGTTCCACCGCTCCTGCCAACACGGTCGCGACGGCTGATGTCGATCCTTCTTCCTCCCTCTGCGATTGATGTTGTTGCTGATGATGATGAACATGGCTTTGACTCAACCGACTTCCTCCATTGATCGAATTACCTCCTTCTCGTATGGAGGATCGCTTGCCGCCCTTTGCGCCGATGCCGAGCTGAGAAAAGATGCCCGAAACATCTCGCGGACCCCTTCGGATCGTCGATGTCGTCGCGTTGGGGGAAGCCGATCGAGCATGCGTCGCGAAAGCCGATGGAGGTGGAGAAGATGGAGAGATGGCGCTTGACCCTAAAGTTGATGAATGTCAAGGTGAGCTTCCGCCATGTATACTCTTGCAAGATGAAGTCAAGGAGAGCGGCAACATCCCGAAGAGACTCACTGAGTGCTTGACGTAATCCCCCTACATCTACCATTCTCGAGCCTCTACCAACGATGCTATTCGAGGCTCCAGCTACTCCGCCATCTAGACCAGCGTGACTCGGACCCAATCCAGCAGCACCTGCATCTCCTAGCCCTCCAAATCCGAATCCGGCGCCGCCATTACTGAGACTTCGAACGGAGGCATTCTCATGGTGCATCATGAGGTTGCTCAAAAGTTCGACTGGCGATGAATGAGCTTCGAGTGCAAATGGTGAAGTCGGGTCCGAATTGGACATGTCTGAATATGTATCGTAGCTGCGGTCAGCTTTGGTGTCGACGAAAGAATTTGTCTGATGATAGGTCAACACACCTTTCGAACCCAATGGCGCATCGACCGACCACGATTCGTTCAGTCGCTTTTGAAGGCTCTCTCGATCGAGATGAGCAGCTCGCTGTAGCTGGACCGAGGCGGCCAGCTGCTTGATGACCTCGGTCGTGTCGGGAAGGTTCTCTGCGACGGCAGTTGTGGTGGGCAGGGAGGATACAGCAATAGAAGGCGTAGGTACGTAGGTCTCTGGAGAAGGGAAGAGGCCGGAAGTGACCACGGGGTAAAGGGCGGGCGACGATTCTGGAAGCCATTCCGATCCAATCATCTCCCAAGCCGAACTTAGTAGGACTCGACTCCTTGCGAGCCGCTTGGTTCCCTCAGCCGAGCTGGATCTGGAGCTAGTCTCAACGAATGATTCCATGGCACGAAGCATCGGCACGAAAGCAAGAAGGGCTTCGACTGGGGCTCGATGGAGTGCCTCTCGAACGATAGTGATGAGTTGGTCGTAGTCGAGCGCGCTAGCGAATACGGGGACTGCCGTCGAGGAGTTCGGAGAATGGGGGTCGGTTGAGGGAAGAAGAGACGAACTTCGGCCTATCGAGCTGTAGCGGTTCGAATTTTGATGGATGGGGACTCGGGATGAAATCGAATCCTTGTGTGCGAGCTCTGAGGGTGGTGTAGGAGCATTTGATGACTGGCTCGATGAGGCGGGGAATCGATGGGGCGTAAGAACGAGGTTTGGAGCGAGACAGAGCGAGAAGATGGCCGTGGAGAGGTATGCCAGAAACGTGAACGCCTCGTGGTCGACTTGAGCTGGGAGGACGAGTCTGGACAAGGGTGAAGGTCCCGAGACGGAGACAGGGGATGAAGGCTCATGACCAGACGGGACCGCTCGTTGAGGGAGGGCTTCCGCAAGGAACAAGCGGATGACGGACAGGTAGGCAGATCGGACGGTCGGATCACTATAGCACATCGTTGGAATGGTGGGCCGTAGAGCATCGGGTGAGACAGGGTTGGTTGATAGTTTGTGAGACTTAGAGGTTTGAGCGGTCTGCTTTGGAGTGGTCGGGATGAGCATGGGTGTCGCGGGTGTGAGATGAAGGGATGAAGCGGATGATGGTCCGGTCGCTTCAGTGGGCGAAACGTTCGAGGCTGATGTCGACGGAGCACCACTAGACCTTATGGCAACAGAGAGGACGGAGCCAAGCGAGGCAATGAGAGCTCGGAGGGTGTGAGCATCATCCTTGCCTCCAGCCAGGGCTACGATGCTGATGATGCGCGAACCGAGGTCTTCCACAATGTCAGACGTCTGGGAAGAATAGTAAACGTGCTTTCCGCCACCGAGAGAGCCGATAGCTGCGACAAGGGGATTGATGCACGCATCTGTAGGATCCAGACGGACACGACGCAAGAGGATACCGACGAGAGATGAGAGAAGGTCCGACGTGCTGATGCCGACTAACGAGGTTGGGGAGTCAAGGATGGCGTGAACGATCTGGATGAGAACTGGGAGTTTGGCTGTCGAAGAAGTGGTTGATGCCGAAGTGGAGGCCGTCGTCGTGGCGTCGGGTAGTTCCTCTAGCGTCTCAACAAGAGAAGAGATGACCACAAACTTGTACTGAAGGGGCGCCCAATTAGTTGTCGAGGCGAACAACCAGTTGGCGAATGAACCAAGCTCGGCCCAACTCCTGGTCGTGGATCTGGCTCCACTACCACCTTCTCTACCCGCGTGACCATCGAGAAAATTGATGAACGTCGAGGAGGTTAGGTATCCAATCTGGACACCGCTTGCAGCTCGTACCAGAGATCGCAGGACCCCCAAGGCGGCTTTGACGACCTCGTTCGACGTCAAATCCTTCTCGCCGTCGGCCCGGATCGAGAGAGCCCTTCGTTTCTCGAGTGGGGGTCGGTTGTTAAATTGCGACTCGCTCGTTGGAGATATAGGACTTTCATCAGTCGACGCCCGGGAGCTAAGCCGATGTAACAGGAAAGATATCAGTCCACCGATTGATCCAGAGACAGTAGACTCGAGAAGACGAATGACTCACTATTGATCGAGCTCAGGGACGGGCGTCTGGTAGAAGCAGCCGAGTAGCGTTGGAACGATGATCTCAAGCTGATGTTTGTACCCTCCTGAAGTCAAGGCGTCTGACGACGAGGCTGAAGATAATGCAGCCAATCCGATGAGACGAGCTCTGGGCATCCGAGGTGTAAGCCGCGTCAATCCTTGAGCAAGAAAAGTGGCTAGACGGATGACGAGACAGATGAGGACCCCAGAAATTTCTGACCCACTTGATGTTCATATCTTTGTCCCCACCAGCGTAGGGCGGTCCCGATGCGGCGAGATTCGAGAACCTTTGTAGGACGCGCAGGTAGTCGTCATCAACGGCACCACCATCGGTGTAGGTAGTGAAAGCGGCAAACTATGGGTATGGATGGGGCGTAAAGGTCAACTAGGGTGAAGACTCGAGCGTGAAGAGCTCGCAAGAGGAAGCCAAAAGAAGCGAGACGACTGACAACGCTCCCGGCCCTGGCGAGGACCTCAAGATCTCGTCCCTCGGATCTTTTGCCGGCTTCACCGACGACCTGGACGTTGAGTGCGAGATCTACGATCTTGACGACAGACTTGGAGAAAAGGGCGAGGTCTCGACGACATTCTGTGACGAGAGACTTTGTGATGTAGAGTGTGAGAAGCAGGGAACTGCGTGCGCGAGCAGGAGAGGGACAAGAAGCGGTCGACACGTGCATGGATTGAGAGATGGCAGTGAAGTATCAAGGTGTCAGCAGTGAACTTCCACGAGCTATGACGTTGAGTATCCCGAGACTCTGCCACCAAAAGATAGATGGATCAGAAGCGACATGTCAGCACCTACCCTCGATATCTGAGATTGGTGCCAGCCCTGGGCGATTCCTTCTCTGCCCTTTTCTCGAGCTCGTGTCCGAGTTTGTTGAGGAGACCAGGTTTGTTACTTGCAGTGTAAGTAAGCTTGGAGAGCTCTTGGGATGGAGGCTTGAAGTCGGGGGAAAGATCGAGGATGTGTTTTGATTTGGGATAGCAGTCCTGAATGAGGGCCTGGGGGGCCGAGGAGGATAGTCTTTTGAAAATTTCATGCGGCAGAGAAGATTTGGTCAATGACTATGGCGACCTGACTTTGAGATTGGAGGATGATGGACAGGAAATCGTTACAAACATGGAAAGCGTCATGTCTTTCGGAGATGGACGTCACGGGAGAGAACAATTGGGAAGACCTCGACGTCAACGTCCAACCCCCCTCCACCCGTTCCAGATGATAGAGACTGGTCTTGTCCAGGCTTATGCCTTCACCCTCACCCTTGCTATCGTTCCGTGAGTCTGAGAAAAGTCCCCCGACGATTGGTCCCCGACTCATCGACCTCACTCCGACTCAAACCCAATCCAGCATCGTACTCGGATCGTTCTCATCACTCAAAGTGTCCAAGCACACCAAAGCACTCATTGACAGTCAAAATGCCAAGACAAGTACCAAGGACGATACGGCAGATGATGAGGATCTCGTCGACAGGATCAGCTTCTCGGATGCGTACTGGTTTCCGGTATTGGGTAGCGCCATGCTTGGGTCGCTTTACCTCATCTTCAAGGTGTGTCTTAAATTTCCTTACAGCCGCGCAACCGGGTCTCGTTCTGATCCCATGGTCCGTTACCCTGTAGTACATCGACAAAGAGTGGATCAATTGGTGAAGATCAAGCCGATCCTGACAAAGAAAATGCGGCTGACTGATCTGCTAGACTCAACTCCAAATAGGGCTATAGGGTGGTACTTTACCCTTGCAGGATTACTGGCAGTCTTCCAGGTGGGTCAACAGTCACCCTCATCTTCCCTGCGTTGTTGCTCATCGAGTCTCTCGCTTCCGACCTGTCTCAGACTGCCAACACAATCCTTACCTACTCAACACCTCGATTCGTCTCGAGTCGTCTGCCATCTTACACTGTTCTGATCAAGGAGGACGGCATCAAGATCTTCAACACGACAGTCCCCTTCCTCTCCTTGCTTCTTATCCCGGCCAGCATCGCAGTTCCTTACTTTTACGTCACTCTAGGCAAGCCATGGTGGGCTAACAAGTAAGTAAATTTGCTCCATCTTACACATACAAGGATCACACAGGAGCTGAAGCAGCATGATATCTCTTTCGAGCAGTATTTTAGGGTTCTCATTCGCCCACAACGCCATCTCGATCATGAAACTTGACTCTTTCCTCACTGGATCGACGCTTCTTGGAGGCCTCTTTCTCTACGACATCTTTTGGGTCTTCGGAACGGAAGGTCAGCCTTAGTCCCTCTCTGCACGCTGGTTCAGGGTCCTCTCGCTCATGCATTGATTTCCTACCTGTCCAACAGTCATGGTCTCGGTCGCCACCGGTCTGGATGCCCCCGTCAAAGTTGGTATCATCCGAGAGCCTTTTTGATCCGGATTAATGTTGACGCGTCATCATCTCGACATCAGCTGCTTTTCCCAAAGGATCCCGCGATGACTAAATCAATGGGCTTCACCATGCTCGGACTTGGCGGTACGAGTGTTCTCGCTCTGTGAAGGAAGTCCTATGCCAACAAACCTGACCGTTTGCTCCCATGTAGACATTATTATCCCTGGAGTCTTCATCGCCCTTGCTCTTCGACTAGACTACTCGCTCGCCACTCGACGATCTCCCGACCGACCGATTCTTCCATCTTCCTCTTTCCCTAAACCATACTTTATCTCGAACCTCTTTGCATACATCGCCGGTCTGGTTACAACGATCGTCATCATGCACACATTCAAGGCCGCCCAGCCTGCACTCCTGTACTTGAGCCCAGCTTGTGGTAAGTCTGGCGGAACTGGAGTCTTGCGACAACCTGCAGTCGATGGCTTATTCGTCCTCTGCCGGTTTCTAGTTGGCACAGTGTCTCTCGTCTCGGCGTTGCGGGGGGAGTGGTCCGATGTCTGGGGATGGACGGACGCTGACGAAGATGAGCAAAACAAGAAGGAGTCCGAGACGGTGGGGGACCAGGTTGATGGGGGGTTGAAGGATCCGCCTGTGAGATTGTTGTCGCAGGATGGAGTGAAGTCGGCCGAGGATGGGCTGGTGGAGGGAGATTGTTTGTCGGATTCGATCTCTCGAGATGGGTTGCGTTCTCGGTCGGGACATTAGAGATTAAATGTCTGTGCAAGGTTCTTGATTGAGTTATCGCGGATCGAGTATGGACGATGGAACGAACGTACCCCTTTGAGGGAAGAGAACCAAACAGCTTCCTTACCTTCCCTTCCCTTTCCCGTCGACCCCCTCTCGACTCAACATGAAGCTTTCTCTAATCACATTCGCCCTCGCCTCTTCCCTTCTCGGTCAGTCCGTACACAACGAGCCAACCGTCCAAGAGCGAAAATTCTTGGCTTCCTCCAACCAAAGACTGCTGCGCTCCAGTCGTCCTCCAAGTCGCTCACTCCCCTCCTCACTCTCCAACCCTCAGCCAATAGCCAGCAATTCCAGGGATACTTCCGTCAGTTCTCTTCTCCATCGTTCAACTAATCTGTTCCATAGGAAGTGTTGGACCGATGTCTACGAGGTAAACGCAGGCTCGTTGCTGTGCTGACGAGGCCATCTGATTTCAGCCGTGACATCCCCCGGCAACGACAAGCCTTGGGCGATCAACAGTCTCAACATCCTAGAGTGGCAGGTATGTGTCGTCTCATCTGTCCTTACTTCTCGTCTTTGAGTATGGGGAGGTGCTGACTCGTTCGGTCGTTTCTTTACCATGTCGTCATTGCCTCCAGGTCGGCTGGAATTCTTACTCGGACCAATTGCCTCCTAGTTTTGATGTGGTGGTCTGTAGATTCCGTCTCTGTCTCTAATCATCAACGTTGTACTGACGTCCAAGGAAAACAGCTGCAGCAACCTTTTGCGAACCCTCCAGTCGACCCCCTATTCCTCGTAACGCAGGTTCCTTTATCCGCTCTCTCTATCGGTATTCAGCTTGGATCATCTATTCCGACAGGTTCAGGCTTTAGACTAGCATTCATGGATACTTGGCAGGGCGGAGTGTTTGCTACGAGCGATTCCTTCAACATCAACAACGAAGGATCTGGTTTGTACCTTTGTTTCTACTTCATCTCGGGAGGAGAGTCTTTGAACGTTCTTCTACACGGCCTAGCAACTAATGAGCATTCGTTCTGTACGATGTTCAGATTCAACAACAAGGCTCGCCGCCGGTAAACCTACAGTCACCATCGATGCGGCCCGAGACGCTAGAAGGGGGCATCAATTCCTCGCCACGCTGGCGGGTGCTCATCTCCCAACTGGGACGACGAAAGATGGCAAGATCCTCGGTACTACCAGTGCTGGTACTTGGACGTCGCGAGTAGATTTCCGATTGGGTCTTATGATGGGGACTCTTGTGATGCTCGGTTTGGTCGGGGGAGTGATTGGGGTGTTGGCTTGAAGAACAGTGACGGGACGTTTTTGTCTGTAGCAAGTTTATTCCATAGTGGGATCTTGGACGATGTTGCCGACTAAATGAGGCCAGAACAATTGTCTCGGATGGATGTCGTCGGTCGTATGGATGTCGTTCTGTTTCGATCTTACAACGACAGCGGTGAGGATTGGATAGAACCTGTGTGAGGGGCGGTTCTAGGGACGTGACCTGATAAGTCCGATCCAAGGCTGAGGATTTGATCAAGAAGACAGAGGAGGCTGTGTAGACTTACTTCGCCAAGGGTTCAAGACGGGTCTTCTCCGTCCGAGTCCGACTGTCCTTCTCACCACCATCTCGACCTCGACAAGTCCTCCATCCTTACCCTACTCACCACACCCAAGCCTACACACCCCACACATACGAACATCACAATGGGAAAGAATCAGTCAAAGCTCTCCCCAGAGCAGCTCTCGGACCTCCAGAAGATGACGTACTGTAAGTCTCGTTGACTTTCTCAGGTGTTCATGACATATCTCCCACCCCACGAGATTTTGAGCAGAGTCATATCGTCCTTCTTGTTCCATCTGCTGACCAATCGATGTCTTCCTGCAGTCGACAAGAAGGAGCTTCAGCAATGGTACATCACACTTCCTCTCGTTTCCCTCCATACCTTCTTGCCGTCGTGACATGAACGCCATGCCTCCTTGCTCTGTCGCCTGGTCGGAATACTCTCCAGGGTCGTCCTCGATTCGCACAGCTCATCCTATCCTCTTTGTACTTCGCTTCCGACGTCTACTCACCCACCAGGTACAAGGGATACATCAAGGACTGCCCCTCTGGCCAGCTGAACCGAGAAGAGTTCAAGAAGATTTACAAGCAGTTCTTCCCCTTCGGGGATCCTTCTCAATTTGCCGAATTTGTCTTCCGAGTCTTTGATGAGGACAAGAGCGGGACGATCGAGTTCAAGGAATTCATCTGCGCTCTCAGCGTCACCTCGAGAGGTCGACTGGATGAGAAGCTCAAGTGTGAGTACCGACTACCTCACATCGGCTCTGTGGAGAACACCGTAGCGAGCCGCGGGGATCCTTGTACCTCTGTCGGTGGGCGAATGGTCGGAGCGAGAGATCAGCGGGCTGACGCAATACCTCTTCTCGTGCACTCACCCAGGGGCTTTCTCGCTATACGATATTGATGGCGACGGCGTGATTACTTACGAGGAGATGCTGCAAATCGTCGGCGCAATCTACAAGGTATGTCTTTCGTTCGATCTTAGCGTGACAGTGAGGGATGTATGTCGTCGGCGCTAGCGGAGCAGCTGAAACTGACTTGATGATAATCCCTACTCGGCCTGCTTCAGATGACCGGAGAGATGGTCAAGCTGCCAGAAGACGAAGACACCCCAGAAAAGGTATGATACATCGCATCGCAATAGGAGATCAACTCTTGTGGTTTGCTGATTTGCCCCCCTTGCGCTTCGTCCGCTATCATCCCGATCCATAGCGTGTCGACAAGATCTTCCGAAACATGGACAAGGACAAAGACTCTCAGCTGTCGTTTGACGAGTTCGCTGAGGGATCTAAGAAGGACCCGACGATTGTCCAGGTTCGTCTCGTCTCACGCTCGTTTGTCGCTTTGAAGCAAAAATTGACCGTAATCCCTCGGCAATGACTCCTCAGGCTCTTTCGCTTTACGACGGTCTCGTGTAAAGAATGACCGACTCCGATGTTGTCTCTATATTCCCGGTCACGTTTCGATTCTTTCCCCTCTTTTGTTGGCTTCCTCTTTCTGCCCGTACTACGTTCCTCTTGACGACGACTGCACACGAAATGATATGGCTCTTTCCCTCATGAAAACAATCGTCGGCTGGTTAGATGTGACGGTGATGAGAAAAGAGGGATGAGAACGAAAATGACATGGATTCCGTTGACCTCAGTTCTCGAGGCCGGCTTGGCTAACTCCCGATCACTTCCGCCGAATCACTCCCAACACGCTCACTCTTTCGTTGGATCGCCTGATATAGAGGACCAGGCTGGCTGTCGATTATCTCTCAATAATACAGGTACGTGGCATCAGTAGTCGCGTCAAGCCCTCCTATCGGGATCGAGCGAAGCATGAGAATCCTTTGACCCCATGTGCCATGGTCACCACATGTCGCTAGCTACATCTAGTCTTTGCTTCACTCTACTCGGCTATCTATTCCATGGGTATGAGATCCAGAGCTGACCTCGAAGCGTCCATGGTCCCCTCCGAACTGCTCTTACGTCAGCATACGGCCTTCTCCTGTTCCTCTACTTTCTTCCTTTCTCCTTTCTCGTCTCAACATTTGAACAGACATGATCGCCTCCTCTCCACTACCAACGCCTCGTGCTCATCTCGGTCCCAAGCATACATACTTCCCCAATCTCACAGCTGCGGCCGACGGGATCGCTCAACCGAATGGAACACGATCCTCCTTTGTGCCTTCAGCTTCACCTCGTCCTCGTTCAATCTCACTTGCCGACCCTCACTCGTCCCATCCCCCTAAACCAAGCAGTCGAGCGGCTTTCAGCTCTACGTTTCACAGCGCTCATCCCAAAGCCAATCAATTTAATGATTCCCAACACCTGCGAGATCAAGCGGGTCTCGTTAAGAAGGCTTCGAAACCTATCCTTGGTTGGTTCGCAAGAAAACTTAGAAGGGCGAGCGGGCCTTCAGATGCCGGGGGAGGGTCAGCAGAGTACGGGACAGCTCGTCCCAATACGAGGAGGAGTACGATCTCGTCCATAGCCTCCTCGGCATACATGCCACCATCTGGCGGATCCTCGGACTACGGTCGCATGGTCGCAACAAACGGCATCACCCTAATGACAGGTCGACTGAATGGTGTTGGTTCCTCACTGGCAGAGGAAGATTACGACAACGAATCAGTGGCGACTTCACTCGATCCCTTCCCACCCTCTCAAGCAGGCGGAACAACTCTCGCCTCGACTCTTGGTGGATCCTCCACCTTTCGGTCGTCCTCCTCGCCTTCGAGGGATTCTCATCAAACCCGCAGATCAACCTTCCTTTCCAACCGCTCCAACTCGACTCTCAACTCGCCCAGACGCTCTCTCTCGACTAGACGCGATTCCTTTGCGGATGAAGACGCAAGCCTTAGACCGATCCACGACCGAAACTCGATGCCTCCTTCGCCTGGCTCGATGAGAGACTCTTTCCTCGGGAGAAGTTCTACCATGGCAAGCGTCGGAGGCGAGAGGGTGGGAGACTGGAGGAGCACGGGAAGTAGTAGCGTTGGGGCCAGCACGTACCCCACGAGTGTGGCACCGAGTGTCGAGAGTGCTGGAGGTCTTGGACTGGCGATCGTCATGGGACCACCAGCTCATATCGCCGTCCCACCGAATGCAGATAGAAACGACGAAGAATCGACATCCTCATTCCCGCCTCGCTTCGCCAACGATGAACACCCTCATCGAGCACCGTCTGTGTCCCCCTACTCTCGAAGACATTCACCTTCTACACGCAATCTCAGTGGTCATCGAGCAAACCTTTCTCTTTCCTCCTCTCTCGCGAACACTCATTTCATCTCATCTTCACCGACTCGGCCTTCAAACAATCCACTTCCTCCATCACCCATCATTGCTGATCCAGAAGATCGAGCTTTAACCTCATCACCTCTTCTTCGTGCAGATCTTTCCTTTACGAATTTGTCCAACGATCCTCCTAGCTCGAGCCCGGCTTCTCCATCCGCTTCATCTTCACCGCTTCGAGTCCTATCTTTCGATCCTCTACCTCCTCGCCCTTTGACTCAACCCAGCACGCCAGTCTCAAGATCCAGCTCTCTCCATTTCGATCCTATCGCCTTCTCATCGACCACCTACGCCGTCGGTTCTACTTCAAGTCCTTCCAGCCTGGACCCTCGATCATCTCCGGAAGCGACGCATATGATTCGACACGCTCCCACTCACTCTCATCCCAATCCACGCAACAACCCTCGTCCAGCTTCACCACCACGCGAGAACGCTTCACTCCTCACCCTGGCTTCATCGTCATTCTTTTCCGTTCATCCTAATCACAACCAACCTCCCTCTGGCCACACCCCCACTCACTCCATCTCTGCTGCTTCCACGCACAATCACTACGGCGGCTATCGCCCTTCATCCATCAATGCACCGTCCTTGTTGGAACGCGATCCATCCCTTGGAGGCCCCGTCTTGGCGAGTAGTGGACTATCTCTTCACAGGGAACGCACGACTGGAGGGGAATCCGTTACGTTCTCTCTCGCTACGCCTTCGTCAAGCCATGCTCCTCATCCTTCGATCTCTTTTCTAGGAGGAGGAGGAGGAGGAGGAGGAGGAGGAGGAGGAGGAGGTAACAACGAAGGAGGTCGTGGACGCCTACCACCGGATGATTCTCAAGCCTCGGTCAGGGCGGTGAGGAGGAAAGGAAGTTGGGAGAGCGGTGAGAGTCGATGGTCTGCTTACGGACCGACGACGAATCCACCGATGAGAGGAAGATCTCTGAGAGAGAGAGATAGAGATTCTATCGGGACAGGCGGCGGTGGTGTCTTATATCAGGTCAGCTTGTTAGGAGGGGGTGGGGGGAGAAGTTTAAGAAGTTGGGGTGGACGAGCAGGAGATGGTGATGACCACCAACAGGATGGTCGCGAAGGAGTCGAAGCAGATGAGGATGAGGATGACGATGAGAATCGAAGCGAGAGAAGAAGAAGACGACGACGAAGGAGTACGGAGGACGACGATGAGGATGAACAAGACAGACGAGAGGAAGAAGAGTCTATCTTGGGAGATCAAAAGGTGGGAGCTGATGTCGAGTTGGGTCGGGTTGTGATGGCGGAAGGAAGAACTTCTCCGGTCTCATTCGACAACAGAGAGGGCGACGGTGTGGTAGCGACAGACAGCACAAGGAATGCTGTAGGCGCTCAATCGAGGGGAGAGGTTGTATGACAGGGGCAAAGAAGGTTCTTTTTTTTTTATGTATCCCTTCGAATTGACCTGTTCTCCTTCATTTTTCTTTCTTTCTTCTTTTCTCTTCCTTGCTCGATCTCTTGGATGTATCGCGTGTCATTCCTCACAAGTTGTCAGATATATATAATAATAAAACCCACCATCTTGTCTTCCCTGGAAGGAGAAAGAAAACACCGCACATATATATATATATACATATATTTGGCCTTGCCGGTATAACGAATTGAATCGTTCTCCTCTCTCGCCATCTAGTCTCGTCCATCTCGTTCAAACACTTTATCTTCCCATCGCAAGCGCAAGGACCTGGCGAGACTTCCCAACGCTCAACGGACTTTGATAGCGAACGACTTTCATCAAGTCCTCTTGACCCAGGGTTTTACCCGCTCTTGTTTCTTCTTCTTCTTCTTCTTCTTCTCCTTCTCCGCTCCCAACCTCTGAATTGGCTCTAGGGTGATGATCCCATTGGGTATCGAGTTTTTTTTAAATATAAAAACCTACTGAAAAAAACCTTGACGCTAATCTGCTTCCTTCTTTTCCGTCTTGGACGATGATGATGATTCGAGTGTTTCATTCTCCTCATCGATCAAGGGAAGTGATCCATACATTGACTCATATCGATCCAGTCGATCGATGAGTAGCTTGATTTTTGCTTGAGAGTGATCTAGATCGGCACTGTTGGAATTATTTAAAGAGAGATTAGTGAGCGCTTTGTTGAGAATCCGAAGTCGTAAAGGGGGAGGAGGATGGTGATGTAAACGAACTCGAGGGCTCGGATGATGTCATGAGATTCTGACAATGATCAGGGGGATTTGTCGCAGGAAAGAAAGGAATCCGATTAGATCGATGGTCAGCTTCTTCTTCTTCTTCTCCCCCCCCCTCTCTTCAGTCGGC